>CM041776.1:364179719-364607219 GCA_023374045.1 Limonium bicolor | reverse complement strand
TATTGATGAACATTTAGTTTGATAAAAACCAATTGTTAAAAAGAAACCAATTGTAACAATTGTTTTGCATCTTTATCTTCGTGCTAACAACCATGTGATACATTATTATCAACATCTCGAAAATCAATAATTCCAAGACAAATCAGAGAAACTGTAACCCTATAATTATTTTCAACATTCATGTTCAAAACCAGCACACCTGGACCACAAAACTGAGATAAAGAACATACTAGGAGGAAGATTAGTATTCTTTGCCGATGAATTAGAATTTGGAGGAAGATTAATCGCTTTGCTAGGAAGAAGATTGTTTGTTACTGTGCTGTTGTTTTTTGGTTGAATGAAGAAAAAGATTTAAGTTGTTGTGCTGTTGTTTGATTTAGGGTTAAAGTTACTGTGTTGCTGTTCAATATTTGGTAAAGCAGTTGTGCTGCTTTTTGCTTTGCTGGTTGAACGACGAGGATTGAAGTTGTTGTGATGCTTCGCTTTGCTGGTTGAACGATAAGGATTGAAGCTGTTGCGCTGCTGTTCACTTTGCTGGTTGAATGAAGAGGATTGAAGCTGTTGTGAATGAAAGAAGAGGAAGATTGAAAAAAGTTAGGGTTATAATTAGGAAATACGAGTTAAGTCATTAGGTGAGGGCATGAGGTGATATCAATGAATAAGATAAAGCTCAGTTTATGTTTTTTTATAAATATTTGTACGTTATAAAATGTAGGATGGTGAGATCGGTGCTGGATCACGATTCTAAATGATCCCACCGATCCTACCCGATTCTACCACGATCCTACCAAATTTTGAGTTTAGCACCGATCCGGATCGAAATTATGAGGTGGGATCATAGGATCATAGGATCCTACGATCTAGATTGCGATTCTATGAACATTGCTCATAAATACCACTCGTGGCCCTCCACCCTGATAGTAGAACATAACATGTGAATAGGCCTGGCAAAAAAGTAACGAAAACGAATATACGACCCGAAACACGACACGATATTAGCATGTATAGGTATTTAATTTTATACACGAAACTAATTTCGTGTCGTGTATCGTATATACATGATTTATTAACGTGTCGTGTACCGTATCTAATTATATACATATCGTGTATACACGAAATGCCTGTAAATAGTTCATGTAGACGTATAATTCGTGTACACATGTAATTCGTGTATAGACGAATAATTTCGTGTTACTTATTTATTTCATTAATTCGTGTAAATATAATGTTTTGGTATTTATTTTTATACGTGTTAAATATTTATTTCATTAATTCGTGTACACATGTGATTCGTGTACACATGTAATTCGTGTATACACGAAGAAATTTCGTATATTTCGTTTCGTTTACAGGTATTTTGAATTTCGTATTCGTATATAGAATTCCATACATGAAAATATTTTCGTGTCGTGTATCGTGTATTTTCATGTAAATTTTGTGTCGTGTATCGTTTCTATCATTTACACGATACGAATATACGATTTGACAGGCCTACATGTGAACATCCTCATCATCCTCAATAGGTATAACTATCCAATTTGTAGAGCCGTCATTCACTGTCTAACCCATCCTTTGTGACAGTTTCACTTCGTGGGTGCACATGATACTGAAACGACTACCAATCTTAGCAATAAGCTGCTCATAATTGGTGTCGACACTAACTAAGAGGAGCTTCTTCTTCTTCCCACCCTCATAATCAACTCCGTTTACCCCGTGCACAATTTTTTCATTAACATGACATAAAAACTGGATGAAGGCAGACATATCCACCTATTTAACCACACCTTTGCACCATCACATATTTTAATCCAACACAATCTCCTTTTGACGGATTGCAAACACAATTATCCAACAAAACACCGGAAATAATCAAATTCACACTATAGTATTACAAAACACTACAATTCATCGATTAATACTATTACTTAACCTTATCAACTACATATAATTTCATAAAACACTTCAAACAATCAATTATCACTACAATTTCACAAACAACCACAATTTCCTAGTTTCCAAACATTCCCTAATTTCATAACAATCAATCATCACTACAATTTCACAAACAAACAATCAATTATCACTACAATTTCACAAACAATCAATTACCACTGCAATTTCACAAACAACTACATATAATCAGTCAACTAGTTTACTAATTAACTAGTTTCCTAACATTTTCTAATTCCCTAACGATCCTAACTGTAGGGTTAGAGATTCAACTCAAAATATAATGCGGGTTGATGGTGATTGGTGGCGGTTGCTGTTGTGGTCGGTGGCAGCCTTCTTTAGCGGCGGCGGTGAGCTTCTCAGACGGTTGGTGGATTTGGGGCAGTGGGAATCACAAATGAAGAAGGGGAAGATCAACAGTGTGATATAGAAGAAATGAGAAGAATGAGAGGGAGAAAGCTTCTGGCGAGTTTATGAACCGGTGAAATATCTCAGTTTCTGATGAAATTGTCTTCAGTAGTAATAGACACGCTCTTTATTAATTGAGAAGTTATATTTTCAAAAGACGATTTATAAAATTCAATCTTCTTCTGTCCCGCTGAGTCAGCGGCTGATCTCGGAGAGGTTTAGTGAAATTTCAAGTTCCAGAATTAATAAAATCGGTAAATGTTATTTTAGGAATTAATTTCAGAACGACAGTAAAAAGTATATTTTTGTAAATGTGGTTTTTTTTTTTTCGAATTGAAGCATTCACAGCCGCCCCGTTTCGACTGGCAAAAAGTCTACCCTTCCGTGTTCGTCGGCAATCTCTCTCTTCCTTACTCTGCCTGGTTACCCCATCCCCCCTCCAAGATCAATCTTAGTTCGTACCTCCATCTGCTCTCTGAGGTCGGTGGATTCGTCAAAACCTTGTTAGTTCAGAACACTTTTGTTCGTCACTTCTGCTTATACCTGTTTTCATTACTATCTCTTGCTTTTAGCTTCAAAGACCTAGTTTTGCTTTTTTCCTGCGAAAAGGAAAACTTCAGCAGGGGTATCTACAATATGGGAGGAGGTGAGTCGGAGCCCAACAGTACTACTTTGCTGTGTGCTCGGTGCAGCAAACCGGCGTCTCTCCAGTATGGTTTCTCATCAAACTTTTGTCTTGTAGCATGATTGCATTCTATTAGCTGCGCAACTATCGGTGCCGAGTGAATGCTGTAATTTGCTTTTCTACCTTTCAGCTGCCTCCTTTTGGCACCATTAACCTAGCGCGTGTACACTAGTTGTTCACCATACATGTTTCGTAATATTTCAAAAAAAAAAGGAAGTATACATAAAAGAATAATTCGAGTTTTATAGGAGTGAAGTAGCAAAATGGTCTACATGCAAGTGGGTTAGATTAATGAATGGAAACTGCAGCATTTTTGTCTTTTAGACTTATCTATTCTCTATATAAATTTTATTTTCTTACTTACGTGATGGTAGTAAAATGGCAGGAGTCACAGTTTGATGTATACATACCTAAGTACCATATCGTAATTCCTTGCAAATGTTATTTTTGTTTGAAAGAACGGTTACTAAATTATCACGCCTTTGTGAATGTGCTTCCTTTTTCCCTGTACAAATAAGAAGGTGCACCATAGTTTGATGACATATTATGTACAGCCATATAAATATCACTTATAAGCTAGGCATTGCTGAAGTGTTTCGTCCAAAATAAACTGATCAAGTAGTCTTCAGAACATAGACTTGGGCCTTTATGAGCTTGTACACCATCTTAACAAAAAGAATAGGGTAGCTTTCCATTTGCACTCTTTCTTTATGGTCTTGATGCCTACATTGGGTATAGTAATAGTTCATTCAATCTTTACCCTTCTGTTAGATCTTACTACAATTTGGGAATCAATTCAATCCCGTGCTATTATGAGCCTGGCTGTAAATACTTCTTATCACCATAGTATTGCTCTGGACATGTTATGTCATTATGTTACAGGTGTTAATTTGTTAAAGATATATCAACCTAGTAAATAGGTGAACATATCCTCTACTCATATTTGGTTTATAAATAGAGCAGAATGGAAGCTTTAGATCCAGATATTTTGGTACTCATATCAGGAGCAGTTTAGGCTTGGATCCTTGGGTATTGACAAGAATTATTCTAAAGTGGGAGTTATCCTTAATTTACATTCTTTTCTATTCTACACAACATAATCTATGTCTACTACTTGTAACACGTTAACATACATTTTCTAGAAGTTCACTCGATATAATTCCGTTGTTGTATTACTGTATTGGTCTTGTAACAAATAAACATGTCCGTAAAAGATTTGAGTGTCTGGTCCTGGTTTTCCTTGATGCTTAAAAAACTTGAGCAGTGAAGGAGTTTGCACCTTCAAATTGTTTGTTTAGCCCAATTGGTGCTTAGAATATTAAGACCAGTATCAATCTGATAGCACAACATACGTCCAAACAGTACAGCAGTATTGCATCAGACCTAGTTCATTGCTGCCTGGAGTTCTTTGAGAAATTATTCCTAGGATTCTAGATTGTGCTTTATGTGGTACGGCTTCATATTATTGTAATTTTTCGTATGCATCGTGTCATCATGTGCCTTTTCTCTTCCTTTCTTTCACCCTGTATGTTATTTTTATGATTGTATAACATCTTTTAGGCGCTGATTGAAACAACATGAATTCAGCCCTTCATATATTTTCTCAGTATGTAGGATGTTTGTGGCGTACCAACTTACTGTTTTCCTCTCTGATTTCATTAGATGCTGAATTTTACTCTCATATACTTGGCTTACCTTTGTACTCAAGTCTTCTCTCATGATGCAATAATAATTCCTGCTTTCATGCACACTTTGATGGGTAATCTATGGTATCTTGTAGGTGCCCAAAATGTGTATCGTTGAAACTTCCTCGTGACGGGGCAGCATTCTGGTAATTGTTCTCTTCTTACTTTTTTTTGACATTCTGTTGCTGGCTAGTGGTCCCTTCTTTGTCTTGGATATAATTTTCTGATGCTTCAGGCATGCATCTCTCTGCTATGATCAGTTCTCTCTGAATACCTGATGAAAAAAGATTGAATTTTACTGTGTAAACATTACCTGATTAGATGCCTTTGTCTGCTGGGAGCCCAAATCGGTAGGCCCAGCCCATTTAGTTTAATAAAGATGAATGAGACTATGGAAGGGACTATAAAATACTAGAATAGAGGGGCTCTTAAGTCCTTGATTGTGTCCTCCAAAGTATCCAGCATTAGGGGTTTTCTATAAGTAGGGAAAGCTGTAAGAAGCGATGGACAGAAGAATTTGAACTTGTATGGTTTCATCCTTTTGGTTTGGGCAGGGGCTCTCCTCTGAGACATGGTGTTATCCTCTTTGTTGATTAAATCCTCAGTTTTTCATACTGTTATGTGCTTCTCGTTCCTCCTTCACCTTCACTTAGTTCTTATCTCTAACGTTTTCTCTCTCATTAGAGTTTATCACAGAATGTAAATTTGCTTTATCAGAACCTGTATTATTTTCTTCTGGAGACAAATCTGAAATATATGTCCATGCACCAACGTTTATCCCTTTCTCTCCCCTGTTATCTGCTGGAAGCATTGGTTTTGTTCGTCATTCTGCTTCCATTTCTCTAGGAAAGAAAACATAAGTAGTTCCCATGTGTGGATTTTCTTCAATGTAACGGTGATTTATATTTTCACTAATCAATTACTCACTCTTTTGACATTGCCTTTGATTTCTTCAATTCTAGGTGGCAATGACTTTCTTAAACAGTTAATTATAAGCTTGGCATTCATGCTTTAATGATCACATTCCTTTTTAAGCTAATAGTTGATTTTGCAGAGAGTTACAATCATTTTGATTAGAATATATCTTATGGAGCGTACAAAGCTAATTTTTCATCATTGTTATCTGCATTTCATTAGCAGGGTAGGCCTCTATTGAATTTTTGCGTTTATATATTTCGTTGTACTTGTCATCTTGACTGCATGTCTTCAAGGACATCTGTACGGTGCTTCATAAGTTCTATATATGTGGTCCTTTTTTATCACCTTCTATGCACTGACTAGGAAGTTTTACTAATAGCTCGCAGGAGTGTTTCAAAGAATCCTGGAGCTCCCATAAGTCAGTTCACCCAAAGCTAACAGCTTCCGAGGGAGACAAAAAAACTTCATCAGGGACGGAAGGTTGGCTTTACTGCGCAAGGAAAGGACAGAGTCGAACTTCAAATGTCCCTCATTTTGATTGGACTGGGTATTCTTCTGGTGCCCTCAATGTAAACATGGAGTGGTATTGTGGTCTTGTAGAAAAGTTGCTTTTTTTTAAAGATTTGAGATGCGGCTTATATTGCTGGTCATCTCAAAAATTTAAAATATTTGTTAACTCTTTGCCAACAGTTTGTTTAACATGGATATGCAATTTTGTTAAACAGACACCATTAGTCTAGGAAATAGTGCATTTATTATTTCTGTAATTAATTAGGTTCTCATGTATGTCCAGCATGTAATTAATTGCACCTGTTCAGTTATTTGTATTTCCTAGACAGACACTTCCTAAGTGTCTCTTCCCTTAGGATATCTAGACCCTTCCATATCTAGACCCTTCTATAGGTGCCTATAAATATAAGGCTGTATATCTCATTTCAGATCATCAAACAATGAATAAATACTGAGCAAACTACATGGTATCAGAGCCTAAATCTATCTTTTCTTCTCTCTTTGGCTGCTGCCAGCTTCTTCAACCCTAACACTAAACACCACAACCACCTCTTCAATTCTGGTTACGATTCTAGCACTAAACCACCCTTTTTTTTTTCTGGGCATCTCTGCACTATTTTGGTGTTCTTTTCTCCTGTGGTGCTTTTAAATCACTTCTCTTCTTGGTGCATCTTCAATCCTCCTGCACAACTCTATCTTCTGGGTGTCACCGCCTATCTTTATTTTCAGTGTGAGTCTCTCCTCTAAGGATTAAATCATGTCAAAGGAAGCTACTTCAAACTATGGACGTGAGAATTTTGCCTCTTCTGCATATGGCAACTCTGCTACACCCTCATCATTATCTCAAGAAGAAATACAACAACTCAGAGCAATGCTACAGTCTCATCGAAGCCTTAATGATTCTGGTCATAGCTGTCTTGCCCTGCAAGGTAAACTCTCCACTAATTTTTGTCTTAATGCTTCAGGACATAATCCACATTCAAATTGGATATTGGATTCAGGTGCTACCTCTCATATGACCTCTTGCTCATCTTTACTTACACACTATCATCCTTGTTCCACCAATAACAACATCACCACTGCTGTTGGCACATCTACACATGTTTCTGGACACGGAAATGTCATACTTTCTGACCAACTATATCTAAAAAATACCTTACATGTTCCAAAACTTGCCATGAACCTTGCATCTATCCACAAACTAACCACTGACCTTAATTGTGTTGCTATTTTCTTTCCTTTATGGTGCATCTTGTTGGATCTACACACAGGGAGGATAATTGGAATTGCTAAGCAACGGGGTGGACTGTACTACCTTGGTATACCCGCTGCCTTGAATTCCTCACCCAAAGCCCTTTCTTCTACCACTACTAATACCAATACTATATGGCTTCATCATAAGCCCTTTGGTCATCCTTCCTTTCATGTGCTGAAAATCATGTTCACACACCTCTTTAGCGGTATTAATATTTCAAATTTTTCAATGTGATGTGTGTGAATTTGCTAAACACTCTCGTGTGTCTTTTCCCCAAAGTAATTCCAAGAGTAGTTTTCCCTTTGATCTCATTCACAGTGATGTTTGGGGGCCTTCTCCAACCACTAATATTTCGGAGCTCGGTGGTTTATTACATTTATTGATGACTGTACTCGCGTTATGTGGGTCTTTCTCATGAAAAACAGAAGTGATGCGAGTTCAATTATTCCCACATTCTGCAACATGATTCACACCCAATTTTCCACCACTATAAAACGCTTTCGCACTGATAATGCTACTGATTATTTCAATCAAACCGTGAACTCGTTCTTTCACTCCAAAGGTATCATTCATGAATCCTCCTGCCCATACACTCTACAACAAAATGGTATTGCTGAAAGAAAAAATCGACATCTGCTTGAAATGAGTCATGCTTTACTCTTCCAATCAATGCTCCTAAACACTATTGGGGTGAAGCTGCACTAACAGCATGCCATCTTATCAACAAATTGCCCACTCGCATTCTCCAAAATAAATCCCCATTTGAGTGCCTCCGTCACTTCTCCCCTCGTACCAAAATCTCTTTTGATCTCGATCTGCGAGTGTTTGGTTGTACTATTTTTGTTCATATTCCTGCTCCTCATAGGGGGAAGTTGGACCCCACGATCTACTAAGTGCATCTTCTTGGGCTATTCCCTAACCCAAAAAGGATACAAGTGCTACAATCCCACCACAAAAGGAGCTACATAACTGCAGATGTTACCTTTCATGAAACTGACCCATTTTACCCTACTCTACCACTTCTTTATCTTCTTCTCAGGATCCTCATATTGCTCCACCACTCCCTACCTACACCATTACACCCTCTTCCCCAAAGCTGTCAACATCATTCAATTCACAACCATCATCATCAGACATACCACCACTCGCACTTGATTCACAACCGTCTCTATCTGACCACAATCATTCTCTCCTAACTTACAAACCCCAAATTCACCACCAACTCATCCTACTCTATCTCCAACTGAATCATCCAACCATGACCAGAAGCAACCATCTCAATCTGACCAACAATCATCCTCTTCTAACTTACGAACCCCAAATTCACCACCAACTCATCCTACTCTATCTTTAACCAAATCATCCAACCATGACCAGACCCCTCCACCTCTTGTGACACGGGTGTATTCAAGAGAGCACACGTCAACTCCATGGCTGACGCAGGACCAAGTGTCTAACCGAGGTAATGATTCTCTTCCTCAAGAGTCCTCTTCACCAATTGCCTTACGAAAAGGTGCACATCAGTGCACCAAAGCTCCTCTTTATCCTCAAGCTAATTTTGTTGCCTTTTACAATTTTTCTCCTTCTCATGCCTTGTTTGTTCAAAGCCTTAATGAAATCCGGATACCTAATTCTGTTTCTGAAGCATTGAGCAAGAAAGAGTGGAGGGATGCTATGCAGGAGGAAGTTCGAGCTCTTGAACAGAATCATACTTCGGAAATTGTGACTAAACCTCCTGGCAAGCATGTTGTTGGTTGCAGGTGTATCTTGAATGTCAAATACAATGCTGATGGTTCACTTGAAAGATACAAAGCTCGTCTCGTGGTTAAAGGGTATACTCAGACATACGGAATTGACTATCAGGAAACCTTTGCTCTTGTTGCCAAACTCAATACTGTCCGCATTCTCTTATCCTTGGAATCCTACTTCGATTGGCCACTAGCACAATTTGATGTCAAGAATGCCTTCCTCCATGGTCTACATGATGAGATTTACATGTGTATTCCCCCGGGCTTTAATGATGATTCTACATCAGCATCTACCTCCTCCAAAGTATGTCGATTAAAAAAGGCTTTATATGGCCTTAAGCAGTCCCTGCGAGCTTGGTTTGACCGCTTTACCAAGGTTGTCCGCACTGTTGGGTATAGTCAAAGTCAGGGCGATCATACTCTATTCTTCAAGCACTCTTGTCCAGGGGGAGTGACTATTCTCCTTGTATATGCTGATGACATTATTGTTACCGGTAATAATCCTGCAGAGAAACAATGTCTACAAAGCAGCTCAAATTAAAATTTGAGATGAAGTCTCTTGGCTCTCTCAAGTATTTCCTCGGGATCGAAGTTGCTCGCTCATCTCAAGGCATCTTTATCAGTCAACAAAAGTATATCACAGACTTGCTAAGAGAGACAAGAAAGAGTGCTGGTAGGCCAGTTACTTCACCAATGGATCCCAATCAAAAACTTGACATTGCCCATGATGAGCCCAAGGTTGATTCAGCTATGTATCAACGTCTCTGTGGCAAGCTTATATATCTCTCCCATACCAGACTTGACATTGCTTACGCGGTTAGTGTCCTAAGTCAATTCATGCATGACCCAAGGAAACCACATCTACAAGCTGCCTATAGGGTTCTACACTACTTAAAGGGGACTCCAGGCCAAGGAATTTTGTTCAAAAAGGGGGAACAACTAACAATTCAAGCATTCGTTGATGCTGATTATGGTGGCTCTCTGACTGACCGACGGTCCACTACTGGGTTATGTGTGTTCCTGGCAAGAAATCTAGTAACATGGAGAAGCAAAAAACAAAATGTTGTGGCTCGATCCTTAGCAGATTCTGAGCTGAGAGCTCTTGCAAATGGTCTATGTGAGCTCCTTTGGATCAGAATTATTCTATCTGATTTACAAATCAAATGGAAAGGTCCCATGGAGTTGAGATGTGACAACAAGTCTACAATCAGCATAGCCCACAATCCTGTCCAGCATGATCGAACCAAGCACATTGAGATTGACCGACACTTTATCAAGGAGAAGATTGAAGGAGGGCTAATTGATCTAAGTTATATCCCCTTTGAAGAGCAGATTGCAGATGTGTTTACCAAACCTCTCCATAGTCCAAGATTTCATAATCTTATCTTCAAGCTGGGCATGAAAGACATTTACAAACCCAGCTTGAGGGGAGTGTTGAACAAACACCATTAGTCTAGGAAATAGTGCATTTATTATTTCTGTAATTAATTAGGTTCTCATGTCTGTCCAACATGTAATTAATTGCACCTGTTCAGTTATTTGTATTTCCTAGACAAACACGTCCTAAGTGTCTCTTCCCTTAGGATATCTAGACCCTTCCATAGCTAGACCCTTCTATAGGTGCCTATAAATATAGGGCTGTGTATCTCATTTCAGATCATCAAACAATGAATAAAATACTCAGCAAACTACAAATTTATGTGTCTCATAAAGAAATTAGTATGTGGATGCACACTAGCAGATATTGGTGCCATGTTGATGTGTGATGAAGTCAGGTAAAAATGCTGTATTGAGGACAAGTAACTTGAATTTGAGGATGCTTGTTAGATAACTTGGCTGTTGCTAGTTTGTGGAGCCTACTCTTAAGTCTGCTACCCATATAGATTGGAATTTTCTTATGAGTTTGAAGCTTTTGGAAATCTTAGTTTTCTGTGAGGTAGCTCTGGGTCATAAATTTTGTGCCTCAAATGGTACATGTCAGTATCCCTATGATCATCATTATGATTATACATAGTCAAGGTGGTACTACATATTGTTCCAGGAGTTGGCTTTCTTTTGTTATCATTGTCTTATAACTCTTATTCATCTACAGGCCTTTACGACCTTTTCCAATATCAAGTAAGCGTACTGTGCCAGATCATATTGTGCTGCCTGATTGGGCACTTGATGTAAGGGCTCTCTAGTCCCTCCTTATATGAATATGTGCCATTAATCCAATGACAATATATATATATTTTCAAAATGCTTTGGTCAGACTCTTGAACTGAAACTGCTCTGCTTAATTAACACATGGATATACTATCATATAATATCTTTCTTTTTATTTCCTTAATGTAAATACTTATATATGAAAATTGTTAAACTTGGTAATTTTTGCAATTTTGTCTGCAGGGAACTCCAAAAGTTGAACCTTATAGTGATCTGCAGCAAATTGTTGAGGTATATCAACCATCTTTAAAGGTTCCCTTTTTCAGTTGTAAGTCCACTATCACTAGTGGGCATTCTTACAAAATTACAGTTGCCATGGCATGTAACCTTCATAGTTCACCATATTTCCTTTTCTAATTCAATTATGATTTTATTATGAAGATCAAAACTCCAGAGAAGATTGCGAGAATGAGGGAAGTTTGTCGAGTAAGTTCATGACATGCTGCGCTTATGTTTTTCTCCCCTTTCTGCTTTATTCTTAATCTTTTATGTGGTAAGCATGATGCTTGCACATGTTTTATGTTTTAGCATAGTCTGCAGATTTGTTATCTTTTTAATATTTTTGCTCAAATAACGGGCCTTTTTCCCTGCAATTCACTGGTAGATTTCAAGGGAGGTCCTGGATGCAGCTGCTCGTGTTATTCAACCTGGTATTACAACTGATGAGATTGATCGGGTGGTACATGAAGCAACCATTTCTGCTGGTAAGTTTTTGACATTTGTTTCCTTACTTTTTGGTATGTTTTATTTCTCTGCTAGTTTGCTTGACTATTTATGAGTTTTCTTTACCACATGTTGGTGGATCCTTTATGTTCTTGTGTTTATAGTCGAATTTCATCTTGTTAGTTATTTTGCCTATTTAGCTTGCTGCAAATGGTTGTTGTTGATATCTTTTGTACATGAACTTTATTTAATCCCTGCTGATTTAGTGAGAAAAATTGATTCATGTAATGCATTCTGCATAAAAGCGGAAGGTTGAACTTTTTTTGCTAATGAAGTTATGTATATCCTATTTCATTTAATTTGTTGGTAATGAATCATGATCTGGCACTCTTCTTTATGTCTTCGTGTAGCTGTTGTTTAGTGGTTGACCACTCTCTTTCAATAAACAGTTTTTTCCACACAAATTGCTTTGTTTTGCGGAAACTGAAAATCTGTATGTGGTGGTTCTGATTCATGCAATATGATTTTCCATAAGCAAAAGGGACCACTCAGATCTACCCTTCTTGTGGTAGATCTTTGATTCTATGAAATGGAGAGAATCACCACTTCTCTTATCTCTATTTGCCTAAGCGGTCGAAGGATTGTTTTGGTATTCTTTTTTCTCGCTGTTCTCATCACTTGCTCCTCCATCAGAAATGTGGCATTTTTTATGCATATAACTGTTTCATGTCCGTTACCATATTGATGTGTGTTCTCTAACTTCTAAAGTTTGTAAACGCAGGAGCATATCCTTCTCCACTAAATTATCATTTCTTTCCGAAATCATGCTGCACGTAGGTACTCTTTATGTTGGAAAAGTCATTTTTCTTGTACTTTATTTCATTGACAATGTTAAGTAAAGTATGCTTTTCCTGTTCTACGTAGGTCTGTGAATGAAGTGATTTGCCATGGAATTCCTGATGCTAGGTAAGTTAGTCTCTAGGAAGTGTTATCTATTCTTAGTCAAGAGTAGGCTTGATGAAGGAATGGTAGTGTATACTATTCTGATGAGCTACAGTGCACGTTGAGTTAGTGTAATGCTGGCCACGGGTCCGAACCGGTTCGGTTCCACTGGTTCCAAGTCCTGAAGAGAGGATTTGTATTTGGACCGGTCAGGACCGGTTCCGGTTCCAAATCCTTAAGGGTGGAATTGGATTCGAACCATTTTTCTATCGGTTCCACGTGGTTCTTGACCGTTTCAGGTTCTAGCTTGGTTCCAGTTTTGTATTTTTTTTCCTGTTTTTATTTGTTCATGTGTTGATTAAGATTTAAGATGCAAAAAATACTTAACATTTATGATTAAAATTACAAATTAAGAACAAAGAGGATTTTATTATTATTTTACTACCTCGCTAAAAGCTTATTAGATAAAAACCTATTGGGAAACCCTAATAAGGAAAAAGAGTACAACTACTAGAAGTCTAGAACTAGATACATGAAAAGAAAATTAATACTACTCCACATTACAAGGGACTAAGGGTCATATTTGACCGATTCCTTTCAATCCTTGGCGGTTCCGGTTCCGTAGACTGAGCCCCACACCAAATGGTACCCCTTCCGTTAAAAAATACAAGTCGTTTTAAAAATGTGCACACTTTTTAAGAAAAGTAAAAAAATGGCGCTTGTACCCCTATTTTTTATCTTTCTATCTGCATAATAGTTACTTTCGCATTAAATACTAGGGTCAAACATGGAAAATAATATGTCAGAAAAAACTAAAACAACATATTTTAGAACAAAATTTGAATGCGGTTCTTGGAGGGAGTAACATTTTCCGCTTCCGGTTCGAAGGCGGTTTTTGGCGGTTCTGGTTTCGCGTCGAATACGGTTCGGGCTCGAATCTCCAAGAGAAGATTCAGGACCGCTTCGATTGGCGACGGTCCGGTTCCGAACCGGTTCCACCCGGTTCCGGTCCAGCCTGTTCCGGTTGGAACCGCTCACATTGGTCACCATTAGTTGAGTGGCATGAATATGATTCTAAGATGGCTTGCAGAGAAGATTTTTCTGAAAACTTCCAAGTGAAGAATTTAATTGTGTGCTTGTAACTAAATCTTCTGTTGTACTTTTATTATCAATTGCCATGAGCTGAGCCTCAACAATAATTATTGTTTCTGCAATCCCTGCTTCACTGAGAGAGATTTAATTTGACTGGTTTGTGTTTGATCACCATTATTCTCATTCTAGTTATTGAACCTATTGATGTTCCAGGAAGCTAGAAGATGGTGACATTGTGAATGTTGATGTGAGTGTCTACTACAACGGTGTTCATGGTGAGAAACATTTTATGATATTGTTGTCATTTCCCTAAAGTAGTATTTGAGTTTAAGTAACTTGTTTTCTGCTAATTCATAGGTGATTTAAATGAAACATATTTTGTGGGGAATGTGGATGAAACATCAAAAAAGCTGGTTCAGAGTACATATGAGTGCCTGGAGAAAGCGATATCTGCTGGTAAGTTCTGTGAATTGGTTCGGGAAAGGAAAATATTGCATGATCTTGCATGTCTTGATTTTGGAGGGGCAGATTGTAATGTAAGATTTATAACTGTTGCATGTTATAGGAGGCGGAATTAGAACAGGAAATTGCTGATGGGTAGAGGTAGCGATCCTCCAGTCTATTATGAGCTTGTTTGTGTATCTTAAATACCCAATTAAGATACACACACCACACACATATATCTATGTAACACTGTACCATAACGTTGAAGGTTCCAACGTCTTTAATTAGTATGAGAGAGATATAGCTCAATTATGCTTGATGTGACTGGACAGTGCTGATTGTTCAGTGTATGCCTTTGGGGTATCCATTGTATAACTCTTGATTATGTGCTTTACTGCCTTTCATGTGCTTTTTGAAGTTATAATTTTGCTTTTTGCTGTGTCAACTACTTCAGTGAAACCTGGAGTGAGGTTCCGAGAAATCGGAGAGGTTATCAGTCGCCATGCTTCTATGTCAGGATTGTCTGTGGTAATGCACTGGTTTTCCACTGCGTTAAATCTTTGTTTAATCTTCCAAAAATATTCCACTAACTTGGTAATTGAACTTTTGTCAATGTAGGTGAAATCATACTGTGGTCATGGCATTGGAGACCTTTTCCATTGTGCTCCTAATATTCCTCATTATTCCAGTATCCTTTTATAGCTCTTACTGTAGACTTATATAGCATATGCATAGCGTACTATATCTACATCTATATATGTATTCTTTTATTGAGTTTGTTCTTTAACTGAAGTAGGAAATAAAGCGGTTGGTGTGATGAAAGCAGGACAGACGTTCACTATTGAACCGATGATCAACGCTGGTCAGTATTTTGAAATTATAAGGTTGTCTTATTTGTAGATTGATATCTGCTAAATATGATCATATGCCTGCCAGGTGTATGGAGGGATCGAATGTGGCCTGATGGATGGACTGCTGTTACAGCTGATGGGAAGCGCAGTGCTCAGTTCGAACACACTCTTTTGGTATTGTTATGCCTTTTTATTTTGTTCGAGTATATCCTTGGATGAAGCATGCATCCCATCTTTGTAGCTATCGTGAGTTGGCAAAGCATCCATTTCCAATGGACTCTGTTATTATGTTTATTCTTTGGCCAGTATCATCTCTGCATCTCTCTTTTGAGCGACAACGGCCTTGCTTTACCTATTATCCTCATTGTGTTTGCCATTGTGATACGTGAGGTCTTTTCTCTTCACGTATGGAACTTATATACCTCCACTTCTGTGATACAGGTAACAGAGAGTGGAGTAGAAGTGCTTACAGCAAGATTACCTACGTCGCCAAAAGTCTTCCCTTGGCTTAATGAATGAAGCTGTGTGACACACATCTCCGGGTGAATTGTAATTTGTGGCTCGACCTTTTTCTTTGTGAGACTGAGAAGAGGAATGCTGCTATCTTCTACTTTTTTAGTTTCACTTTTTCTTCTCTTGTGATTTTCCTTTTAAATTTTGTTTCAGGAGCTTGTAGTTGTTTATTCGATTTTGATGATATGATTCTGTTAAACTCGCAAAATAGACTTGTTTGGGGGGCATCATGATACAAGACATTTATTACCGGATCACAAAAAAATTGGGTATGCCATTCACTGAAATTGCTGCTGAGTATAAAAAATCTAAATCATTCTGTTCCATGAAAATGTTGTGCTGTTATTTTATTCCCGATTTCTTGTTTTAATTTGTAGAGTTGCAAAGTGAACGCAAATGCCTACAATGTCTTTGTTTATATGCCCCTTTTTTACTACGAAGATTAATTTCACAAGTGAAGTCCTTCTGTTACCCGGATTACTAGGAATAGAAATAGCCCTGAAATAGTAATTCCCTAAGTTCCCAATGATCTTCTATCCTATTCACTAGTCGGGTCCCTAATCCATCACTAAGTTATTTGAGTTCTGCCGAATTACCTTACTATCGAGTAAACTGAATTCAAAGAGAGGGAGAGGTACGCAAAAGCAATGAAACAGGGAGAATTCTCAAGCTCAAATCGCGTGCCCTTTATTGGGGTGTGAACCCCTATTTATAGTGTTTCTTACAGGCTATCTGGCCTATTACGTTGGTATATAAATATCTTGATGGGTCTACAAAATATCTTATCCTAATTTCCCTATTTTTGACTGCTATCTGTGCTCGCTCTGTTCTCCTATCGACCAGTCACAGACGACCAGTCATTGTCTGTACTATGCTTGGCATATTTGGTGACCAGTCACAGGCGACCGGTCGCTTCTTACATTGTATCTCGCATTCCTGGTGACCGGTCGTAGCGACGCTATTAGTGACCGGTCACAGGCGACCGGTCATAGCGACGCTTTTAGTGACCGGTCACAGGCGACCGATCACCCCCTATGTCACGTTCTAAAGTCTCTGGCGACCGATCACAAGCGACCGGTTGCTGCCTTGTGCCCCCTCTTTGTTAGTTGGCCGGTCAAGCGGGCCCGGTCGTCCTTGAGCACTACTTTTCTCTTTTGTTTTACCGGGCTCTTGTTTCCTTTTGGGCTTCTGGACATATTTTCCCCTCTTCAAGCCCTTAAATGTAAACCTGATAATTCGGGTCACTCGGTTCGAGTCAATTTGTAAATATTTACTATTCATTTTGGTTCGGATAGAGTCAAGTTCATTTGATTTAAACTAGATTTGGATTTCGGTTTTGATTGAGTTTGGGTTTGGGTGTTTTCGGTTCGGGTTAGTCTCTGTATCATTTAGATTTTTTGGATTATAGGTCAAATTCGGATGACTTATCCGGGTAGGTTTGATTGACAAACATTTTAAAGTATGGATTTTAAGAAATCTTTGTAACTTGTATTGATTTTCATATTTGATTCCAAATTCCTTTAATATAGTGTTACTCTTATCAAGAGTGCTATTATGTATTAGTTAAACATAGACTCTGTTTGGTATGACTGTTTTGCAGCTGTTTTAGTTTGGCTGTTTTACAGTTGTTATACATGTGACAGTATATTGAGAACGCAGGACCCACGTGGAACTCACTTATTTATGCCACAAGTATGCTATCAAATATGCCAACGGCGCATGAAGCTATAATCAAATTGGATGAGAATTTTTGTATATAAATTTTTAAATATTAATTGTATCCAACAAATATAAATTAAACTCTTTGAATTAGTGGTCAAATTTGTCACTCGATGCCCAGTCTATCCCGTTCAAACCCGATGTCATGTCTCCGTCGTCCTGCGTCTGCCACACCTCACGTTTGTCATCTCGCGCAAGCGTTGCACGTCTGCGCCCATCCATCATCGTCTCGCGTGAGCGTCACGCTCCCGTGTCCATCTATTAATATTTAAACCATTTTTATGTGCTAAACATAAAGAAATCTAAGTTTATAAACATATAGAGTAATATAAAATAGTAATGATACACATTACTCTGTTTTATAAAACATTTTAGGTTATGTTCTCAAGGTAGATGAAATAATCTGGTGGAGATTCTTCCTCCTCAAAAATTCTAGTATATTTCATGTTTCACAATAATCTACCATTGAGAATATTTATTTTCCTCATTTTATTGTGAATTTTCTTTAGGCATATACTCATCAATCTTGGTTAATATATGTCTTAACTGAAAATTTTAGGTTTTATAATTAAACTTCATCTACATTTAAACCATTCCCAAATCTCATGTTATTAACATTATTTTTAGAGTAAATTACTCGGAACCCCCTTGAGGATTGGACCTAAGACAGTTAACCCCCTTGTGTTTATCATAATTATTGGTAATCACCTTGAGGTTACGGTATCTCTGACTATGAGCCCCCGAACTATAACTCCGTTATCAAAACATTAACTACGTGCTGACCCATTAGCTTAATCACATTATTAATGACATGTTGGATAAAAAACACTGCTTAGTCAGTATTTTTATTGTCCAAAAAACGTCAACCCTACCTCGAAAATGCATCTGAATTGGGATGAGGGATGGTTAGACGATGTTGATTAAGCAGTTTTGTCGTCCAGGCTGACATTTATAATGTGATTAAGCTGATGAGTCAGCATATAATTAACGTTTTGTTAATAGAGTTATAGTTTGGGGGCTCATAGTCAGAGATACCGTAACCTCAAGGTGATTACCAATAATTATGATATACACAAGGGAGTTAGCAGTATTATGCCCAAGCCTAAGAGGGTTCCGAGTAATTTACTCTTATTTTTATCTTGCTTTTGTTCTGGGGAGAATGGGACGAAGCTAATGGATTTAGAAAAGAAAGTGAATATCTCTCTTTCTAACATGTCCGCACCACGTTCTCATCTGTTTATTTTTTTCTTTTCTGCATACACACCAAACTAGGGCTGTCCATTAGGTTCGGTTAATTCGGTTTTGACCGAAAACTGTATTTTTTTCGGTTATTTTTAACTGAAATTTTTAACCGTAATTTATATTTCGGTTATACGGTTAACCGAATAACTATTCGGTTCGGTTATCGGTTTTGACACATGCCTATTCGGTTAACCGTATAACCGAAATTTTCTAACACTACAGAACACCGCGTTTTGGGGCTAGGGTTAAATCGGATGATTATTATCTCTCGGACTCCACTTCCCTCCCTACCACTTTCCAAATTCCAGTTCCACTCTTCGTCGTCTTCGAAGCCCATCACCGCCGCGGCACTCTGTAACTCCTCCCTCACCTGCTACTCCACTCCCGTCGTTAATCGTCATCGAGTCCACTCCAGTCCATGGCCATCATCGTCAATTGTCAGCGTCGTCAATCGTAATTGCCACTCCAGTCCACACCTCCAATCAATCTCTTTCACTCTCGGTGAGTTTGTAAACCTAACTAACATACATACTCACCATTATTCTCGTCACTTTGGGTAAATTTGTAAACCTTACTGGCGAACGAAACATACATGCTTGCCTTTATCCATATTCCTTCCTAACTCATGGTAATCTGCAACTCACGGTAATGATTCAAGGAAAAAACATACAACTTCTGCATCTCTTCATTTCCGCACTGTTGCTGAGTTCTCTTCATTCTCTTGTTAAATCTGCACTTCTGTTTTAATCACAAGAACATACTATATGTATCTCTTCGTTCCTTTCTTGTGTCTACGCCTCTAAAGTGATAATACATCACTGGAACTGCTGCGATCTCGCACACCAGATTGAACAAAGGGCCTTAAATCATTTCATATCTGAAACGGTAATATAGTCCAAACTTATGCTCTTCTTCCAGCAACTAAAGCATTGAAGTTCTGTTTTTTTCGTCACACCAGTAAAGCAAGTGAAGAACATATAACCAGTAGCATGGTACTGCTGTTTATTACAAAAATAGAAGCTTTGGTCAGCACCTTGTGAAACAAACAATAAGCATTATAAGTAGTAGTCCTAGCTGCTGCAGAATCCAAAAAAAAAAATAAAACAGACTGCTATTTCCTCTTTCACATTATTAAACAGATGATAAACATCAAACTATAACTTCCCTTGCTGTCAAAATACAACATGTATTGTTTTACTTTCTCTGTCGCACATCAGATTTTTTTTCTGGAACTCATAATATACTTGGTCTTATCTCTTCTCTAGAAAATATATCGATACAAGTTTTACTCCTTCTGCTCTGCTGTACTAGTTAAACAAACAATAGTAGCTGGAATAATTTTGTTGTAACTTGCTGAAACAATCGATGACTGTCACAGGCAGCAACATAGTTTGTGTGTATCGGCCAGTGCTAAAAATTGTGCATAGTGCCAAAAGATTTCCCTGCTATATTTATTTGTGGAAGAATGGCAGTTGCGTTTCATTTAATTGATCTCCGTGACAATCATTTTCCATATATTCAATCATCATCTTATTAGTAAAAACTTACAGTAACTGTTATTTGATAATTTGAATCTATAGATCCACTTGGTGCACTCGCTCAAGATAAGTGATGCACTTGTCAATTTAAGATGGCCACAAATCTTTGTTGGAGCTGGAGCATTCAAATGTGTTGAAACTTGCTTTACAACTCTCATATTTTTCAGTGCTATTTACAGTTACCAACCTGCATTGATTGATACTATATAAAGTTTATGGATTTTATAGTTTATGGTCTATCAATTGAGCAGTTTCTGTGCTTTGTTCTTTATCTTGAATTGTCTATCCTAGATCTCACAATATAAACAAAATAAGAATAGACTTCCTAGCATATTTCTATACAGGTATGCTTCAGGTTGCAGAAAAACTTTCTTTTTTATTGTGTTCTGATGATAAAGATGACCTTAACTTTGACTGGCAATTAGGATATCTATGTTGGGCATTGGCTTCCATTATTTTTGGATGAGACGTCACAGTTATTTCCAGTAAAGAGTGATTATAGTATTATCCCATACCTCTGCTATACTTATGCTGATAATGCCCCTTCTCAATGTCTTGGTTCTTTTAGTTCTCTGCTGGTTAGTCAGTCTAGATTTCCTAATTTTTCTTATAGGTCTGCAGGTATAATGACCCTCGAGATGCTTGTGCTGCTATTGTTGCTGAATCATATTGCCTTTGGCTGCAGTATGAAACTCGCACAGATGACATTACCATTAAAGTTGTGAACATGAAAGTTGTGAAGACTAAAGATAAACTATATTTTGGAATTGTTTACTCGTTTAGTGATATTTTTTGTAAAATTTGAAAGTTTGTGTAAGTTGTAGAGGTGGAGCAAATTGCAGATTACACTTTGTCACAATTCTGTATGTGATATGCTTGTTTTTAGGATATTTCGGTTTTTACTATGCAATTTCGGTTTATTTTTGTTTTTCAGTTATTTCGGTTTAGTTTTATTTTTCGGTTATTCGGTTAACCGTATAACCGAAAATTAATTCAGTTCGGTTATCGGTTTTAGGCGACTTCAAAATTTCGGATTTCGGTTAATTCGGTTAAATCGGTTATACTAGTATAATTCGGTTATAACCGAATTAACCGAAAACCGAACGGTTTTTAAAAATTCGGTTTTCGGTTAACCGAATGGACAGCCCTACACCAAACACTTGGTTACAGCGGATTAAGTTGGTATTATAGACTTCTCCAGCTAGCTAGTGCATGATTTCACAAAGCATAATACCAAGATACAAATGAGCCTTTAACGATTTAATCCGACATCGTAAGTAGTAATTTCTTAGTTATATTCTAATGTAGCTATATAGTTACTTTTAGTATATAAAAGTTGTAATAATATGTATATAAAAATATTTATTAAATTATGATATTATTAAAATTATATTCAATGTACATACTCATCTATAAGTTCATTCATATATGTATCTATAATATATCATAAGTTGTACGAGTAAAATTTAGTAGAATCATCCACTTAACCGAAATCTTCATCCAGAGCTACTACTAACTTGACATCACCGAAAGAGTGGCAAAAGTTCCAGGCTGGTAAAGTAGAGATGCTAAATATTGCTCAAGATCCAGAAGGCAATGATACACACTTGCTACAAAAAAACCAGTAAAAAAGTACTCCTTCACCTTCACTCTGTACCAAAATCCCCAGTGTTCAGCTATCGAAGAAACTAGACTATCACAACTGTAAACAGTCACCTGTCGGTTATAATAATGTTAATCAAGGAAAAGTCAAAATAAGAGACAAGGACAATGGGTAAACATGAAATCGTTTTTTGTAAACTACACCTGCAGTTGGTTCCCATCGTAGGCAGTTCAGATTTTCTATATGTATAATAATTAAAATTTATATATATATATATATAATATAATGACTCCATATATCATAGAGTTGTTAGTGGTGTAGTGGTAAGGGATAGAAACATTGAATGATTTGGGATTTTACTCTTGGCCATGGTAAATACTATTGTACGATTGGTTGTACCATACAACCATTTATCTAAGTTCAACTGTTATTCAAGTTCATGTATAGATTGTTTTTGATTGATGCAACGGTTATATGTGTTATTATAACAGTTGTTCAATTTTATATGATGGTTGTTCAAATTAAATGTGAAATGTTATAAATAACCCTATTAGTGGATGTACATCCACACATCTTTTGATCTACCTTAGATCTTTCGTCTGTGTAACTCTCGTAACCTCTCCAAACTCTTCATTAGAAGACTTTTGATATTTTGTTTTCCTACCACTCAAAGCCCCGATATCGATTGGCATTGTGTACTATATAAGAACGTACAATGAAATGAAAAAGGAGTATGCCTATTACGGTCTACCATGTCTACTATCCTCTCTCTTATTCTCTCAATGTTATAACACGTTATCAGTATGATCGACTCTACTAAAATTAGACCTGACAAAATGGGTTCAATCCGCCCATTTGACCCAAAACCAACCCGTTTATAGCGGATTGGGTTGAGTTTTTCAACCCGTTTAATAAATGGGCTAGGTTAGATTTGAAGAATTTATAAATGAGTTGGGTTAGGGTTGAGTTCAATCCACCAACCCGTATATCTATTTCTTTTCAATTATATCTATACATTTTTTTTGCGTAAATGTAGTAATCTCCTACATTATTAACGAGTCATATACAATAATAATTTTTAAAAATATAATTCATTCACTTTTTACTTTGTTTACACAAGATATACAATTAATTATCATTGGTTTTTGTAATACCCCCATCCCACATCGGGATATGAGTAGTATTGTGAGTTCCTTATATGTAAACACATGGGTTGACTACAACAACAGGCCTTCCACTTTTCAGCCCAAGTGAGGATTGAGGGCCTAAAGTGGCTAGTTTTCAAGCCCGGATGGCTTGGGACCTAGGTTGTTGGACAGTTGCTCATATGGGGTGTTACAAATGGTATCAGAGCGGACTCGGGACCGTGTCGGGATGGGTAACCCGACACCTACCGAGGAGGTCCATGGGACTTGGATATTAGGCTTGCGACGAGGACGTCGCGTTCTTTAAGTGGGGGAGTATGTAATACCCCCATCCCACATCGGGATATGAGTAGTATTGTGAGTTCCTTATATGTAAACACATGGGTTGACTACAACAACAGGCCTTCCACTTTTCAGCCCAAGTGAGGATTGAGGGCCTAAAGTGGCTAGTTTTCAAGCCCGGATGGCTTGGGACCTAGGTTGTTGGACAGTTGCTCATATGGGGTGTTACAAATGGATGTGCTTCGGCCCTCTGTTCTGTTCTGTTAAAGGCTTCTGCTTCGTTTTGTAAAGCTTCTGTTTTGGGACCTAGATGTTTAGCTTCTGAGCCTTGGATAGTCGGGTCTGGCTGTCCCGTAGCATGCTGCGCAGGAATTCCTTCTGCTTTTCCCTTGGGTTCCCTTCTGTTATATCTCTCAGGGTCCCTTGGATGTTTAGTGACCGACGGGTCCATAGCTGTCTCTACGGCTTCTGTTGTGGGATCTTCGGATCCATAGGACGTTATGTGAGTCCTTCTGATGTGTCAGCTGGTGTCTAGTGTCCCACCTCTGTTTTGATTGAGCTTCTGTTATGATCTTCTGAGTTTGTGGTTTGCTTTGTTCTGACTTAAACTTCTGTTCAGTTTGCTTAGTTCCTGCTTCTCTGCTCTGAT
Source organism: Limonium bicolor (assembly GCA_023374045.1). Taxonomy (NCBI): domain Eukaryota; kingdom Viridiplantae; phylum Streptophyta; class Magnoliopsida; order Caryophyllales; family Plumbaginaceae; genus Limonium; species Limonium bicolor. Next base: position 364,583,169 of record CM041776.1, on the reverse strand, counting down.
TTGACAAACTTCTATTTCGGTTCTGACTTGTCACTCCTCTGATTTGAGAAAGCTTCATTCTCTATCTGATTTCTGTTACAAATTTCAGTATGATTTGCTAAGCTTATGTATTAGTACGCGATTATGTTCAGTATATGTTTTGAGCATGCTCAGCTGATGAAGTTTATCACCTGCTGAGCTATAGTTTGGCTCACCCCTATTTCCGTCTGATTTGCAGGTCTAAGTTTCCTTTGAAGACTCCACTCTACTTTCTGCTTCGTCTTTTGCTCTGTATTTGTAGCTGTGGCTTAAGGCCCTTTGTAATTTGATTTTGTTATGTAATGTAGTTTGGCTCCTATATGTATTGTCAGATAGACCTTGTAATCTGTTTTCAGCTAATAAAAGTGTACTTTGTTTTGTTTTAGGTTTCGTATGTTAGAGCCTTGCGTTATTAGGTAATAGATACGCGGCATGTAACGTCCCTAACTCCTAGGGTGGTTTTGGGGGCATTACATTTAGTGGTATCAGAGCCAGGTTTGGCTTTCTTTGGGTTTTGTGGGTGTCTGCATGTCTACGCTTCCGTGTCCTTGCCTGTTATGTGCTGTGTACTACCTGCTGCGTGATTTGACTGCTGTTTGCTGTATGATTTGCTTGTTTCTTGGAGTCTATTGAGTGTGTCTGCTCTGTGGTTGTCCACTAACAAAGTAGCGCAGCGGAAGCGTAGTGTCTGACTGTCTGTGTGCTTTTTGTGCTTGAGTCTGAATACGAGGGAGTTGGGTCCTTTGGAAAAGGATGACCGAATGCAAGTTCTCGTTTGTTAGAGTTGTGTGCTTCGGATGTGTGCTGGTGACGTGGGTTTGTGTTGTGTTCTGGGACGTGAGTTAGTGCGTTGTGATCAAGCTGTGAGATGTGTGTGAGATCAGATGAGTTTGGCTAAGGTGATGTGTTGTGATGTAAGTTCGGGTGTGCGCTTGGTCTATATGCTCTATGTTTAGGTGTGGGTTTGGATTACGAGGTCTGAGTTGTGTGATGGGTGTCTAGGGGTGCTTCAGTGTGTGTTTCATAGAGTGTGTTGTGCTTTGGGTTCTGAGTGGCTTGTGGTGTGGGTTCGAGAGATCTGTTTGTTTGATTCTTCGGATAAGGACATTTTATGAGAGAGTAAGCGTCTCTTCTGTGTTTCTAGGCTGAGCTTTAGTAATCTTTTGTTATGTCCCTTCAGTTTGTCAGTCAGCAACAAGTGTGAGTGCTGCTCTAGTCCTTTAAGCTTTGCCTTCTATGATCTTGTGTTTTCACTCATTCTGATAGTGAATCTTCATGTGAGGTTGTGTGTTGGCTCTAGCGAGGTGAACTTTTGAGACGAGTGGTCATCTTTTCTGTGCTTCCTGAGCCTTCGTGCCTAGCCTTCAGTAATCATCTGTTTCGCTTCTGTTGTCAGTGAGCCAGCCAGTAAACTTTGAGTGCTAGCTCTTTGAGGATAGAGCTTCTGAAATGAGTAAGTGTTGTTCCTGTGCCTACAAATCAGCCATCAGTAATCTTGTGCTTAGTTCCTCTGGCAGTGTGTTTGGTGTGTCAGCTCATGTGTGGTAAAAGCTTCTGAGCTATGTCAGTGTTCCTTCTGTGTCTTTGTGCTGCGCCTTCAGTGATCTTCTGCTTTGTTTCCTCTATCATTGAATCAGCTAGTGTATTCTGAGTGATAGCTTTGTGAGTGTTCTTTCGGAGCCTTAGAGCTATGTGTTTGTGATCATCTTCACGTTCTTCTGTCGGTCAATCAGTAGTGAGTTCGTTTCTGAGCGTTAGCTCTTGGTTCGTGTTCGTAGTGTTCCTACATTTGAAGTGCATCTGCTAGTATTTTGGGTTTCGTCGAATTTCGAGGACGAAATTCTTTTTAAGGGGGGTATGTTGTTATGCCCCAGATTTTTTTTTATTTTATCATATTCCTTCTGATTCGCAAAGGGAGTTCGAATTAATTTGTACCTTATACTAGAGTGTTATGACATTTAAATATTATTGTCATAGCTTGAGAAAGGAGATTTACATTGTTCTTTTCTTCCTTTCGTTATTTAATTATTAGCAGGAGAGGATAGTTATTAATAACTCTTTATTCCTTTTTGTTATTTATTCTTTGGTTAGTAAAAGGACTACTAACCTTCCTTTTCCTTCTTTTTACGTTATGCTATTATTCATAAAGGAAGGAAATTCCAAATCTAATTTAATTTCCTCTCTCCTTCTTTCCTGACGACATTTCACGTCAGTTTCTTCTCACCCAAAGAAGAAACTTCCGCTCTGCAAAGTTTCCTCTTCCTCTTCCTCAATTCCTCTCTTCTTCACAATTCTTCCATCCTGCGAATTAATTAGCCTGGTGTCTAACTTCAGCATCGAGGATTCCAATCCGTAGAGTCGGAGTGTGCGTTGCTGTTCGTCAGTCAAGTTCCTTGCTTCTCCCTCCGGTGTTGACCCTTTTCGATTTGTGCGAGTGTTTGTGATTTCGGGATGGAATTCGAGTAGAGATTGTTGTCGGGTCCGCAGAGATGGCTTTGTGTCGGATGTGAGGTAGGTGGTAGATGGATTCAGTTGTGTGTGTTCACCCACGGGGGTTTCGAGCAATGTTTCCGTATATGTTTATTTGACTCTCTGATTTGTGGTGATTTGGGTGATTTCTGATTTGCGTTTTTAATGTGTTAAAACCCCGTGGGTAGTATTTTGATTCGTATATTTTGGTTATGTAAGTATTGCTTTGACAAAGGTGAATTTACATCTGTAAATCTCCCTCTGTTTTGTGAATTCTGAGTGCCGCTGATTTGGGTTTTATAAAGATTGTTCATTGATTTATGTGTGAGATTTAATGCGTTGTGTTTGCGTTTTTGGATGGCAAAAACCCCATGGTTCCTCTGTATTTATGTCTGATTTGGTGTGGGTAATACTTTGGTATAGATTGGTGAAGTTTTGGTAATGTCTCTGTTCTGTTCGAGGCTTCTGTTCTGCTGTTTTCGTGCTGTCCGAACTTCCGTCCTAACTTCGAAGTTCGGACAGCATGTTTTGAACTTCTGGTTTATCGAGTTTTGGGCGTGTCCGAACTTTGAAGTTCGGACACCCCGTTTTTCTGAAATCACCGAGCTTCGAAGCTCGGACTTCACCGCGTAACGTTTCCGAAAAACCGTCCGAACATCAGTCCAAACTTCGATGTTCGGACACTGTGTATTTCCCTTCTGTTTCCAAATCGACTTGTGTCCTAACTTCGAAGTTAGGACACAAGTTCGGACGTCTCACTGTTTTGACCATAACTTCTTCGTTCGAGCTCCGTTTTGAGTGCCGTTTGCGGCGTTGGATTTCTTTTCTTGAGTACTATCTGTTCTGATATGTTTTAGCACATGTATATGTGTACCTTAATTTGAAAGTTCTCAATAAGCCTTTGAACTCTGATTTGCTCTGAAAGAGTGTTTGAGCTTCTATGCTTCTGGTTGGTTTTCGTGTTTGCTAGTCAGTGTATGACTTTTGTTTTGATAAAGGATTATGATCTGTTTGATGTGCTTCAGCCCTCTGTTCTGTTCTGTTAAAGGCTTCTGCTTCGTTTTGTAAAGCTTCTGTTTTGGGACCTAGATGTTTAGCTTCTGAGCCTTGGATAGTCGGGTCTGGCTGTCCCGTAGCATGCTGTGCAGGAATTCCTTCTGCTTTTCCCTTGGGTTCCCTTCTGTTATATCTCTCAGGGTCCCTTGGATGTTTAGTGACCGACGGGTCCATAGCTGTCTCTACGGCTTCTGTTGTGGGATCTTCGGATCCATAGGACGTTATGTGAGTCCTTCTGATGTGTCAGCTGGTGTCTAGTGTCCCACCTCTGTTTTGATTGAGCTTCTGTTATGATCTTCTGAGTTTGTGGTTTGCTTTGTTCTGACTTAAGACTTCTGTTCAGTTTGCTTAGTTCCTGCTTCTCTGCTCTGATTTGACAAACTTCTATTTCGGTTCTGACTTGTCACTCCTCTGATTTGAGAAAGCTTCATTCTCTATCTGATTTCTGTTACAAATTCCAGTATGATTTGCTAAGCTTATGTATTAGTACGCGATTATGTTCAGTATATGTTTTGAGCATGCTCAGCTGATGAAGTTTCTCACCGGCCTGAGCTAGAGTTTGGCTCACCCCTATTTCCGTCTGATTTGCAGGTCTAAGTTTCCTTTGAAGACTCCGCTCTGCTTTCTGCTTCGTCTTTTGCTCTGTATTTGTAGCTGTGGCTTAAGGCCCTTTGTATTTGATTTTGTTATGTAATTAGTTTGGCTCCTATATGTATTGTCAGATAGACCTTGTAATCTGTTTTCAGCTAATAAAAGTGTACTTTGTTTTGTTTTGGGCTTCGTATGTTAGAGCCTTGCGTTATTAGGTAATAGATACGCGGCGTGTAACGTCCCTAACTCCTAGGGTGGTTTTGGGGTTGTTACATTTAGGTTCAAAGGCTTATCTAAGGATTTCAAATTAAAGTACACATATACATGTGCTAAAACATATCAGAACAGATAGTACTCGATAAAAGGAATCCAACGCCGCAAACGGCACTCAAAACGGAGCTCGAACGAAGAAGTTATGGTCAAAACAGTGAGACGTCCGAACTTGTGTCCTAACTTCGAAGTTAGGACACAAGTCGATTTGGAAACAGAAGGGAAATACACAGTGTCCGAACATCGAAGTTCGGACTGATGTTCGGACGGTTTTTCGGAAACGTTACGCGGTGAAGTCCGAGCTTCGAAGCTCGGTGATTTCAGAAAAACGGGGTGTCCGAACTTCAAAGTTCGGACTGAAGTTCGGACACGCCCAAAACTCGATAAACCAGAAGTTCAAAACATGCTGTCCGAACTTCGAAGTTAGGATGGAAGTTCGGACAGCACGAAACAGCAGAACAGAAGCCTCGAACAGAACAGAGACATTACCAAAACTTCACCAATCTATACCAAAGTATTACCCACACCAAATCAGACATAAATACAGAGGAACCATGGGGTTTTTGCCATCCAAAAACGCCAACACAACGCATTAAATCTCACACATAAATCAATGAACAATCTTTATAAAACCCAAATCAGCGGCACTCAGAATTCACAAAACAGAGGGAGATTTACAGATGTAAATTCACCTTTGTCAAAGCAATACTTACATAACTAAAATATACGAATCAAAATATTACCCACGGGGTTTTAACACATTAAAAACGCAAATCAGAAATCACCCAAATCACCACAAATCAGAGAGTCAAATAAACATATACGGAAACATTGCTCGAAACCCCCGTGGGTGAACACACACAACTGAATCCATCTACCACCTACCTCACATCACGCAAAGCCATCTCTGCGGACCCGACAACAATCTCTACTCGAATTCCATCCCGAAATCACAAACACTCGCACAAATCGAAAAGGACCAACACCGGAGGGAGAAGCAAGGAACTTGACTGACGAACAGCAACGCACACTCCGACTCTACGGATTGGAATCCTCGATGCTGAAGTTAGACACCAGGCTAATTAATTCGCAGGATGGAAGAATTGTGAAGAAGAGAGGAATTGAGGAAGAGGAAGAGGAAACTTTGCAGAGCGGAAGTTTCTTCTTTGGGTGAGAAGAAACTGACGTGAAATGTCGTCAGGAAAGAAGGAGAGAGGAAATTAAATTAGATTTGGAATTTCCTTCCTTTATGAATAATAGCATAACGTAAAAAGAAGGAAAAGGAAGGTTAGTAGTCCTTTTACTAACCAAAGAATAAATAACAAAAAGGAATAAAGAGTTATTAATAACTATCCTCTCCTACTAATAATTAAATATCGAAAGGAAGAAAAGAACAATGTAAATCTCCTTTCTCAAGCTATGACAATAATATTTAAATGTCATAACACTCTAGTATAAGGTACAAATTAATTCGAACTCCCTTTGCGAATCAGAAGGAATATGATAAAATAAAAAAAAAATCTGGGGCATAACAGTTTTAATTATCAATTAAGTTTGAATTTAATCTTATTATGTATTAAGCTTTATGTACGAACTTTTAGTATAAGCTTTCTTCTTTAAACACATGATATCATTTATCTTTATGTTATAGTTAATTATGTATTAACTTATTACAAGTTTAAATGTCTATAAAAGATTATTTATTTATGTAGAAAATTTATGAGTTATCTGGGGTAAATCTACGGGTAGATAGGTTGGGTTAGAGATGAAATTTTGAATTCGTTTAACTAAATGGGTTGGGTTAGGGTTGACACCTTTCTAAATGGGTTGGGCTTGGATTGAGGTTAACTCGACCTGTCAATCAGTGTTGTCAGGTCTAACTAAAAGATATTCTTCTCTCTGCTATACATCATTGACAAAGATCTTGAGTTTAATTATTCGCTGCCGCTATATGAACTTCATCACCAAAGTAAGAATCACAACTCAATTGAAACTAATCAATGAGGCTTATTACCCATAATGCAACGAGGATATTATCGTGTGCATCTCCAGAAGGATTTTTCTTGTGACTTTACGAATCTATGTTGACGAAGAGTTTATGTTGATGCCGCATATGATGTATTCTTTGCCGAATACAAAAAGGTGTAAGTGGGCGTTAGTTTTGGGGTAATCAGAAAAGGGAATCGGAATGATTCCGTTTCCTACTGTTTGTTTAGTCAGTTTTTCCTATTTTCCGTAAAGGGAAAGGGAATGAGATTACACTAAAACCCTCTATCTTGATTCCCTACCACCTACTAGGGAATGAGATCCCTTTCCCCAGTACACTTCTTAACTGAAGACATATGACCAATGACTGATGACTTATGACCATTAACCAGTTACTGGTGAATGTTGACTGGCAATTAATGCCTGTTGACCGGTAGTCGGCATACGTTGACCATTGACCGGTGGTCGTTGACCGGCTATTTATTTCACTTTCCTCAGCTCAAACAAGCAACCTGGAAAATCAAAGAGAATTCTTTTCATTCCCCTTCATTCCCTTTCTTGATTCCATTCCGTTTCCCTCGCTCAATCTTTGTTTGGTGGAAAACAGAGGAAGAGATATGTTACAAAAAAGGAAGAGGAAAATTTGATGCTCGTTTCACCTTTTGTAAGAAAGAAAAATGGTAACACGATTGCTTTTGTGAGATTTTATTCTATCAAGTTTTTCTTTATTAAATAAAAAAACTTTGAACAAAAGTAAAAAAAATGCGTTAAAGGAAAGATAAATTTTTAATGACAATATATTGTTACATTTTCTGAAGAACTATTAGTTTAATCACTGAAGAATTATATATTATGTGGTAAAATGAGTTTTGCATAATCACTCTCACAAAGTATTATTTGACATTATATATTTTCGTTTTGAGAAGTGAACCATCTAATATGGTATGATTCCTTCCATCCAAGTTTATTTTATTTTATGATTGAAAATAGTATTGCCATGAGAACGAGTTTGAATTACCGTTTACAAGACAATCCCTTTTGAGATAGTATAAAAAAGGTGATATTACCTCGTGCAAGATGTTGCACTAGAGGTGAAGAATTATGTTATGAATCACTGAAAAGGAGATTGTAAAATTATAATATTACCTTGTGCAAGATGGTGCGCTTGAGATAAATGATTATGCTACCTCGTGCAAGTTGTGTATAGTTGAGGTAAGATCGTAATACTTCCTCATGAAAAATGAATGCACTTGAGGTTCAGGACTATAAAGATCCAAATACGTCCTCGTGGAAGATGAGTGCACTGGAGGATTAAAAATAAAAGGATAATGTTATACTATCATATAAGATAATTGCATTGAAGGTTGATCATGATCAATTATTATCTTCCCCTCATATAAGAATATGCATTTGAGGTGTATTGGTTTAAAAATGGTCAATATTTGGTATAAGATTAGACCAATTGTAAAAGCTATTTGAGAGCGAGATAGATTTTGAAGAGTTAAAAGTAACTATATACAAAGTAACTTTGGTATAAGTTACACGTTCTTCAAAGTAACCATTGATAAGTTACATGTGTGATTATTAATGGGAAATTTAAAGAGTTTCCCGGTGAATTCCCAACCCAAGCTCTGAAATGCTAATGTGTATCATGTATGATTATGAAAGAAGTCGAGCTTGAGGTTGATTTTGGCAAGTGATGCACCGGTAATTGATATACTTTTTAGTGCTTTAACCCCTTGTATTCCTTGTTTTTTTCCTAGTTTGATTATTTAATGAAGTTAATATCCTTCTTGAAGAGAAAATGTCTTACACTACCTTGTTTTGGTGTTTTTATGACCAAGGACGCGATCTAGGAGAATTCGGCACACAACGGTGGAAAATGCTCAAATCATAGTCACGTCCGGACTTGCATCCGACCCTGTCACCCGGACATGCACTTCCTGCCTGACCCTTTGACACTGATAGAAGTTAGGACAAACCCAGAACACTACCTTTCAAATGTCTCTCGTGTTCAGCCAACATGTGCGGCCCTACTGCCCGGACACTCTCAAAAGGACAGAAATATTTACGACCACGTGTGTAGCGCCAAGAATTTTACATATTTTTGTCCAGCCAAGGTGTCCAGGTCAATAGCCGGACATCTCACACTAAAGAAAAGGCTCGCCTGACGCCCTGAGTCACATCTGGATCTCTTACCCGGATAGCTCACCTGGACGCGTGTATTGTGTGTACAAATTTCTATTTAAACAAAGATAAGCGAGGAAAATTTTATCAACACTCATTCACGAAGATAGAACACAACACCGCTTCTATATTTCCTTAATGCTGCTACAGCCCTAGCGTCGTGCCAGCAAGGGATCTCCATCAGTAGCATCATCTTCGTTCTACCTTCCGCCCTGCAGATTCTAGTTCAGGATAGACAAACAATTTGAGAGTTCTCTATTCTTGCTAGAATGAATTCTAGACTTGTTTTCTCTGTCGATTTCTTGAGTATGTTTGCCTAAAAGGATTTGACTCTGGGGGATGGTTGTTTGTAATCCGGTTATGATTTAGTTTTGTATTTTGCAGCTTAAATTTGAGAATTCTATTGATTGTTTTGGACTAAAAGTTATTCTTTGTGCTACTTGATTAATCTCATGAATTACTTGACCTGCTTTGCGAATTCTTTAACAAACTGATCGGTGAGTATTAGGAAGGTCTCTTTAATATGAAAATCTATGGAGAATTAAATCGGATAGACTAGGCTTTCTTTCATATGCTTAGAATTCTTTGTGCGTAATCCACCTATTCATGTTTTTCTTGATTCTAGATTAGAACTCGCAAGTTCTGTTAGGTGTGCTTTTTAGTGACTAGGATTTAGTCTTGAAAAGAAATTAAAGGATTCGTCAATCCATATCTCGAATTGTAATGTAGAAATTGCTAAATCTATCTAGGGAGAAACAACCTGTTAATCACTTTTATATACTTGATATTTACTTGCTTTATCACTTTATTAATTTTCAAAACAACAAGCAACCCCCCTTAATCTCCTATTTTCTAGGATTAGACTTTCCCTTTCCAAGTCCCGTGGCTCGATACATGGCCGCTTAATTTAATTTACTACTATGATCGGGATTTTTTCACAACCCATAGACTTTTGGTTTATTATTTTCTAGGATTATTTCTAGTTCCTGGAGCGACACTCTGTCTCGGAATTAGTTCCTCAACCATCACATCCACAGACTATTGGCACCCGATGGGTTTTTCGTAACAAACTTGATGATGTAGGTAACATTTATAGGAACAAAGCTCATTTGGTCGTACATGGATACAGTCAAGAGGAAGGGATTGACTATAACGAAACCTTCGCACCAGTAGCTCGTCTCGAAGCGGTCCACACGCTTATAGCATTTTCTGCATTCAAAGGTTTTGTTGTATCAAATGGACGTCAAGATGAACTTCTGTATGGCTATATTGATAGAGAAGTATACGTGGAGCAACCTCCCGGATTCACTGACTCAGTCCATCCCGACTACGTTCACAAACTCTGTAAGGCCCTTTACGAACTGAAACAAGCTCCACGTGCCTGATATGAAAGACTCTCTTTTTATCTCTTACAAAATAGCTTCTCCAGAGGTAAAGTGGACAAAACATTATTCATTCTTCACTCATCTTGTAGGATCGGACGGCTGACTCAAACCAACTTAAGGCGTTAGTCTGTGAGATGGTTTGACTCAATCAAACTAAGTATGCGGAAGCACTGGAGATGTGGAAACACTCATTCGAACTCAATCAGATACACAATATAAGTTATTTCATTTTTTTGTAAAACAAAATAACTTACACCACACTAAGTAGAAAAGATATACTCAGTGGAACTCACTCACTCACCCTACACATTATCTGATCAACTCTTTGATGAGTGTAGTGAGCCTAGGAACACCCTAGATTGAGTCTATCGATAATGTACAAACTATATTGACTAAAAATGATAGAAAAAACTCTTGTTCCTGGTGACTTTTCCCTAACATAGGAAGTATTGGGGCGGAAAAGCACAAATGCAACTGAAAATTCTATCTCTTTATATAGCAAAGCCTCTGGAGCCGATGAGGGAGTCTGTTTCCGAAATTTCAGCTTCTGAACGTTGTAGTTACTTGTAGTTGCTTAAAAATCGGTCCTAACTTCTTGGTGAACGTCGCTAAACCTTGGCCCTTAATTTTTGGACAATTACCAAGCCATTGGATGATTTGGCAACGTTCAATGATGATTCTCATGTCTGATGTACCTGACTAACTCTGTCAATTCCGAAATTTTAGGACCTCAATGTCCATATTGCTATATTTTCAGATTTAACACGTTGTTCACTTGACTGAGCTTACTGAATCCAATATTTATGGCCAAAGGGAGTGAACATTGCTCCTTAATTTTCACAACTGATTGACGGACTCTCTCGAACTATCAGAAAGTCAAGGCTTCGAATTTTACTCACATTTGCATGAATTTTGGTCCAAGACTGATGGTTGATGACCGTTGTGATTTATTGAACATTGCTCCTTAAATTTCTCAACTAATGGGTAAACCCACACGAATGGACTTACTCGATCTTTCAGTAAAGACGAAGACTCGTTCGACTAAGGACTCACTCGATCTTTCAGCAATGACGGACACTTCTCTTGTTGATTGACTTGTTTATTGTAGGACTATCTCAGCAACATCTTCATACTCCAACACATCTCACGATTTTCTTCTTGTTCAAATTTATGTTGATGAGATCATTTATGGTTCCACAAGTACAAAACTTTGTGAACATTTTGCTAACTTAATGAAGAAAGAATTTCCTATGAATGCGTTAGGCAAACTTCGGTTCTTCATCGGGCTAGAAATCCAACAAGAGACATATGGCATCAAGATTCATCAACAGAAGTACATCAAGGAACTCCTTGCAAAATACAATTTGTCCAATGCGAAAAGCATGTCCACACCCAGCTGCACCACCGCTAGACTGCATCTGAACGCTGATGGAGTTGGAGTCAATGCCACCGAATACCGTGGAATGATAGGCTCATTTCTCTACCTAACCTTCAGGTAAACCAGACATCCTCCACTCAGTCTGTCTATGTGCTAGCTTTCAAGCAGCACCCAAACAGTCCCATCTCAAGGCGGTCAAGCGAATCTTTCGATAATTAAAAAGAACCTCAGCTTCATCTTTGTACCCTAATTCCCCTATCTTTACTTTATTTATTTTTAGTGACTCTGACTGGGCAGGTTCCCTCCAGGATTAAAAGAGTACATCTGGTAATGCACAATTCCTTGGTCTATGCTAGTCTCTTGGTCCTTCAAAAAACAGGATTTTGTTGCTCTCTCCACAGTTGAGGTAGAGTATGTCTCTGTCGCAGCCTGTAGGGCCCAACTTCTCTAGATGAAACAACAACTAGAGGACTATCATATTGCAAGATCAAATTGTTATTTTTGTGACAATAAAAGTACAATCAAAATTTCTGAAAACCTTGTCCAACACTCAAGAACTAAACACATCGAAATACATTTTCATTTATTGAAAGACTGTGTTGAAAAGTAACTAATTCAACTAGATTTTGTTCCTATAGAATATCAACTAGTAGATATCTTTACCAAGCCTCTTCCTACCGCCAGATTCAAAGCACTCTATTTAGCAATCGAAATGACCCAATCAACGTGAGAAGGTAGTCGCCCCTCTCCTTTGGCTGTAAGAATTAGTAGGTGTTGCTTGCATTCTATTTGAGCCCATCCGTGTTCTCGTATCGATGGACTGTGTTTGTTGCATGTATTCTTTAGGTGTTTCATTGAAAGGAAAGACAAAACAAAGGCAAGATACTCCGCTAATTTGTTTCTCCTGAACCAAAATGGACCTCGTCCACTCGGTTATTAAGCCTTTAAGGGTGCTTCATCACCTAACTTCCTAAGGATGTGAATCCTAGAAAAGTTGGCCCAAAGCTGCTACATGGGTGGAGAGAAAAGTTTGGGGGATGGAGATGGTCTCTATGTGCTTCACTTGTTAAATATTTAAATTGTAAATATAGAGTTATAAATTCTTCAAAACTACAATGCACTGCAACAAGGATCATTATAGGTTATGAGTATGTGGCATTGAAAGGTATTGTGTAATGGGACAATACTTCTTGCCCCTTGTTGTCCATGAGTATGTTAGTGTGTGCATGAGTTATGGACACATTATATTTGTTTTTGAACCTATGGATTGACTTAGACTATTTTGCAAACTTCCCCTACTGATGATTGTAAAAAGAGGGAAGTAGTGAATCCTATCTCTCCGCAAATGGGTTATTTTGGTTATGTTCTAGATTGACTTTGTTTTCATTACGACTAGGTCTTAGGTGAAGTTTGTATTTTGTTTCATTTTTACTTTGTTGGTTTCTAAATTCAGTTGGCTTAGTTACTCATTATGTTTTTCTTTTGTCTCATATATAACCCTTTTCCATATATGATCTTGTGCAGTGCCAGAATCTCTGGTAGATTGAGAGGGAACTCTACAAAAGTTGGGTTACAAAAATATCATATGCTTTGATTAAGGGGGAACTTGGACAAAGTTGGTTCCTTAAAGTTTTTCTTGTCTTTGTGTTTGTTATGCAAGATTGACTCAATCGGGATTCACAGAAGGTTATGCCATCATTAGCAACAAGGGGGATTTTGTTAGAACTTTGAAGAGTTGTTGAGGATGAAGTCAATCGAAGTTCGGTTGAGTCATCAAAGACAATAGTCAACCTGACAAAACAAAGAAGTCCATCAAGACCAAAGCAAAGAAAGTGGTGTCCTCATCACTGAGTCAAAGAACAAAGATTATGTGGATTGACTCTATTATCTCAACAGAGTCTCTTGCTGGAAAAAATGTTCATTGACTCCATCGTTGTAACTAACTGTAAAATTTAAGGATTCAGACGTGTCTGGTTGTTGCCAACATTCAACATGCAACGGTCAACCTCCTTGGGCGACAATATTCAGATTTATAACCTAAATCATCTGAGAAATAAGCCAGTTCTGAAATTAATACTAAAAAATGGTCATATCCCTAGAATTTCATAACATACTCCTTCAACAGTTCTAGAGACCTTGCTATATAAAAATCCGAAGTTTTCAGTTGTTTTTTGTGCTTTCTAAAGATTAGTTTTAGACATCAGAGAGAGAATTATTCAGAGCATTGGTTAGAGATAGCTTTTATTGTATTCATGAGAGAAAAGTACAAGTTTCAGCTTGCTCTTATCGATAGTCATTCTAAGTAGGTCATAGTCTCGTTACACTTGTAATTGTACTGATTAGATATTATGTTGGATAAGTGAGTGAGGTTCCACTGAGTAGATCCTTTCTACTTAGTGGGCAGTGTAAGTTGTTTTGTTTTACAGATAAATAAATAACTTATATTGTGTATTCAACTGAGTTCGATTGAGTGCTTCAGCATACTTATTACGATTGAGTCAAACCAATCACAGACTCACACCTTGAAGTGTTTTGAGTTAGCTGACCAATCTTACACAATTGACTTAAATCTCGCATAAACCTCTCATGATTTTTCTAGGTCATGTTTGAACGACAACTTACTTTTCACAAAAGCATTAACTAACCTTCAATTAAGTTCACTCAATAGTGGTTTAATTTAAAGAACACCTATAAACTAGCATCATAGCAATTTTCTCTTCCTCCCAATAATTTATGGTAGTGATGCATGTGGTGCAATAATTAGGGATGGCAATTTCAACATGACCCATTTGACTAACACGAACCCGGTACGAAGTTAGCGGGTTTGGGTTTTAAAATTTGACACGATTAAATTAACGGGTTAACCCGAACACACTCGTTTAATAACCGTGTCGGGTTGCTAACCCGTTTAAGTAATTTATATTAAATAAATATATTTTATAAATTATAGGTAAATTATTTTTTATCTAATTTAATATTAATAAGATATATAAATTTTAAAAATTAATTATTTAAATTTAAAGTAAAGCTAATAATAATTGCTATTCGCAGTACAAAATTACTAATGATGTGTCCCTGCGCATTTTTTTCAAAAAATGATATCTGAAAGTAATTTAACCTAAGAAGTTTGTAGTTGATTAGTAGCGAATTTTGCTAGTTACTTTTTTATTCTAATCAATAATTGAATCTTTTTTTTGAAAAAAAGTGTTGGATTTGTTATTTATGTGTTTACACTATTAATATGATTTAAAATTAATTTGTACTGCGAATAGCAAAAACTTTACTGTTTGCAGTACAATTTTTTTTCCACCAAACTTAGTTGAATAAGTTGGAATGTTATGGGGAGAGACTTTTTCTGACCATAATTCATAAACGTGTTGTTATACTTTTCTGGATTTATAATCTTTGGTAGATGTTTGGACGTGGAATAAACGTGTTGTTGTACTTTTCTGGATTTACAATCTTTCCGTTGGATTGTATTATGGCGATATTTTTTCATTGAATAATGCAAATGGACATTTGAAACAACTTTCATTGAACATCTTGAATCACAACTAAGTTACATAACATATTACAAGATGACATTTGATGTAAAGACATCTTTAGGGAAAAAACATAATTGATATTATCAATCATCATTACTACCAACTGACTCATCGCCCTCGCCTTCATATGAATCTAGGAGTGATTCTACTTCCCACAAAATGGAACTGTCATACACCCCACCCAGTCATTACTTCTAGTAGATTCTTCTTGGTTTTCAAATTAAGACACTAACTGAGCTCACTCATGTCAAATTAGGACACTAATTGAGCTCACTCGTGTCAAATTAGGACACTAATTGAGCTCACTCGTGTCAAATTAAGACACTAATTGAGTTCACTTGTGTCAAATTAAGACACTAATTGAGCTCACTCGTGTCAAATTAAGACACTAGGACTTTTGTTAGGAATTTATACATTTTGATATATTTTAGTTCTCGTGACATAAACATTAGGTTTGTTCCGCTTGGTGGATGTTTGGATTATTAGATAGTTATTCACTTTCAATTCTGTGATACAGGTTTGTTTCGCTTTGTAGATGTTTGGATTATTAGATAGTTATTCACTTTTGATTCTGTGATTCATGGGGTTTGAATTCTGGGACTTTTGTGCTGAAAGGGATCCCTTGGGAGATATTTTGGATGATTTTGTGCGAGAAAGATATGGTACAGATTCCTATAAGTGTGTTGATGCATGTGAAATATCCTAACGAAAGCAGACTGCATTAAACAAGTTCAATAGCGACAATACAAGATTCATTTTCCTACTCGATACACGTGCTTGCTCTCCAATCATCAAGCTACAATCTTGCTTATTTGAATGCTATACAGAAGATTAAAATAGATACTAAGAAAGAAAAAATGAATGTTTTCGTTTATATACCCGATGCTAGTTCTTAGTGATGATCCAGGGAATCCGCAAGTGTTCAGTGTTTCTATAACTACAATGCATAGCCAAAAAGAAACTAGGTGCAAAATTGATTCCAAAAAATTAACATTTAAGAGCAATGAAGAGCAAAAGAAACGGTGCATTTCTAGAAAATTTTTGGCATAGTCTCCCCTGTTTTTCTTCTCTCCCCCGGTTCTAAGAACCTCCACAAAATCAACCAGAAGGTCATCAATAAGATCACCAGCAATTTCAGCAATAATTTCACCATCACCAAGTCCACTAGAAAATAACTACATTCATACTGTATCTTAAAATAACAAAAACATAAAATCCTAAACTATGGCCCTCCATACTGGTGATAGTACGAATCCCATATAGATAAGGTACTAAAAACCTCATCTATCCCCTATTCAGTTTGCCTCTGTTCCTCGTGCGGCATCTCCTCACGGTAGTAACGTCAGTCCCAGCTACGATTCCCGGGAAAGTAAGGCCTACCAACCTCAGTTGCCTCACTCATGAGCTGTAACATAATATTATAAAGTTAGTCTAACATTCATAAAATGCTATAATCAACTAAAATTATACAAAGGAAGAGATCAACTTACTAAGGCGGGATTCGGCCGATGAACGAAGGTGTTTTCGTACATGTTAGGATTCATGATCTTCAGATGGGTGTGTTTGACGTACCAATCTAGATAATCTCCGTCACATGCATGTAGGGCCGCCCGTGTCTTAGTGAACCCTAGAGCAGGACCACACTCACGTGTGGTGTCCCACACACTATACATGGGAGGGGGGTACACACATCTATAGGGGGTTCCCTTTCTCCCTCTTTTTTCTGATCTAATGTTCGGTCTAATAAGAGGAGGTGGGATACATTGAACGTACCCGAATTGGCGATGACAACACTCCGGCATATATGGCTCATTCACGGTCATGTACTGCAAGGTACCCCTGTACCAAGAGCGACCCTTGTTCTCATTCACCTTCTCGCGACCATAGGGCAACCAATCAATCTACATTGGATCACAGGGAAACGTAAGCATCAATAATAAACAATAATGTAAATAATACAAATTGAAATTGTTCTACCACTTACATTTCTTGCTGTCAGAGCATCTATATGCTTGTGGTAGTTCTCTAGTGAATCTTTATTTTTCTACTAGGAGGTGGACCTGACCCATCTCATAGCCCACGGTCTATCATCCACATCACGCCAGTCAACACTAACTGCTGGTCTAAGAGTGGGGAAGTACGCATATATCCAGCACTACATAAATTTTAAAAAGAAATTATGCCAACTATTAATGTGAATTCATGAAAATTTATTACACATTGTTATACATTAAAACACTTACCTTAAGAAGGGTCAAAGAGCCAGCAATGCTATTACAGTCAGTACGAGATGCTATCCCCAGTTGGCGATACAACCACGCAAGAGTACCTGCTCCCCGTGCGTACCTCTTTAGCTTCGTCTGTGTACCCATGGGAGTGACTAACCAGAACGGTAGAGGACTTATGGGTGAATGCCCTTTGTTAGCAAAGATGCTAGTAGCGAGAGCATAGTAGAGCCAACCGCACACCTGCTTCATAGGTACCCTCGGGCCGGTCGAACACCACTCTATAAGTGGACATGTCTGAATAGCACCAGTATGCCACATGAATTTCATCATCTGGTCAACGTCGTCCTGAAAATCTAACAACGTAGCCATGGTCTCCTTAAGCTCACTGTTTGACGGATTCCCCACAACCGGATGACCAACGATTGGGATCCTCAGTATCTGCCACACATCATGAAGTGTGATCGTCATCTCTCCAAAAGGCATGTGGAAAGAATTGGTGTCCGACTGTCACCTCTCCACAAAGGCCGAGATCAATGACATGTTGTTGAAACCCCATGTGACATCTAACAGATGATCCAACGTTGAGTGTTTAATCATATTTCTTGCCCTTTTGCAAGCAACCCCGCTAAACGGCCAATTCGTGATTATAGGGTTTCGGGGTTTAAATCCCAAAACACCCCGGTCCTAGACAATTACCACAAATTTTACACACGCATGAAGAAATAATTACATCTACTTGCCAAACTGAAAGATAAGATAGTACATATCTTAGTCATTGACCAAAGGTCAATGGCGACATGCCCACTGAAGTTGGTGATGACACTAGTCAGTAGTGGACCACCGGGTACTGGCACTTCATTAAGCCTCCAGAAAGCGGGAATAATGGGCTCCATAGCGAGAGCAGCTTCCTCATCAGTCGCGCTCTCCTGGCCTGATCAGGGTCGTCCTCATCTAGGCCCTCATCCTCAGATGTCTCCTCAGCCTCCTCCTCCTCATCTATGTCCATGTCAACGGATGCTGCAACATCTGGAGGGGTTCAGGGGTCATGATAGCTACACCCAACAGAAGTCCGTGCCTCCGCATGCTCCACACGGTGGTCATGATAGCTACCACCAGCAGAAGTCTGTGTCTCCACATTCCCCACGTGGTGGCTACTCTGACCCTCTATATTGTAACTAGAGCTACGGAGCTCGGCCAGATCAGCAGATGACCAACCACCTGCAGAGGATGAAGCTTTAGGCATCTTTCCCCTAGGTATGTGTGTGACTGGGTCGGAATCGTGGAATGACTGGGTAAAGGATGGGTCCATGATGGGCTGCTGTTGTGGGTGATATGATGAGTGACAAGGCAGATCAGCATGATCCTGTTGTGGCTGAACTGATGAGTGTCGTGCACGCTCAACATGGCCCTGTTGTGGCTGGGAAGACGAGTGTCGTGGAGGATCAACTCCTGGAGCGCGCTCACGATGGAACGATGCAGTCATTGGCTGCTCCACATTCATGTCCTTCTTCTTTTTTTTGGTGTAGACATTCATCAGAACATTCTTTAACTTATCCATCACTGCACAAGTTGAAGCAACCCAGTTAAGATGAGTTACACAAGTAAGTAACAATAAATCAACAGAACAATCATAATCAACAAGTTAACCAACCAAGTGATGAATCGACGCCCAAAAACTGATTAGAACACACACTTACATGAGCAACAGAAAATCAAACGACGGTTAATTTGTCTTAGGTAATTGTCTTACACTTAAACCAACAGATAACATAACATTATCTCTAAGAAAACACAAAAAATAGACCATAAAACCTCATACAAATCGGCCAAACTACAGTAAATTTCCCCTAAACAGATAACCATAAACAGATAACCTAACTTTCAGCATATTACAACTTATACCCCTAAAATTCCCCGAAATTACAGTATAGCCTCAAAACTTTCCAAACTCATCATTGTAATCCTTAACTCTTATCTAACTTAGCCAAAACTTATAATATAACATATTAGGTCAATATTATCTCTAAATTATAGAAGACTTTTGGACCTTTACCAACCATACCCCAAACTTTAAGAAAATTACCTTTTTGACATTCGATTTACTACACTTGTTACTTAGTCACTTAAACTTTATTTTAAATTACCCAAAACTTGTAAAATAAGTTTATAAGTATATTTAGGTCATTATGAATAATTTTATACAGAAAGTACACCCTAGTTCCCTCATTTTACTCTTTAACCCCAAAATTTCAAAAACTTGTCATTTAAGTGCTTAAACCTTATTTTAACTTACTCAAACTTATGATATAAGTTCCTAAACATAAATATATCATTGTAAATCATTTTATACATAAAAAATTCGGCCCTATACATAACTAACCCTTTAGATTTCAAAAATTGCATTTTAGCCCCTTTTTACTTATCATTTTGTACCTATAAGCCCTTTAACTCATTCTAATGCTTTAAATTTGTTCTAAACACATTGTAAACTTAAAATACAGTAAATAAAACAGTAGGCATTCAGCCTTAATTGTTACAAAACCAACATTCAAATGACATTTAACCCTAACGTAAGGAGTTTACCTCCTAATGCCCAAAAGTTGATTTTTCTAGAGGCTTGTAGCTTGAAGTTTTCCTTGCTCTTTGGCCCTATTTATAGAGGGGTTTCACTTAGATTATTGGTACAAATTTCAAGCTTAACCAACTCTTTACTTTCAAGGTTTAGTTTAGAGTTTATACCTTTACAAAGATGGACTTTTCCACACTTGTTTCCCTTGTTTTTCTTGGCGGTTTCAAGGGGTTCTCAAGCTCCAATTTCCTGCCATAATACAAGGAAAAATATAGTTCAAATAATAGAACTATACACACAATTTAAGCATGATAAGCGCAAAACTATACCTTAGTCAAACTTTAAGAAAATTACCTACTTGACATTTGATTTACTACACTTGTTACTTAGTCACTTAAGCTTTATTTTAAATTACCCAAAACTTGTAAAATAAGTTTATAAGTATATTTAGGTCATTATGAATAATTTTATACAGCAAGTACACCCTATTTCCCTCATTTTACTCTTTAACCCCAAAATTTCAAAACTTGTCATTTAAGTGCTTAAACCTTATTTTAACTTACTCAAACTTATAATATAAGTTCATAAACATAAATATATCATTATAAACCATTTTATACAGAAACAATTCGGCCCTATACATAACTAACCCTTTAGTTTTCAAAAATTGAATTTTAGTCCCTTTTTACTTATCATTTTGTACCTATAAGCCCTTTAACTCATTCTAATGCTTTAACTTTGTTCTAAACACATTGTAAACTTAAAATACAATAAATAAAATAGTAGGCATTCGGCCTTAATTTTTACAACACCAAAACACAATTCAAATGACATTTAACCCTAACGTAAAGAGTTTACCTCCTAATGCCCAAAAGTTGATTTTTCAAGACGCTTGTAGCTTGAAGTTTTCCTTGCTCTTCGTCCCTATTTACAGAGGGGGTTCACTTAGATTATTGGTACAAATTTCAAGCTTAACCAACTCTTTACTTTCAAGGTTTAGTTTAGAGTTTTTACCTTTACAAAGATGGACTTTTCCACACTTGTTTCGCTTGTTTTTCTTGGCAGTTTCAAAGGGTTCTCAAGCTCCAATTTCCTGCCATAATACAAGGAAAAAAAGGTTCAAAAATAGAACTATAACTTAGTAAAATGACTAGGTCATTTATGATTTATAATTATTCTATATAATTGTAATTCTCGACTTTATAATTGTCATTCTCTTATTTAATATTTTAGTTGTTTTATTAGCACTTTTTAAATTTAATTTTTCATGATTTATAATTATTTTAACAAATATAAAAAAGATTTATTGTAAAAAAAACAAAAAACCCTCTTGCCCCAACAGACGGGGCGAGTTTGGACAACTAGTGTCCGCCGCCCCGGTGAGTGTTCTCCGTTCGTGTTCGCAGCAAAGGCGAGCCGGGTGAGAACGCCTTTCCAGCCAAGGCGAGCAGGAGGACGTAGCCTTTGTCGACGCGGTGAGCAGCTGGCGCTCGTGTCGATGGAGAAGGCGAGGCTGTCGAGGTCGCCTTTGCAATGAAGGCGAGCAGCAAAAGGACGCCTTTGTCGGCGCGGTGAGTAGCAGGCGCTCGTGTCGATGGAGAAGGCGAGCAGCAGGAGGTCACCTTTGTCGGCGCGGTGAACCGGTGCAAGTCGTGTCGACGGAAGAGGTGAGCAGGCTCCAGGCGCGTCCAAGGCAGAGGCGACTCCATTGTTGGAGTTTCAAGCTTTTTTTCCAGATTTTTATTTTGTAGATCTAGGCTAATTTAATGTGTGTTTCTAAATTCTAACAACATATTTGAAATCACCACATCAAGATCTATAACTTGCAATTTTTTTTTTGAAAAACTCACTTGAATTTTTTTCCGGCGGTGGTCAGCGGTGACTCCGGTGATCAGGAAGAGAGGATTCCGGCGAGGTAATTTGGAGAAGAGATGGTGCGTGCGTGAGAAATGAAGATACCGAACACGTCCCGTTTATATATAACGTGCGCATTTTGGACCGTTTTTTCAAAAAACGCTCGTTTGACTCATTTTCAACATATTAATGTTGTTTCATACTAAATACAGTAAAACATCAATAACTTAGCATAAAATCACAATTATAACATCCAAACGCTATAAAAACGGGTTTAACGGCTTTTACTACAAAGAGAGCGTTTTTTTACCCGAAATTGGTGTTATCAACTACGTTTTCAATACGACATTTCTGAAATTGTGACAATATCTGTAATTTAATCAAACATAACGTAAAACGTCATTTACCAATGTCAAGTCCCAATTATAACGTTCGAATACAATAAAAATGGCTTTAACGTCTTCTAATACAACGAGAGCGTTTTCTACGATTGACAGTGACGAAATGCATTTTTTGAAAAACAAAATTTACCACACGATGTCACTACATGTTTACAACGTTAATATGATTTAAAACAAATTTATACTGTGGTGATTAGTAATTTTGTACTGCGAATAGCAACCCAGTATCATAAAATGACAAAACTAATGTTAATTAGTCAAATTATTTTCTTATATATAACTAAACAGGGTAGGTTTGAGTTTACTATATGCAGATTTGAGTTTCTTAGTTGGACACAATTAATTAATTGGGTTGGACGGTCAACCCGTTTAATAAATGGGTTGGGTTTGGGTTTCATATTTGGACACGATTAATCCGTTTAATAAATGGGTCAGGTTTGGGTTTATCCTAACAAGACCCGCAAATCCGTTTTGTCACCCCTAGCATTAATAGGAGTCTTTTATTTGTGCTATTTTGTACCACATTTGCACTAATGGTGGCCACGGGTCCGGTTCCACCGGTTCCGGTTCCGGTTCCACCGGTTCCGGTTCCAGAAAATGTGTATTCGTATTCGGAACCGGTCTGGGCGGTTCCGGTCCCGGTTCCGGTTCCGGTTCTGAAATCTGGATTCGCTTCGGATTCGGTCAAAAAACCGGTTCCGGCCGGTTCCGGTTCCGGTTCCGGTTCTAATCGGTTCCGACCGGTTCCGGAGCGGTTCCGGAAAGATTCAATAGGCTCCAGTTGCTTCGTTTTAGCTCCGATTTGAGATCCGTTTGAGCGCACACGTTGCTCTTTTCATCCACTTTACTCCTAGATAGGTTATTCTTCAAGTTTATAATCTTAATATGTAAGAAACAAAGACTTAGGAATTTTTATTGAATTTACAAAAAATAAGAAACAAAGAGAATTTTATTATATGATTCACTGCCTCATTAAAACCTTATTAGGTAAAAACCCATTGGGAAAACCCTAATAAGGAAAAAGAGTACAACTATTTTCTTCAGAGGAGCGAGCGCCCGAGACCCAAAACGACGTCGTTTTGGCCCGATTCCAACGGTAACTTCAACCGGTTCCGTGGCGGTTCCTGTTCCGGTTCCACCGGTTCCGGTTCTCGGTTCCGGTTCCCGGTTCCGAATCCGACTACGGTTCCAGACGGTTCCAGGCGGTTCCAAGCGGTTCCGGTTCCGGGCCCGGTTCGGGCCCGAATCTCAAAACATGTATTCGTATTCGGAACCGGCTGAGGCGATTCGGTTCTGGTTCCGGTTCCCACCGATTCCCGGCCGGTTCCGGTTCCAATCGGTTCCGGGTAGAACCGCCGGTTCCGGGTAGAACCGGACCCGATGGCCACCATTAATTTGCACATGTTAATAATTTGGTCATATATTATCATGTGCAAAAGTTAACATTTTTGTTATATATTTTAAACTCTTGCTTACCTAGTCTCAATCGTTTCAATCTAAGAAAATCTTTAATTGATATCCTTACTTTTCTACTTAATTTCTTACAGGTGTTAGTATTTGATAGAGGAATAATTATTGGGTGTTTTAATAGCATTTTGAGGTTTAACTCCTTTGATTTAGAAGGTTAGACATAGTTATCAACACTAATAAGACATTGGACCAAATGCCAAGGCAACCAACCAACTAATAGACAAGTAAAAATTACAAATTATATCTAAATGTTAGGAATGCCTAGGTACAGACATCCTTCTATTCAATAAAAGAAAATAATACTTGTTTAAAAAATTGTGATAAAGTGAATTTAGGTCAAAGTTATTAAAGTCTAGATCTAAGTATTTGTCTTCATAATTTTAGCGATCCGCTTTGAAACTAACATCAATATTTTGTCTCAAAACTTCTACTCCCAAGACCCCAGCTGTTAGCACAGCTTGGGTCTAGATGGCATTTAGGCTGCGTTCGTTTGAGTTTTTGATGGTAGAAATGTGGTAGTTTTGGTCTGGTTGTTTTGGTTGGCTGTTTTATGGTAGTTTTACTGGTTGTTTTATGTTGGTTGTTTTGTGGTTGTTTGAAAAAAGTGTTAGGCAGACGGCGGTTTCGTCTGGCTGTTTTGAATAAGTTAGTTATGTTAGTTATGTGCAGTGCGTTTACTGTTTTCAGTGTTACAATTAAAAATTTTATATTACATTTAAAAACAATTTTTTGTTAGTGAAGTTAAAATATTGTAGAAATTCAATTATAATATGTATACATATTAATTTATTTATAAAATTTTAAGATATATTTGTGAAGAAGAAACAAACCATGCTATTCAGAGCAACATATTTTATATTACATTTAAAAACAATTTTTTGTTAGTGAAGTTAAAATATATGTAGAAATTCAATTATAGCCATTAATAATTATTATTCTTTATTAATTTTATTGACAATTAATTTATAATATGTATACATATTAATTTATATGAATAAAATTTTAAGATATATTTGTGAAGAAGAAACAAACCATGCTATTCAGAGCAACATATTTTATCATTTAAAAACAATTTTTTGTTAGTGAAGTTAAAATATATGTAGAAATTCAATTATAGCCATTAATAATTATTATTCTTTATTAATATTTTATTGACAATTAATTTATAATATGTATACATATTAATTTATATGAATAAAATTTTAAGATATATTTGTGAAGAAGAAATAAACCATGCTATTTAGATCAAATGTAGTAATACTTATGATTATTTTAATTTTTAATGGAATAAATAATATCATTGAAATGGAAAAGCATTTCATTCTAGTAAAACAATTGACTGTAAGCAAATATATATGTACAACTATCACTTACTATTTTATTATTATATATTGTTTAATTGTTGATAAAATATTTATTTTAAACATATATTTGTAGTTAAAACAATATATTCTATTCAATTAAATATTATTTAATGAAATTCAAAAACATAAATTTAAACTTAATACTATTAGAATATATTATTTGATTTAAGTATTAATTACATTAGATAATATAGTTTATAAATTTAAGATATGTAGTATAAGTTTTGTTTATTACAAAACTTATACTATTAAAATTATTTTAATTTACTTGTTATATAATACTAAAATTAAAATGTGTCAAACAGCTAAACACAACACTCAAAATAAGATAAGAGGGGTAACGTAATAATTTACGGTAATGTCAAATCATAACCGAATCACACGTCTACTAAAAATTGGTGCTTTTTTGATAAAAAAATTGGTGCTTTTTTGATAAAAAAAATTGGTGCGTAGTAGTTGATTGCTTTTCAACTGAGGAAGAACAAGAAAACCACGGGAGTGATTTCACAGTGAAAAAGTGGGTATAGAAATACCCTAGGTGAAACTGCTATCACCGAACAGTGAATGGCCGTTTCTGTCATTTTTCACAAATATGCCAACTTGAAAAAAGCGACACTTATACCATGAAACAGCTCTCTCCGAACGGAGCCTTAGTCATGATCATGATTCAAACTAGGCACATGTTAGGTATTTCATTTTTTGTATTTTGTTCTATTTCAACCTTGCTTCTCTAACTCCTTAACATAAACAAAAAAAGTTGGGAAATGCCTACTAGAACACTCACAAAGTGCTCAGGGCTGCTTTTGAAAGAAGAAAAGGGTGAAGAACACGAGATTCTTTCACATCGAATCTAAAAAATTTACATTCATTCTCCGTTTTGATGCTTTTATTATCTTTGTATGGATGAGAATTTTGTTCTTTGCTTTAAGATAGTGATATTGTCATTCCTAGACTTGTCTGTGTAGTTGAACTTAATTATCTCCTTTTGTACGTGGTATTTTCCTTTAGTTCTTCATGTGTTTCTCAATCTTGAACAATTGAGTTATGTCAATTGGATTTCTAATTATAAGTGGTAATTTCTGTGTGTTAGAAATCTGGAACACTGTTCGTGAAACAATCTAATACAGTAACAAACACATCCATTACCGTTAGGTTCTATTGCAATATTTAAGAAAAAAATTTAGCTTAATGTTTGTGAGTGATCAGCTTTAGGTTTATCTATCAAGTACGATATTTGCTTTAGGTAATAAAAGTCTGTCAATTATCACGGACGAGTGTAGAGCCATGAGAGAGAGGTAGAGAGGAGCGGGGCAGTCAAGGCTTTCATGAGCATCAGAGGCGTCGTGACTCATGGAGGAGTCGACCAGGTCGTGTTTTTCGGAGTGGTTGCAAGAGCGACCGAAGCTGGAGTAGGAGCCGCTCTTGCGCCAGGGGGAGGAGAGTTGGTAGATCAAGGTTCTTGGGTAGTTCCAGGCGTGGGAAGAGTAGGCTTAGGAGCCGGGATTCTCAACCACCAGTGGAGAGCGATGATTGTCCAAGGCGGGGATCGCGAGTTCGCTCGAGGCGGAGTGGGTGGTCGCGGCGGCGGAGGGAGGCCCATCCTCCAAGTAGAATGGGTAGCAGACTTGAGGTTTCGAATCGAAGGTCGTCTTTGCACAATCCGGTGAGCAGTCGAGTGGAGGTGATGGCGAATGATGGGCGCGCTGATGGCGAGGGCCATGGGAGCTCTCTGTTCATTGATAATATTTGCAGAGACACTGATGTTCGGGCTATTCAATGGTTGCTCCATACGGACAAGAATATCTTGCGCATCTACATATCAAGGAAGCGCCGGCCAAACAACAATCCGGGGTTTGCCTTTGTGAAGATGTCCAGCCCTACCCATGTCTCTCAAGCGGTGGACAAGATCCATGGACGGGTATTCATGGGACGTAAGCTTTTCCCTCACCAAGCAAAGTACGAAGTGAAGGGATCCTCTGTTGGTGTGGGGAGCAAGTCGAAGCAGATAGGCAGTCAAAGCAATGCGGCAATCCGGAATGGCCCCCCGGATTATGATGTTCAATCGCCAATGACAGATGGTAGTGATGGTGGAGGAGGTAAAGATGGCACGGGTGTGGTGAATCCGGGTGGTGTTGAGGTGCGAGTGGGTGGCGCGTGTTTGGAGGAGGGTGATGATCCGGTGACTGTCTCGGGAAGTCGAAAAGGTTGGTAAAAGGTTCAAATTGTTATTAACTGTTGCTGCCGTTCTCGCTTTTCTTCACCCGAGGAGTCGGCTCCAGTTGTTGATACTTCTTCAATGTCCTCGTGTCCCAAGGCGGATAAAGCAAAAGCAAATAGTGGGTATTGTGCTAGCGCTTTTGATGGTGGAGGTTTTTCGATGAGTGGGGTGCCTTATGCATTCTGGAGTGGGTTGCCCTATCCTGCCCAAAACTAGGCGTGCCCAAGTGTTGGTTACTGGCCATCATTCGCGCAAGGATTCGATCAAATTGGAGGGTGGGGTCAGCCACAAAGTTGGGGTTATTGGCCTTATTATTCCGGTACGGGTTGGTGCCAAGGTGTGCGTGAGCAGCCGTTGTCTCTCCCTCCTGCTCAAAATGCGAATGTCGGGGTCAATGGGGATTCTTGTCAAGGGGCAGTGAGGGTTGGTGTCCGGGCATTTGTTTCCATTCGCAAACCTATTGGTAAGGTTTCAGGCTCCGATCCGGTTGTGGAGGATATCATCAACAATGAGAGGGGAGGAGTGGAGGAAGATCCTCAATGGATTGTTAATCTTGGCAATGAAGTAGCTGTGGGGGCGGTCTTGGCGCTAGTAGTGGTGCTTCTGATGGTCTTTGTTGTAGGCCGAGGTCTGAGCTCAATCATCCTCAGACTCATTTTGTGGAGGAAGGCATGGATGACATTGGCCTTAGATTCCTTTTCGAGGATCCAAATACCCCCCCCCCTCGGGGTTCGAATCAGTTGGAGTACCCCCCCCCCCCCCAGCTGGGGGACGATCCGGAGGAGGCATTTGTGAAAGAGGAAGCAAGGCAGACACTTGTCCTTGCTAAGCAGCTCGGGTGCGCTGTCCC
The DNA here is from genome assembly GCA_023374045.1 of Limonium bicolor. Taxonomy (NCBI): domain Eukaryota; kingdom Viridiplantae; phylum Streptophyta; class Magnoliopsida; order Caryophyllales; family Plumbaginaceae; genus Limonium; species Limonium bicolor. Next base: position 364,555,330 of record CM041776.1, on the reverse strand, counting down.
GAACGAGAAACTTGCCCTCGACAACTTTGAAGAGATCATTCGGGAGCAGAGAGCAAGTTATCGCCGGAGATGTCAGGTCGAAAGAGAAGGACTTAAAGTGGACTCTGATAGGTGCTCTAGGAGCACTTCGAAGGATAAGACGAAGAAGGTTTCTGGGACTAGACCCTTAGGTTTTAGTAAATTCTCTCGCGTTAGTAAGGTAGTCATGTGAGGCAAGAAAAGGCCGAGTAGATAGGGGTCACTCTTAGCTAATACTCCCTCCGTCCTGAATTGACCGTCCTGTTTACTATTTGGGCATGTCGTTTGACTTCAATTTTTAACATATAAAATAAATTAATTTTGAAAATTTAAGGTTTGCATATGATTCCTTACATCATAAACTATATATTACAAATTTTAATTTTATAAAATTATTTTATCTTATATGCTTAATATTGAAGTGGAAAAACGTGTCATAAAGCAAACAGGACGGTCAATTCAGGACGGAGGGAGTAAGATAAGTCAGGCTAGACAGGTATGGAAGGGTGGAGTTTTCTTGTTGTTATGCTTTTGCTATTCAACTTGTTATGCCCTCCTGGCAAATTGGACTTTGCCCCTAATTATAAAAAAAAATGATATTTGCTTTAGGTTTATCTAGTCATCCTCCACTATCACTAGAGATAGATAAGAAGATGAGATAGAGTATTAAACAAAATATTGGCGGTGTAGTAGTACAAAATGATATCTTAGATTAGAGGAATCCAAATCTAGCTATGAACGTGAAACTTAAACGTGTGGAGAAGTCAACAAGTAAAAAGGATTAAAAATGAAGACAAAGCCTTCATAATCTTATGATTGATTTTAACTATTTTGCAAACTCAAGTCGGGAGCTAAAATGTGCTTAAGAAAGATTTATAGGTAGAAAGGTAAGGGATGTGAGGCTTGCAAAGCGCTCGAGTTATAGTTAGCTATGGAGCACGTAGAATAGGTATGCTTTTGAGTTTTTATGTTGGTAACCTAGTTTAGTAGAGTGCTACACAACTTTCAGAATCCAACTCACATATATTCTTGATTTCTGAATTTTCTATTTATCGACTACCTCAAACAAATGATTAATTTGATGTACTCGAACAATAGAACTTCCATGCTGGAACATGGTACGAGGAAGATCCACTCTTTTAGCATACGACGAACATTGTGATACATCAACTATCCAAGTGCAGAATAAGAGAAGCATTACCACCAAACTTACACCGCAATAAAAAAGAAGAGCCTAAACTAAAGTAGCTGGGCTGTGAAAATGCCCAGACACTACCAAATCTATTTCACTTCCCAAATTTTACAGGAGAAAGTATGTAACTTAAAAGTATTAAAAGGAGTGTGAAAGCGGCCACTACAAAAATGAGGTGATACTTAGTACGAGCCTTGAATTTGAAACCAACCCATGCGGGAGTTGAGGAAGAAAGTTTTCCTCTCAGTAATGAAACTTTGAACCCCGTGAAAATACAGAGGGGACATGGCAGAATCACCTCCAATTGTCTCTCAAATCCTTCCGCTCAGACATGATCCATGTCACAAAGATGGCCCCCAAAAGAGCAACAATTGTTAATAGAAGCAGAGCGTAGCTGAAATCCTCAGTCAGTGAATCATAGGTCCTTGACGGTGCCAGTCGGGTGAAAAACAAGTCTACCCCGTGTGCAAAGATGAGAGTGGTCGACTCCAGTTTGGCTGGTATGCTGAGTATGCCTCTCAGTCCTTCCACTTTAAGTGCGTGTGTTACATACGACTGTGAGGCAGAAAGAAGATATGAGAAAAGCCACCGATAGTTGAAGACAAGTGGACAAAAGCACCACATTGCATACAGTACAGACGAGCAAATTAATGACTGAACGATGAGACGGCAATAATGATCTCCCAGGTATATTTAACTACCCCAACTTCTGGTCTGAATTTTTTACTTATTAAGTTTCACCATGAAGAAATTATGCATAATCTTTCATGAGGCCTAGTCGAAGCTAAGTGTTTCATTATTTACAGTTGAGGCATTTTACTAAGATGGAAACTATCAATCAACCAATAGTTTGTGCCGCACATACATATTATATGTAACATGTTCGTTCCATATATTAATGTGCAACTGCTTATCAGTATTAAGGACGGAATGCTGAAACTTCTAAATGTAGAGAGGTGACATAGATCAAACCTGAGGAATGATAGGAAGGGAATCAGTTAGAGGTATTATTCCTTCTTCCTTCTCAGCTGGTGTGGGGTTGACAGATCGCCTAGGATCCAGATAGCGTTTATCAAGTGCCAAAACCTGAGACACATGCACACCATATATGAGCCAACATAGTTGCAAAAGGTATCTTGCACGAAAGGTTTGATGACTAATTCTGAAAGAGCATCTCAGATAATACTTAACCTGGTCACCAATTGTTCCGATCAACAGCTGCTTTGATGTGATACCCTTGGCAGTCAATGTCACCGCCACTGCCTTGACAGAATGGGTGAAGAAATAAGACTGTGATTTTGTCATTATATCAGGTCGAGAGTATGAGGAAACAGGTGTAGTAAGATTGTGCTTTCCAAAAATCAGCTTGACGACATCTTTGTTGTCCTGAAAAAAGGTCACCATAGAAAAAAACAGTTTAGGCCAGTGCAAGTCGACATAACCTAAAACAACAATGTACGTTATCTAGTAGAATTATACCGCTCGAGACTCATCATAAATCTCAATAACAGACATCTCAAATCTGTGTGCTCTGAGGTTGAAGTAGTGATACACAACCCAATTTTCACTAAAAACCTTCCCATGGAAAAAGAAAGAAATTCATTAGAATGCTTGTTGATAACAACAGCAAAAGAAAAGTAACAGGAAAAACATATAATCCGCATAACAGACTACTTACGGCATTAACAGGCCCTTGTGAACCATGATGAGTGACACGATGGAGTATTCGGCCAGTAACAGTATCGATCAGGTAAACAATCAACCAGGATTCATCTGGTGTCACGGATCCTATCTTATCCACAGCTTTGGGGGCAGTGGTAGCCACAAATAAAATATTCTTTGATATGTACTTGTACATCACATCTCGATCAGGCAACACTTTCCCTTGGGTATGTACCACCTGCATTTGGAGCAATGGATATTATTACACTTCAATCATACTGTAGCATAATGGTTGTATCATCCCTGAAACTGTACCAAGGACCAACAAATTGACTTAATTTGTGTGCCTAGGCCATGTGCATCTCTAACCATGACAAAACTATTCCAAATCATGTCAACAAGTCTTTGACAACAATTAGATTATACAACAAAAACCATCAAGTTCAGCATACAAGTAGGTTCAGAAAGGTCAAATATTTCCCTTCTGTCCATCAGGATGGCCACGCAATTTGTACAATCCAAATCCCCTCAAAGCTCAGAATTCTACTCTCAACTCGTCATAATGAACCGCAAAAAGCCCTCTAATGTTTTTGTTGAGTGCTTTACATTTTTGAGTTGACCAACAATGGAAGGATCATCATATAAATCAGATGAAAGTACATACCTCATTTGGTTTTCTTGAAGTGGTAGCAATAATCTTTTCTGATTCTTTTGGTAATACAATTGACCACAATTCCCTTGATCCAAAGCTAAATTCATCAGGATTCTCTGAATCAGTTTTTCCATTCAACGCATATCCTTTGATAAGGCTATCATCAGCATCAACAGAGTACCAGAAGAAATTAGAATAAGCACGCTGGAAGATACCAGCCACTTCAGGAGTTTTAGGGTACAAATGGGAGTTCCCATTAGCATCTACTAGCATATGAAGCCTCCTTTCAGTTGAATCTGTAAGAGGCAATGGAATGACTTGCTTCACTGAATGAGTCAAACTCAAAGATTCGAGCTCCGTCCCAGTGTACGCATCGACAAAGGAAAGAACACCATTAGCATCTCCATCAAACCCACACTGGCCTACAATGAGAAAAGATGGATTTTCATCCAACGCATGGTGATGAGGAACCTGCCACTGGTACACATTATGAGCGATTGGGAGCTTGCAGTCCACTGATTCACGCAAGGAAGGAAGTAGAAGAGACCAAACAATTCGACCATCTCCACTGTGCAGAGCAAATAGTTTCCTTGCTTTAGAGAGCACAATAAACAGCTTACGGAAGCCATTGTGGTCGCGGGTCATTTTGCTTTTTTCTGAACTTTTTAACCTTAATGCTTGTATGGCAACAACATCTTCAGGGGTCGCAAGCATCAGAGTTCCTTTGAGCTTCAACATGTGTCCCTTGTGAAAAGAAAAATGAATGTCAAGAAGCATAGTTGAGTGAAGCAATCAGGCTTCCAACAGAATAACAGTCTATATCACTCATCTAAGAACAAAGACGATACATCCATCGCATGTATTAATCAATAAGTAAATACTCTTACCAAAGAATGAAATAGGAGGCCTCAAAAAAGCCTCTTAGGGTTATACCTTAAGCCATTCAAGAAGGTTCTGTTCCACTTTAGCCACGGATACACCTTTCTTCTCAACAGGTAGCTCGGATGTTGTAACATCAATAACAGAGGCAAGTGCTTCTTCTCTACCCCACACAATTTCTCCTTGTTGTAATAACAAAAGGGAATGATCTTCCATCACAACCAAGGCCCTAAACCCATTGGACCTATCTGTTCTAATATAACTGTTGATGAAAACTTTTTGAACATACCCGTGGTTTGGGTCCATACTAATGCTCTCCTTTAAAAGATCACTACTCCAGTCATTACTCAGTTTCATTTCAAGGAGAATTTTATCACCTTCATGTTGGACAAGTCCAAAAGCTTTCTGACCTTCTGAGATTGTAAGTGCATCACTAACCACAGCAGGATGACTAACTTTATCGACCACCTCAATGGAACCTTCTCTATCTCTTAAAAACACAACATATGTGTTGGACTTGAGAGCAAATATTCCTTCAAGTTTTAGAGGTAGCATAGCAGAAACACCGGACAAGTCAGGTGATATATCAGGAATATAATATTTCTTGGAGCTAACTTTTCCATCCTTTATGCTCACTAGTACCAGATTTGACCCAGCAGCATCCAGAGCTGCCAGCGCGTCGCTTGAAATAATTGATATCTTGCCAGAAAATCCACCTGGACTTTTTTCTACATCGTGCTTGAGAATATCACCATTTTTCATTCTGATTTGATACACGTGAAGTTCTGATGAAGTAGAAAATCCCACGACAATTAGCACATCACCACCACCAGGCTGGACTAGCTGAAGATTCTTCAAACTGCAAGAAGGATAAACAACATTATGATTGTAAGTTAGAAGAAAGAAAATAGGAAACTCAACCGATTTGATCAAACCTTTCAGCCACTAGCTCTGTACTCCAAATCACGGATCCGTCTATACTTGAAACAGCATGGATACATCCATTGCCATAAACAAGGATCACTGCATCTTTTTCTAGATTTTGATTCACCTGAAATAACAACATATTATAAATGTTAATGACAAAAAGGGAGTCCATGAATTCAACTAGGTATTGCACACATCTGTCAGGCTCTAAGATTCAAACCAACATGCATAAGGAATAGTAAGCCGTGTATCAAAATACTACAGTTTCAGTATCAAACAGATTTTTAGATAACTACATCAAATGATCACAATGGCGATTATAATCATCGAGGACAACAAGAGAACACAATTAGCATGGTAGATTAATGGATACTGGGACTGTTTAGCATACCGCAATCAACATTAGTGCCTCTGAGGGTACTTTCCCAGCAAGAAAAGTCTCCCACACCATCTGGCCATCTGGAAGAGTCCACGCTCTCAAAAGACTTCCCTCGGAAGATAGGGAAATGACATCTGCCATAGAAGGAAACAGTTGTTTTCGGTGATAATCTGAAAGCCTTTGACATATTAAAAAATAACTTCCTTTCCAGCAACTTTAAGATGAAATGAAGAGTTTGCATCAGGAAATGCGATGAATGAACCTTACCGACCCTCAACTTACCATATAATACGTCCATATGGCTTGTACTAAGAAAAATCTACTTCAGCTTATTTCATAAATATTATCTCTCTAAAAGAAAAAGAGCATCAAAGCCAATGACTGCACTACTCGATCACCAACAGACGACAGAGCCTTAGGCCATGACCTCTCACATAATAACTCACGCTTGAATACTCACATTTTCCAAGGGTAATATCAATATGATCAATAGAATCATTGTCCCCGAGCACGTGCCTCCAAACTGCAATGATCAGATAAGTAAGTAAACAGGAAATTCTAATGCTAAAACTGGTAATTTTTGGTAGCGATTCCCAAATATCGTTTATTTATAGATGAAAAAATAAACATCTTTTCAGCTGATACAGACGCAAAAAAAAAAAAAAAAACTTCTACAGCAAAACGAAACTCACAAAGGTCGCCGCGTCTGAGATCCAGAGAGGCAATAACATTTTCCTCAGTGGAAACAATGACGCGCTTCCTACCAGCCTTTGGAGTGTGGAAGACAGCTTGCTTCACTTTGCCAACGTACTGTTGATGCCTGCAATCCAACAGCAAAACAAAATCAGCAAAACCCTAAGAATTCAATTGTCGATTGATCTAATCTAAATGTACTTGGCAAATCCAAGTGCCGTCAAGAGACAAAAAGGTCAAAGGGAAGCGAAACGGACAGAATGAAAGAATAGTTGGATAGAAAAAGAAAGCTACCAATCCATGAGGCCAACTTGATCTTCAAAAAGGGAGAAGGCGGGAACAGACAAAGAGAGAAGGAGAGAGAAGAAGAGCATGGCTCGGATCGCCATGGCCATGGCGACTGAAGCCCTCTTCTGACTCGGGTGAGTGAATTAGATGGAACGGCGGGATAGATCTAGGAACAGCTGAAGGAGAGTTTTTGGTCGAACAAATTACAAAGCCGGCTTTAACATGCTGCACTACTAATCCCAGTCCACAACGCATCATCAGGTTGTGAGCTATCTAGACCCGGTAATTTGGGTCGCTACCCAACCCATTTAAAATATCATCAACCCATGCCCAACCCAAAAATGGATAGGTCAGAAAGTCATGACCCTAACCCAACCCGTTTAAAATCCTTCAACCCTAACCCAACCCACCCAACCCGTTTTTTAAGCATACAATAATTTAGACGGATTAGGAGTAGACTTTAATAAAAAACATCCAGTGCTAACTAATTAGGATGAAACAAAAGGAAGAGAAGTAATCTTGCTTGATCGACCCAAACTTTAAACGAATTTCATGTTATGCAAAGAATGTAAAAGTACTACACCAATTTCCCATGAATAGAATAACACGTACTTTTTCCATAAGTTCAGATTTATCAATCTGAGCATAAAACTCTACCACTGTTGGGGAGGAATCCTATCTAGATATGCACATGATCCAGTGCCCTTAATAAAGAGGGAACGAAAATGAAAATCTTCATTATACATTAGAGAAATATACTAAAGACAAATCTTCTAAAGTTAGAAATAATTTATAAACTGAGAGCTCAAAGTCTCAAACTATGACTAATAGTTTTAAAAATAATTACACCTGTTTAAAATGAGTGCTCATGCTTGAGAAAAGTAAAATCACAATCACTTAATCGTTACCAACAGTTGAGGAACTTCTATGCAGCACGATATCCGTATTGTTGGCTTCAGAAATCACTAAGAGGTCTATAATCAAGATCCTACTTACAAAAAATACATATCACCTACTTTTGTTCACCATTCTAGAAAATATAAACATACATATGTTCTCAAGAACAACTATGGCAGTGAGAATAAGAAAAACAAACCTTGGGCAGAGATGAAGAGCGACATAGACATGAACAATGACGTAGAGAAGAAAAATGGATGTCAGTCTACAAGTCGAGAATATTTGAGTTTTCAACATTATGTTAAGGTCTGGTTGGGCCCTTTGTTTGATATGAAGCTGGTTAGGCCGTTTGTTTAGTTAAAAGTATGTGATATTATTAAGAGTAAATTACTCGGAATCCCCCTCTGGTATGGGCATAATACAGTTAACCCCCTTGTGTTTATCATAATTATTGGTAACCACCTTGAGGTTACGGTATCTCTGACTATGAGCCCTCGAACTATAACTTTGTTATCAAAACGTTAACTGCATGTTGACCCATAAGCTTAATCACATTATTAATGACAATCTAGACAACAAAACTGCTTAATTAACATCATTTAACTCTCCCTCATCCTAATTCAGATGCAATTTTGAGGTAGGATTAACGTTTTTCGGACAATAAGAGTGCTGATTAAGTAGTGTTTTTTGTCCAGCATGTCATTAATAATGTGAGCAAGCTGATGCGTCAGCACGTGGTTAACGTTTTTATAATAAAGTTATAGTTCGGGGGCTCATAGTCAAAGATACTGTAACCTCAAGGTGGTTACTAATAATTATGATAAACACAAGGGGGTTAACTGTAATATGCCCAATCCTTAAGGGGGTTCTGAGTAATTTACTCTATTATTAAAGGTGGGATAGTCCAACTACACTTGGGCTTAAGGCTAAGGTACAGTTTCATCTGAGAATATTATATATATAATTATGAATTAATTATTAACAAATATATTTTCGGGTTTCGGGTTGGGTCATGGGTTATGATCTCTACCCTAACCCAACCCACAAATTTAGCTTATTACCCTAACCCAACCCAAAAAATAGATGGGTCAATAATCCAGACCCTAACCCGTAAAAATATGGGTTGGGTTTCGGGTTGGGTCAAAATTTCCAGGTCTAGAGCTATCCCCGTTCTCAAAAAGGAGATGAAGTTTTAATCTCCTCTGGGCCCACAAATTAAACGCTGGAGATTAAATTCCCAATTAATCAAACGCTTGTCAACCTAGCGTCTCATCTTCATCTGGTGGGCCCAACAATTTTAATCTAACTCCAGAACGGACACAAATTTAAAAAAAGGGAAAATTGACAAGATACCCTGTTTTCTTTCGTAATTCACAATATACCCCTGTGATTTTAGTAATTCCACTTTAAACATGCTTAAATGTTGTCCAAAATTGATGAAACTTTACATGCACAATGCTAAAGTGTTATATTTTGGTCCAATATCAAATTTGAAGCTTTTTAAGCTCACATGTGACCTGTGGGGCATCTAAAATCGCATGGATTAAAAAAAATAAAACTGCTTTTGTAGTGGTGTCACTCTTATTCTCTTTCTCATGCTTCATCCTCTGCAAACCTAGTACTGGCTATAACACTACAATATTGATAAAAAAAATAAAACTCCTAATAGAATGCTAAAATAAAAACTACGGAGGGGAGGAGGTAAAATGGTAAGGAACTTTAACTCAGAGTTTCTTATACAATTAAATAGTAAAATATTTGTTGACATGACACCTAGAATTGAGTTAAGAAACTCCCTACCATTGTAGATGCCCTAAGGGAGATCTGATAAGTGTCACTATATTTTTTTGCTAATCCATGAAATATCATTCAAGAAAGTTATGAATCGACACTAATTTTTCCATAATATTCATGAAATACTATTATAGATGTTAATTATTAGAAAAAGACAAAAATATCTTTATCAATTAACAAACTACTTTGAAAATTCACAATATAACATTCAAAATTCAAAGAATTTAAAAAATATTCAAACTATTATAAAAATATTAATAACAGTAAAATTTCATAAAAATAAATTTTATAAAATAGCAAATAATAAAATATCAAAAAATATAACAAAGTAAATAAATCGTAAAAAAATAAAATTGTGAAGTACCATAAATAAGATTATAGATATGCAAAAACATAATAGTAATTAAAATTTTAAAAAATAATTTATTTTGAAGAAATGATATAAATTAGTATGAAAAGAGAATTTAGAGAAACTAATATATAATAAATTCATAAAGTTGTCAAGATTAAATATGGTAATTTAATTTACTTATTTTTTCATCACTTTCTCTAACTCCTTCACTAAAAACTAATAAATTAATAAATAGATTGTACTTTTTCTTAATATATTAAATAAGTAGTTAAAAAAGTGAAAATTAGTTTATTAAGGAAAACAATGCTTCCACTTTTTTTGCTAAAAAAAGTTTTATTTTTTTAAATAGGGTAATTATAATTTTCATTAAATAATGTGAGATTTTAATTTTTCTTCATACAATATATGATTTAATCATTATTAATATTATGTGTTTTCAAATAAAATTTAAAAATAATTTTATTTTAGAACGACTATGGCCTAAAATTTATATTCATAAAAACTTAATAATAATTTTTAATGTTTCTAAAAAGTGATTAAAATTGTTAATATTTTATTATATTTTCAACAATATTTGATTCCTGTGATCAGTTTTCTTATAACTTGTTTTTATAGTTTTTAATCCTTTTTTAAAAATTTTAAAGTAGTTTGTTAATTAACAGGATTATTTTTTATTGGTCAATATAAAAAATGAATTTCAAAAAAATTATTAGTATTTTATTATTTTCTTTTTTCAGTGTTATTTCATAAATTAGTCCAAAATAGTGACATCTAATGCAATTTCCCGAAAATAATTGGACTGTTCCTTGGCATGGACTGGAACGTGAATCAGCCTGTTTTAGTTCCTCTCAGTGGCTGGCTGGCGAGAAACATGTTGCGGATATTTTGCATTTCAAGGAGCGCAGCTCATGTGCTGCATATATAATTCTGCAGGAGTGCTGCAGTCTTGTAATACCCAAAAGTTGATGCGTACATGTTTGTCTTTTTGAAAAAAAAAAGTTTGTGTTTTATTTTTTCTTTTTATAGTGTTTTTAGAAATGGTTATAACATTAATTAATTAATCGGATTAGGCTTATTCCTATGTTATTAATAATTAGAAGTTAGTCTTTTTTCCTTGTTTTCATACTTTGTCATATATATATATATATATATGTTTTATTTTAAAACAAGCATATGGGATATATTTAAATAAACTAATATACTTATTTATATTTTTATATAATTATCCCTTATTTTTAAAAGTTCAAATAGTTTAAATTTTAGAATACTTTAACAGTGTATAATCATAATTATAATTGTGAAAAGTAAAGTAAATTGAATTGTAATTACCACTAGTATTTTAGATAATACTAATCATTACAATGCGCTGAACTTTTTTTATAATATATTAAATAATAATATTTCACTTATATGATATTTATTTTCATGAATCTATTGTTTATTATTGTAAACAAACTAATCTATATTTGCAAAACAAAAACACAGGAAATGAGTGAAATCCAAGTGGAATGTGGCGGTGGCGGCGGTCCCGATCCAAATCAGATTGATTCCTCTTCCAAATTGATGTTCACTCATACTACCTTTCTTTGACGATCAAATTAGTTTGTTTTGTAACCCAAGTTACAATGCTGTTTAAATCACCAAATATCAACCAATCAGGGATAAAAGTTAACCAAATGTAAGGCAAATGTGAATGACAGGTTAACCAAATGTGAATGACAGGTTAATCAAATGTGAATGACAGGTTAACGAAATAAAATTGACAAGTTAACATAATAGAAATGACAGGTTAACCAAATGTGAATGACAGGTTAACCAAATGTGAATGACAGGTTAACGAAATAAAAGTGACAAGTTAACATAATAGAAATGACAGGTTAACCAAATGTGAATGACAGGTTAACCAAATGTGAATGACAGGTTAATCAAATGTGAATGACAGGTTAACGAAATAAAATTGACAAGTTAACATAATAGAAATGACAGGTTAACCAAATGTGAATGACAGGTTAACGAAATAAAAGTGACAAGTTAACATAATAGAAATGACAGGTTAACCAAATGTGAATGACAGGTTAACCAAATGTGAATGACAGGTTAACGAAATAAAAGTGACAAGTTAACATAATAGAAATGACAGGTTAACGAAGTAAATAAGACAGAAAAGGTGGATTGTGCTCAGATGCTACTCATTCATTCAAAATTTAACCAAAACAATAGTTGCTAAACAGAAAAGGAGATTGGAATAAACAAATCGTAAATCTGACACTAAATAAGGGCTGAATGTTTGGAAGAGGAATCAATCTGATTTTTTTAATAACTTTAGATTCATGATATCCAACCCTAACTTGCGTTCTAGGGGCTAATAGACCAACACTTGTTCCAGACATAGCCCGCTTGCGATTGTTGATGCCACCCAAAGGTTGAATCTTGCTAATATTTGCAGATTTTTCATGGTCCTCTGCAGTCCCAGACATGCGAGAGAAATTAGGAGATGAACCACCTGTAACAGGAGGTCCAATTCTTGATGCCCGGGAAGCCTTTCCCTTTGTCATCAAGCTGGAAGTCCCCGAATGACTCTCCTCACAGAAATTTATCCTATAAAAGAAGTAAATTAACATTACAGAAAAGTAAAGATGTTGTCACATGCCTATTTAAGTCTTAAAAATAAAACTACAATCTGTGCAACATCCTCAGAAAGTAGACGGTATAATGCTACACAGCGAAATGAGTCAAAACATACTTGCTATTCCCTTTCTGTACAGCTCTGTCCTTATTCATCCCAGCAAGCTCCCTAGAAAGCGGAACCTTTTCCGTCTCACTCCTAGGGACCAGGCGATCACTTGATATAAGCAGAGAAGAACCCCCATCAGGCTTTAGTAATGCTACTGACACCATTGGCCAACCCAGATCTGTACGATTCGAGAAATGCACAAAGAATAAATATGAAGTCAAATGTTCATTTGGGAAATGCGAGCATAATTTGTTCAGTTAAAAACCATCTGATAAATCCGTTAAATTTATTTTAAGAAAGGGGTTGCACTACCAATGTTTTTAAACCAAAAGAAGTTACCTCAAAGCATGACCATCGGAAATCGGTAGTCCAGACTCATTACTACTAGCCCTGCCATGCATAGTCCGTTTCATATCTCCTTCACCATCAACAGACCGAGGAAAAACATTACTCACAGAACGCTTCATCTTCATCTTCCTCTCCCAAGTTTCCCCTCCAGCTGGTAGTCTACGTATCTTCTCTTCAATTGGAGTTGAACTCAAACTACCCTCCTTGGGCATATCCCTATCTTTTGCCCACATTGTATGCTGCCTAGAAAACGGCCCGTTGGTGGGCGAGACGCGGTGGGTGTGAGGGAGGAGAGAGTGTTCTGGTTAGGGGATTTGACTGGAATGGGGACCGGGAAGCTGATGAAAAAGTGTAGGAAGAAGACAAAGGCGAGAAGCTCGTCGACGTCGTCAATGTTGTCGGCGTCGTCGTCCGGCTGTGGGTCGGTGTTGGAGTGGGAGAGCGTTGAGGAGAAAGAGCTTAAGGGTGGACCCACTGCTTTCTCGTTAGTCGTCTATGCTTCCAAGAGTTGATTTTTTGTTGCCTGTCTTCCTTTTGATATTCAATATAATGAAACGCTGTGTTTTGATAAGTGCAGGAGTGCTGCAATGACTTGCCTGCAGCAAATGACCCAGCTCCCATTTGAGCGTTCAAGGCATCAACCAAACCACGGGATTGCAGCACACGACACGACTCGAGCGACGCAATGATGGTCGCATAACTGGTCCAAAGTTGTTTGCTTTTTTTTTTGTTGAACTGGTGGTGCAAAGTTATTTGTGTAAGTATGTTTTAATGACACTTTCTAACATTGTTTCTAATGCTTAAGACTTTGAAAGCTACTCCATTATGTTGTGTTTGAATTGGGTTAAATGGGTGAAGTTAAATAGAATGAATTAGGGTAAAATTAAACTAAATTGAATTAACATAAACTGTCCGAGTAAAATGTTAATCTAGTTTAACTACAATTAACTTTATTTGTGTGTATCTTAAACATAAAAAAATATTATCTCGACTAACCTATGTAACAACAATCCAAATATAATATTAACGGAAGAGAGTACCATGCTTGTTGACTTAATTTAATTACTTTTGTTGTCACATTTGTGTTGTCGTCCTAGATTCATTAGGGAACTTTACATCTCCTCATCCATGATGTTTGATGAAATTACACACCCCGCTCTAGAAGTTTCCAAAATTATTTTCTCGCTCATGTGATTTCCCCGTTTTACCTCCGACAAGTTAGGTTTGTATAATTTTTGTTTATAAGATGCTTAAACGTTGTATGAAATTTCACCAAACGAGGAAAACCATATCAATGAGAGAGTAATTTTTGAAACCTCGTGGGGGTGTGTAATTTCACCAAACATCATAGGAGGAAGATGTAACTTTCCTTATCTTTTATTATCCTTGGAAAAAGAAATTATTACAAGTCTTTCCAATGGTCTAACCTCTATATAAATTCATGCACTTGCACTCTCACTTTCCCTCCCTGCGCAAGCCAAAATCCAAAGGCCCGAAATGACTGAAACCAATATAATATGAGATCCACGACTCTTTCACTTGGAATCTTCTCATAGTTGCCTCTTGTACATGTTAGATATTAATAAATGTTGGTACGCTATATTCAGCATCACTTTAACCATGTTATTAATACTAATCATGATGTAACGGTATCTGAACATGTTGTAACACCCTGGATTTTGCCTCATTATAAAGTATAAAACGATACGAATCCAACGCCGCAGATGGGGATTAAAACGGATGTCAAACGAGTCTTAAAATTGAGATATCAGGTCTGTCCGAACATTAGTCCGAACATGTAAGTTCGGACATGTGCCGAGACTTACAGTTCAGACCCGTCCTCGCATGCTGTCCGAACATGTAAGTTCGGACAGATGTTCGGACACACTAATACTGTGAAAAACAAAATACTCTCGGGGTCTGTCCGAACATGGATGTCCGGACGGACGCGGACAGGTCCAAATTTATGAAAACCAAAACGAAAACAATATTGAGAAGGGTACAAAATGACACAATATTTAATGCCAAAGGGAAGTGAATGTTTACCATAAAAACACAGCGGAAAATATTTGCAAATCCAGAGTGTCACCGCCACACTCAATCCCATGAGTGCTCAGGCTAATCTTAAACAATTCAAATAAATAAATATCCAAAACCATCGCCATTTAAATATTGTATCTCAATGACAATTAATCAACTCTAGAACTATGTGGTTAGCGCATTTCCCAATCCCCAAACTTCAGCAACCATCACCTGCGATCGAATACAATAGACAAAAAACACGAAGGGATCGAACCAAATCAGAGAAACTGAGATATAAACTATCATCAATCTGTAAAACACATTTTAAAAATTCATTTTGTCATTTGTCAATCAGATGGGAATAGTTTCGAGCATTATTCGAATAGTTCTCCAGAAATCACCATAAACAACAAAAACCATAGTAGGGAGCTTTCCACAGGCAGATAACCACATTTCCAAACACGGGGTCACCTATGGGACCCAAAACATTAATTCAGGACAGTCACCTATGGGACCATCAAACAACAATTCAGGATATCACCTATGGACCGTCAAAAAACCACCTCACCCTAAGTCCTTAAGTGTGCACACCCCCTATGAAACAGCAGTAACATAGAGTAGATCAGAGGGCTTAACTGCAACATTGTATGCAGCGCAAATAATAATAATGGGGAGCACCTGTGGGCTCCCTGGAAGGAAACAATTCTTTCTTAGTTTATTGGATTTGTATCGTATTACATAACCTCTGTACACTAGCGGGTATATATAGTGTAAGTGGGCTAATACAAGCTATACTATTCAAAGAATATTGGGCCTATGCTTGGCCTCTACCCCCCACCCCCCCCCCCCCCCCCCCCCCCCCCCCCCCCCCCCCCCCGCGATACCAGGCCGACCGTATGTGAGGGGAAGCCTGGATCGGAAGTCAGCAAATACGGATTTGGTCAAGGGCTTCGTGAAGCCATCAGCGATTTGCTCTTTCGTAGGTAAAAACTCAATTTTTAGGGTTTGATTCTTTACCCTTTCTCTGACGAAGAAGTAATCTATCGCTATGTGTTTCGCGCGGCTGTGCAGTACTGGATTTGAGGCGAGAAATTTTGCTCCAATGTTGTCGCAGTACAGAGTGGTGGCTTGAGGAAGAGAAATCCCCAATTCTGTAAGAACCTCGTTGAGCCAGAGACTTTCAGAAGTGGCGGAAGCGATGGACTTGAACTCGGCCTCAGTTGATGATTTCGCGACAGTGCGTTGTTTACGGGATCCCCAAGACACCAAGTGATCACCCAGAAAGATGCAGAAACCGTCGGTGGACCTTCGATCGATGATAGAGCCGGCCCAGTCAGCATCGGCAAATACTCGAAGGGACCCTGTGGAAGAAGCAGAGAAGAACAAAGCGAGATCCATTGTAACGACCCCAAAACCACCCTGGTTGAGAGACCGTTACACGCCGCGCGCTTATTACCTAAGACACGCAAGGCTACACTATCGAAACCCCAAAAAGAAACTAATGCTCATATTTACCAGATAAACGATTACAAAATGTTTTACAATACACAGGCGGAAGCCAAACTGAATTACAAAGCATAATCTAAATACAACTGGGCCCTAAGGCCAAACAAACTAAATACAAAACTCAAATGCCAAAACGAAAAGTAAGAGCTGAATCTCCAAGCACGAACTAAAACCTGCAAATCAGACGGAGATAGGGGTGAGCAAAACTATTGCTCAGCAGGTGATAAACTTCATCAGCTGAGCATGCTCAAAACATAATCTGAACATACATACTTATACATATACAGAAGCGCTTAGCCAGAGCGAAACCAAAGTCAAAGCAGAAGACTTTCAAATAGGCAGAAGTCTAAAACAGAAGAGGCTAAGCAGTGGTCAAAACATACACTTAATAGCAGAAGGTAAACTGAAGCTGAAAGCTTGACGAAATCAGAAGCTTAAGAACCTCAGAAGCTTAAACACAATCAGAAGCTTAGCAAAATCAGAAGCTTAGCAAAATCAGAAGCATAGCAAAATCCGGAACTTATCAGAAGGCGGTAAGCACACAGCAGACCGTCTCAAATCAAATACAGATAGAGAGCAGACGAAGCAGAGCGCTTATAAAGCAGAAATACCCAGCAGACAGAAAGCACACAGCAGTCCGTCGACGTTTGAAAACAGACAGAGCAGACAGAAAAGATCACTTAGTAAACCAGAGGCTTTCAGAAGACAGAAAGCACATAGCAGTCTGTCAGAAATCAGAAACAGTTAGAGCTAACAGAAAACAGAACTCTTAACAATCAGAAGTGGGACACTAGCACCAAGCATAACACTCAGAAAGGGTCGAAGACCCATGGATCTAACAGATCCCTCGACAACGCAGAAATGACCCGAAGGCCAAAGGGTTCGTCAACCCCACAGAACAGATTGGGCATGACCCACACTCAGAATGACGTCTACATGGTATACCACGGAATAGCTCGACCCAGCCATTCACGGCTCAGAAGCAGAGTAACTAGGTCCCAAAACGGAAGCTTAACAAACAGAAGCTTTCAACAGAACGGGACAAAAGTCCTTGTCAGAACAGAGCAGAAAGCAGAAGCTTTTAACAGAACAGAACAGAGGGCCAAAGCACATCAAACGGATCATAATCCTTTACCAAAACAAAAGTCATACACTGACTAGCAAACACGAAAACCAACCAGAAGCATAGAAGCTCAAACACTCTTCAGAGCAAATCAGAGTTCAAAGGCTTATTGAGAACTTTCAAATTAAGGTACACATATACATGTGCTAAACATATCAGAACAGATAGTACTCGAAAAGAGGAATCCAACGCCGCAAACGGCACTCAAAACGGAGCTCAACGAAGAAGTTATGCTAAAACAAAGGCCGGTCCGAACATGCGTCCGACCTTGCATGTTCGGACCTAATTCGAGAGTCTGAAAAATCCTCCGGCGTATGATGTCCGAACTTCAATGTTCGGACACATGTTAGGACATACCGAAAACTGCAAAATCACTTACGGAAATCAGCCATAACCAAGCCACAAATCCCCCACAAAACATACATAACTTATTGTAGCAAATTAACCAATCGAAAACACATTTCCATGGGGTTTTAACGCATCAAACACATCAAAATCAACCAAAAACATCACCAAATCAAAGAGTTAAAACAATCATATACGAAGAACAAACAAAATCAGAAATCCCCATGGTCGAACACACACAACCGAATCCATTCACCACCTACCTCACATCCGACGCAATGCAATCTCAGAGGACTCTACGAAATGCCTTCCTCGAATTCCCACTCGAACGACAATCCCTCGAATTGAACCATTCCCAAATACAAAAGCAAAATCAGAAAGGAGAAAAGAAAACTCAATGGAGAAGAGAACCGAAATTTACAAATCAAACCTTACGATCGACCGACTATCAACACCGAAACTCCATTAGCAAATCTCCATTGATCGATTATAGGGAGGAGATTGAGGAGAAGGAAGAGAAGCAAAGAGAGGAAGAAGATATGAAAGTGAGAGAGGGTTGAGGAAGCGAGGAAACTGTCGTGGAAGGAGAAGAGCATGAATTAGAAAATAAGAAAGAAAGTTAGGAAATAGAAAAAGAAAAAAAATACTTCCTAACTCCTTAAATGATAATAAAACCGAAAGGACATCCATAGCCCTCCTTCACAATAAATAAATAAAAGAATAACTCTTCTAACCCTCATTCCTCAAAGTTAACAAGATAACATCCAGAAGAATGTCATAAACATTCTTATATAAGATTACAGTTTAATACGAACTCCCTTTGCGAATCAGAAAGAAGTAATACAAGATAAATAAAATAAAAAAAATCTGGGGCATAACAACATACCCCTCTTAAAATGAATTTCGTCCTCGAAATTCGACGAAACCCAGAACGTGAACAAATGCACTTCCAGTGCCAGAATACAATGAACACTCACAAGGCCAACACTCAGAACTGGTTGCTGATTGGCGGATAAAAGACCATGCAGAAGATGATTACTGAAGGCTATGCACGAAGGCACAGGAAGAATGCTCACACATCCCAGAAGCTCGAACCCCACACGAGCTAACACAAAAACCTCACTGGCTGACTCATTAACATAACGAACAAAGCAGAAGACGGCAGAAGGTTACTCTTGAAGAATTAGGAACAACACTCACACTCACTGGTCATTGACTAACATTAGCATATAGCAGATTATTTTTGGAGATTCAGCCTAAAAGCACAAAAGGAAACGCTTGCACATCTCAGAAGCCTGACCTCACAGAGCTAACACTCAGAACTTGTTAAATGTCTCACTGATTGAAGGGACAAGGGAATAATTACTGGAAATCAACTTGAAGCCACAGACATAACACTCAGATTCACTGCTGACTGGCTAACAGAGGAACACACCAGAAGATTATCCCTAAGGTTAAGAAAGGTCACTCACCCTCATCTCAAAAGCTCCAACTTACACGAGTTAACACATCGAGCCTACTGGCTCATTCACTAACAGAAGAAACGAAGCAGGAGAGTACTAACACATAGCTTCTAAGGCACAGAGGGGAACACTCCCAAGGCTAACACTCAGAATGCACTAGCTGATTGACTGACAGAAGGACAGACAGAAGAGTACTAACTCCTAGCTTTGTGGCACAGAAGGGAATGGTCACAAAGCTAACACTCAGAATACACTCGCTGACTCACTGACAGAGGAAGCAAAGCAGATGATCATCAAAGTTTAGCGCAAGGCACAGAAAGAACACTCACTCATCTCATAAGCTTGCACCTCACAAATCTAGCACTCAGAACTTATTAGCTGACTCACTGACATAAGAGGTGAAACAGAAGATTACTAACACTCAACCTAAATGCACAAGAACTCTTAGAGGTGTCCTTACCTAAAGGACCAACATACTCGCGAACTCCCACCATAACACAACACAGAACATACAACACAAGCACGTAACACAAGCTCACAACTGAAGCACACAACTCTGTCAAACAAGAACTCACATTCGGTCATCCTTTCCCAAAGGACCCGACTCCCTCCGACTCACTTTCAGAACTCACAAGCACATGCAAACAGACACTACGCTTCCGCTGCGCTACTCTGATAGCGGACAACCACAGAGCAGGCACACATTATAGACACCATATAGCAATCACAATCACGCAGCAGTTAGCACATAGCAGATAACAGGCAAAGACACGGAAGCGTAGACAGGCAAACACCCACAAATCCCAACGAAAACCAAACCGAGCTCTGATACCACTAAATGTAACGACCCCAAAACCACCCTGGTTGAGAGACCGTTACACGCCGCGCGCTTATTACCTAAGACACGCAAGGCTACACTATCGAAACCCCAAAATAGAACTAATGCTCATATATTACCAGATAAACGATTACAAAATGTCTTTACAATACACAGGCGGAAGCCAAACTGAATTACAAAGCATATCTAAATACAACTGGGCCCTAAGGCCAAACAAACTAAATACAAAACTCAAATGCCAAAACGAAAAGTAAGAGCTGAATCTCCAAGCACGAACTAAAACCTGCAAATCAGACGGAGATAGGGGTGAGCAAAACTATTGCTCAGCAGGTGAAACTTCATCAGCTGAGCATGCTCAAAACATAATCTGAACATACATACTTATACATATACAAGCGCTTAGCCAGAGCGAAACCAAAGTCAAAGCAGAAGACTTTCAAATAGGCAGAAGTCTAAAACAGAAGAGGCTAAGCAGTGGTCAAAACATACACTTAATAGCAGAAGGTAAACTGAAGCTGAAAGCTTGACGAAATCAGAAGCTTAAGAACCTCAGAAGCTTAAACACAATCAGAAGCTTAGCAAAATCAGAAGCTTAGCAAAATCAGAAGCATAGCAAAATCCGGAACTTATCAGAAGGCGGTAAGCACACAGCAGACCGTCTCAAATCAAATACAGATAGAGAGCAGACGAAGCAGAGCGCTTATAAAGCAGAAATACCCAGCAGACAGAAAGCACACAGCAGTCCGTCGACGTTTGAAAACAGACAGAGCAGACAGAAAAGATCACTTAGTAAACCAGAGGCTTTCAGAAGACAGAAAGCACATAGCAGTCTGTCAGAAATCAGAAACAGTTAGAGCTAACAGAAAACAGAACTCTTAACAATCAGAAGTGGGACACTAGCACCAAGCATAACACTCAGAAAGGGTCGAAGACCCATGGATCTAACAGATCCCTCGACAACGCAGAAATGACCCGAAGGCCAAAGGGTTCGTCAACCCCACAGAACAGATTGGGCATGACCCACACTCAGAATGACGTCTACATGGTATACCATGGAATAGCTCGACCCAGCCATTCACGGCTCAGAAGCAGAGTAACTAGGTCCCAAAACGGAAGCTTAACAAACAGAAGCTTTCAACAGAACGGGACAAAAGTCCTTGTCAGAACAGAGCAGAAAGCAGAAGCTTTTAACAGAACAGAACAGAGGGCCAAGCACATCAAACGGATCATAATCCTTTACCAAAACAAAAGTCATACACTGACTAGCAAACACGAAAACCAACCAGAAGCATAGAAGCTCAAACACTCTTCAGAGCAAATCAGAGTTCAAAGGCTTATTGAGAACTTTCAAATAAGGTACACATATACATGTGCTAAAACATATCAGAACAGATAGTACTCGAAAAGAGGAATCCAACGCCGCAAACGGCACTCAAAACGGAGCTCAACGAAGAAGTTATGCTAAAACAAAGGCCGGTCCGAACATGCGTCCGACCTTGCATGTTCGGACCTAATTCGAGAGTCTGAAAAATCCTCCGGCGTATGATGTCCGAACTTCAATGTTCGGACACATGTTAGGACATACCGAAAACTGCAAAATCACTTACGGAAATCAGCCAACCAAGCCACAAATCCCCCACAAAACATACATAACTTATTGTAGCAAATTAACCAATCGAAAACACATTTCCATGGGGTTTTAACGCATCAAACACACATCAAAATCAACCAAAAACATCACCAAATCAAAGAGTTAAAACAATCATATACGAAGAACAAACAAAATCAGAAATCCCCATGGTCGAACACACACAACCGAATCCATTCACCACCTACCTCACATCCGACGCAATGCAATCTCAGAGGACTCTACGAAATGCCTTCCTCGAATTCCCACTCGAACGACAATCCCTCGAATTGAACCATTCCCAAATACAAAAGCAAAATCAGAAAGGAGAAAAGAAAACTCAATGGAGAAGAGAACCGAAATTTACAAATCAAACCTTACGATCGACCGACTATCAACACCGAAACTCCATTAGCAAATCTCCATTGATCGATTATAGGGAGAGATTGAGGAGAGGAAGAGAAGCAAAGAGAGGAAGAAGATATGAAAGTGAGAGAGGGTTGAGGAAGCGAGGAAACTGTCGTGGAAGGAGAAGAGCATGAATTAGAAAATAAGAAAAGAAAGTTAGGAAATAGAAAAAGAAAAAAAATACTTCCTAACTCCTTAAATGATAATAAAACCGAAAGGACATCCATAGCCCTCCTTCACAATAAATAAATAAAAGAATAACTCTTCTAACCCTCATTCCTCAAAGTTAACAAGATAACATCCAGAAGAATGTCATAAACATTTTTATATAAGATTACAGTTTAATACGAACTCCCTTTGCGAATCAGAAAGAAGTAATACAAGATAAAAAAAATAAAAAAAATCTGGGGCATAACAACATACCCCTCTTAAAATGAATTTCGTCCTCGAAATTCGACGAAACCCAGAACGTGAACAAATGCACTTCCAGTGCCAGAATACAATGAACACTCACAAGGCCAACACTCAGAACTGGTTGCTGATTGGCGGATAAAAGACCATGCAGAAGATGATTACTGAAGGCTATGCACGAAGGCACAGGAAGAATGCTCAGACATCCCAGAAGCTCGAACCCCACACGAGCTAACACAAAAACCTCACTGGCTGACTCATTAACATAACGAACAAAGCAGAAGACGGCAGAAGGTTACTCTTGAAGAATTAGGAACAACACTCACACTCACTGGTCATTGACTAACATTAGCATATAGCAGATTATTTTTGGAGATTCAGCCTAAAAGCACAAAAGGAAACGCTTGCACATCTCAGAAGCCTGACCTCACAGAGCTAACACTCAGAACTTGTTAAATGTCTCACTGATTGAAGGGACAAGGGAATAATTACTGGAAATCAACTTGAAGCCACAGACATAACACTCAGATTCACTGCTGACTGGCTAACAGAGGAACACACCAGAAGATTATCCCTAAGGTTAAGAAAGGTCACTCACCCTCATCTCAAAAGCTCCAACTTACACGAGTTAACACATCGAGCCTACTGGCTCATTCACTAACAGAAGAAACGAAGCAGGAGAGTACTAACACATAGCTTCTAAGGCACAGAGGGGAACACTCCCAAGGCTAACACTCAGAATGCACTAGCTGATTGACTGACAGAAGGACAGACAGAAGAGTACTAACTCCTAGCTTTGTGGCACAGAAGGGAATGGTCACAAAGCTAACACTCAGAATACACTCGCTGACTCACTGACAGAGGAAGCAAAGCAGATGATCATCAAAGTTTAGCGCAAGGCACAGAAAGAACACTCACTCATCTCATAAGCTTGCACCTCACAAATCTAGCACTCAGAACTTATTAGCTGACTCACTGACATAAGAGGTGAAACAGAAGATTACTAACACTCAACCTAAATGCACAAGAACTCTTAGAGGTGTCCTTACCTAAAGGACCAACATACTCGCGAACTCCCACCATAACACAACACAGAACATACAACACAAGCACGTAACACAAGCTCACAACTGAAGCACACAACTCTGTCAAACAAGAACTCACATTCGGTCATCCTTTCCCAAAGGACCCGACTCCCTCCGACTCACTTTCAGAACTCACAAGCACATGCAAACAGACACTACGCTTCCGCTGCGCTACTCTGATAGCGGACAACCACAGAGCAGGCACACATTATAGACACCATATAGCAATCACAATCACGCAGCAGTTAGCACATAGCAGATAACAGGCAAAGACACGGAAGCGTAGACAGGCAAACACCCACAAATCCCAACGAAAACCAAACCGAGCTCTGATACCACTAAATGTAACGACCCCAAAACCACCCTGGTTGAGAGACCGTTACACGCCGCGCGTTATTACCTAAGACACGCAAGGCTACACTATCGAAACCCCAAAATAGAACTAATGCTCATATATTACCAGATGATTACAAAATGTCTTTACAATACACAGGCGGAAGCCAAACTGAATTACAAAGCATAATCTAAATACAACTGGGCCCTAAGGCCAAACAAACTAAATACAAAACTCAAATGCCAAAACGAAAAGTAAGAGCTGAATCTCCAAGCACGAACTAAAACCTGCAAATCAGACGGAGATAGGGGTGAGCAAAACTATTGCTCAGCAGGTGATAAACTTCATCAGCTGAGCATGCTCAAAACATAATCTGAACATACATACTTATACATATACAGAAGCGCTTAGCCAGAGCGAAACCAAAGTCAAAGCAGAAGACTTTCAAATAGGCAGAAGTCTAAAACAGAAGAGGCTAAGCAGTGGTCAAAATACACTTAATAGCAGAAGGTAAACTGAAGCTGAAAGCTTGACGAAATCAGAAGCTTAAGAACCTCAGAAGCTTAAACACAATCAGAAGCTTAGCAAAATCAGAAGCTTAGCAAAATCAGAAGCATAGCAAAATCCGGAACTTATCAGAAGGCGGTAAGCACACAGCAGACCGTCTCAAATCAAATACAGATAGAGAGCAGACGAAGCAGAGCGCTTATAAAGCAGAAATACCCAGCAGACAGAAAGCACACAGCAGTCCGTCGACGTTTGAAAACAGACAGAGCAGACAGAAAAGATCACTTAGTAACCAGAGGCTTTCAGAAGACAGAAAGCACATAGCAGTCTGTCAGAAATCAGAAACAGTTAGAGCTAACAGAAAACAGAACTCTTAACAATCAGAAGTGGGACACTAGCACCAAGCATAACACTCAGAAAGGGTCGAAGACCCATGGATCTAACAGATCCCTCGACAACGCAGAAATGACCCGAAGGCCAAAGGGTTCGTCAACCCCACAGAACAGATTGGGCATGACCCACACTCAGAATGACGTCTACATGGTATACCACGGAATAGCTCGACCCAGCCATTCACGGCTCAGAAGCAGAGTAACTAGGTCCCAAAACGGAAGCTTAACAAACAGAAGCTTTCAACAGAACGGGACAAAAGTCCTTGTCAGAACAGAGCAGAAAGCAGAAGCTTTTAACAGAACAGAACAGAGGGCCAAAGCACATCAAACGGATCATAATCCTTTACCAAAACAAAAGTCATACACTGACTAGCAAACACGAAAACCAACCAGAAGCATAGAAGCTCAAACACTCTTCAGAGCAAATCAGAGTTCAAAGGCTTATTGAGAACTTTCAAATTAAGGTACATATACATGTGCTAAAACATATCAGAACAGATAGTACTCGAAAAGAGGAATCCAACGCCGCAAACGGCACTCAAAACGGAGCTCAGACGAAGAAGTTATGCTAAAACAAAGGCCGGTCCGAACATGCGTCCGACCTTGCATGTTCGGACCTAATTCGAGAGTCTGAAAAATCCTCCGGCGTATGATGTCCGAACTTCAATGTTCGGACACATGTTAGGACATACCGAAAACTGCAAAATCACTTACGGAAATCAGCCATAACCAAGCCACAAATCCCCCACAAAACATACATAACTTATTGTAGCAAATTAACCAATCGAAAACACATTTCCATGGGGTTTTAACGCATCAAACACACATCAAAATCAACCAAAAACATCACCAAATCAAAGAGTTAAAACAATCATATACGAAGAACAAACAAAATCAGAAATCCCCATGGTCGAACACACACAACCGAATCCATTCACCACCTACCTCACATCCGACGCAATGCAATCTCAGAGGACTCTACGAAATGCCTTCCTCGAATTCCCACTCGAACGACAATCCCTCGAATTGAACCATTCCCAAATACAAAAGCAAAATCAGAAAGGAGAAAAGAAAACTCAATGGAGAAGAGAACCGAAATTTACAAATCAAACCTTACGATCGACCGACTATCAACACCGAAACTCCATTAGCAAATCTCCATTGATCGATTATAGGGAGGAGATTGAGGAGGAGGAAGAGAAGCAAAGAGAGGAAGAAGATATGAAAGTGAGAGAGGGTTGAGGAAGCGAGGAAACTGTCGTGGAAGGAGAAGAGCATGAATTAGAAAATAAGAAAAGAAAGTTAGGAAATAGAAAAAGAAAAAAAAATACTTCCTAACTCCTTAAATGATAATAAAACCGAAAGGACATCCATAGCCCTCCTTCACAATAAATAAATAAAAGAATAACTCTTCTAACCCTCATTCTCAAAGTTAACAAGATAACATCCAGAAGAATGTCATAAACATTCTTATATAAGATTACAGTTTAATACGAACTCCCTTTGCGAATCAGAAAGAAGTAATACAAGATAAAATAAAAAAAAAATCTGGGGCATAACAACATACCCCTCTTAAAATGAATTTCGTCCTCGAAATTCGACGAAACCCAGAACGTGAACAAATGCACTTCCAGTGCCAGAATACAATGAACACTCACAAGGCCAACACTCAGAACTGGTTGCTGATTGGCGGATAAAAGACCATGCAGAAGATGATTACTGAAGGCTATGCACGAAGGCACAGGAAGAATGCTCACACATCCCAGAAGCTCGAACCCCACACGAGCTAACACAAAAACCTCACTGGCTGACTCATTAACATAACGAACAAAGCAGAAGACGGCAGAAGGTTACTCTTGAAGAATTAGGAACAACACTCACACTCACTGGTCATTGACTAACATTAGCATATAGCAGATTATTTTTGGAGATTCAGCCTAAAAGCACAAAAGGAAACGCTTGCACATCTCAGAAGCCTGACCTCACAGAGCTAACACTCAGAACTTGTTAAATGTCTCACTGATTGAAGGGACAAGGGAATAATTACTGGAAATCAACTTGAAGCCACAGACATAACACTCAGATTCACTGCTGACTGGCTAACAGAGGAACACACCAGAAGATTATCCCTAAGGTTAAGAAAGGTCACTCACCCTCATCTCAAAAGCTCCAACTTACACGAGTTAACACATCGAGCCTACTGGCTCATTCACTAACAGAAGAAACGAAGCAGGAGAGTACTACACAAGCTTAAGCACAGAGGGGAACACTCCCAAGGCTAACACTCAGAATGCACTAGCTGATTGACTGACAGAAGGACACAGAAGAGTACTAACTCCTAGCTTTATGGCACAGAAGGGAATGGTCACAAAGCTAACACTCAGAATACACACGCTGACTCACTGACAGAGGAAGCAAAGCAGATGATCATCAAAGTTTAGCACAAGGCATAGAAAGAACACTCACTCATCTCATAAGCTTGCACCTCACAAATCTAGCACTCAGAACTTATTAGCTGACTCACTGACATAAGAGGTGAAACAGAAGATTACTAACACTCAACCTAAATGCACAAGAACTCTTAGAGGTGTCCTTACCTAAAGGACCAACATACTCGCGAACTCCCACCATAACACAACACAGAACATACAACACAAGCACGTAACACAAGCTCACAACTGAAGCACACAACTCTGTCAAACAAGAACTCACATTCGGTCATCCTTTCCCAAAGGACCCGACTCCCTCCGACTCACTTTCAGAACTCACAAGCACATGCAAACAGACACTACGCTTCCGCTGCGCTACTCTGATAGCGGACAACCACACAGCAGGCACACATTATAGACACCATATAGCAATCACAATCACGCAGCAGTTAGCACATAGCAGATAACAGGCAAAGACACGGAAGCATAGACAGGCAAACACCCACAAATCCCAACGAAAACCAAACCGAGCTCTGATACCACTAAATGTAACGACCCCAAAACCACCCTGGTTGAGAGACCGTTACACGCCGCGCGCTTATTACCTAAGACACGCAAGGCTACACTATCGAAACCCCAAAACAGAAACTGATGCTCATATATTACCAGATAAATGATTACAAAATGTTTTTACAATACACAGGCGGAAGCCAAACTGAATTACAAAGCACATCCTAAATACAACTGGGCCCTAAGGCCAAACAAACTAAATACAAAACTCAAATGCCAAAACGAAAAGTAAGAGCTGAATCTCCAAGCACGAACTAAAACCTGCAAATCAGACGGAGATAGGGGTGAGCAAAACTATTGCTCAGCAGGTGATAAACTTCATCAGCTGAGCATGCTCAAAACATAATCTGAACATACATACTTATACATATACATAAGCGCTTAGCCAGAGCGAAACCAGAGTCAAAGCGGAAGACTTTCAAATAGGCAGAAGTCTAAAACAGAAGAGGCTAAGCAGTGGTCAAAATATACACTTAATAGCAGAAGGTAAACTGAAGCTGAAAGCTTGACGAAATCAGAAGCTTAAGAACCTCAGAAGCTTAAACACAATCAGAAGCTTAGCAAAATCAGAAGCTTAGCAAAATCAGAAGCTTAGCAAAATCCGGAACTTATCAGAAGGCGGTAAGCACACAGCAGACCGTCTCAAATCAAATACAGATAGAGAGCAGACGAAACAGAGCGCTTATAAAGTAGAAATACCCAGCAGACAGAAAGCACATAGCAGTCCGTCGACGTTTGAAAACAGACAGAGCAGACAGAAATAGATCACTTAGTAAGCCAGAGGCTTTCAGAAGACAGAAAGCACATAGCAGTCTGTCAGAAATCAGAAACAGTTAGAGCTAACAGAAAATAGAACTCTTAACAATCAGAAGTGGGACACTAGCACCAAGCATAACACTCAGAAAGGGTCGAAGACCCATGGATCTAACAGATCCCTCGACAACGCAGAAATGACCCGAAGGCCAAAGGGTTCGTCAACCCCACAGAACAGATTGGGCATGACCCACACTCAGAATGACGTCTACATGGTATACCATGGAATAGCTCGACCCATCCATTCACGGCTCAGAAGCAGAGTAACTAGGTCCCAAAACGGAAGCTTGAACAACAGAAGCTTTCAACAGAACAGAAAAGTCCTTGTCAGAACAGAGCAGAAAGCAGGAGCTTTTAACAGAACATAACAGAGGGCCAAGGCACATCAAACGGATCATAATCCTTTATCAAAACAAAAGTCATACACTGACTAGCAAACACGAAAACCAACCAGAAGCATAGAAGCTCATACACTCTTTCAGAGCAAATCAGAGTTCAAAGGCTTATCTAAGACTTTCAAATCAAAGTACATATATACATGTACCAAAACATACCAGAACAGATAGTACTCGAAAAGAGGAATCCAACGCCGCAAACGACACTCAAAACGGAGCTCAAACGAAGAAGTTATGCTAAAACAAAGGCCGGTCCGAACATGCGTCCGACCTTGCATGTTCGGACCTAATTCGAGAGTCTGAAAAATCCTCCGGCGTATGATGTCCGAACTTCAATGTTCGGACACATGTTAGGACATACCGAAAACTGCAAAATCACTTACGGAAATCAGCCAGAACCAAGCCACAAATCCCCCACAAAACATACATAACTTATTGTAGCAAATTAACCAATCGAAAACACATTTCCATGGGGTTTTAACGCATCAAACACACATCAAAATCAACCAAAAACATCACCAAATCAAAGAGTTAAAACAATCATATACGAAGAACAAACAAAATCAGAAATCCCCATGGTCGAACACACACAACCGAATCCATTCACCACCTACCTCACATCCGACGCAATGCAATCTCAGAGGACTCTACGAAATGCCTTCCTCGAATTCCCACTCGAACGACAATCCCTCGAATGGAACCATTCCCAAATACAAAGCAAAATCAGAAAGGAGAAAAGAAAACTCAATGGAGAAGAGAACCGAAATTTACAAATCAAACCTTACGATCGACCGACTATCAACACTGAAACTCCATTAGCAAATCTCCATTGATCGATTATAGGGAGGAGATTGAGGAGGAGGAAGAGAAGCAAAGAGAGGAAGAAGATATGAAAGTGAGAGAGGGTTGAGGAAGCGAGGAAACTGTCGTGGAAGGAGAAGAGCATGAATTAGAAAATAAGAAAAGAAAGTTAGGAAATAGAAAAGAAAAAAAAATACTTCCTAACTCCTTAAATGATAATAAAACCGAAAGGACATCCATAGCCCTCCTTCACAATAAATAAATAAAAGAATAACTCTTCTAACCCTCATTCTTCAAAGTTAACAAGATAACATCCAGAAGAATGTCATAAACATTCTTATATAAGATTACAGTTTAATACGAACTCCCTTTGCGAATCAGAAAGAAGTAATACAAGATAAAATAAAATAAAAAAAAATCTGGGGCATAACATCCATGGTAAGCTTCAGGTATCTTAACAATCTTTTTACTGCAGTCCAGTGTGATTCCCTAGGATTATGCATGTATTGGCTTAATTTGTTTACAGCAAAGCTGATGTCAGGGCGTGTAAAAGCTAAGTACTGTAGACTGCCCACGATACTTCTGTAATGTTGTTGATTCTTGTATGTTGGTGATTCTGTGGAGTCTAATAAGGTGGTGTCGGTGATAGGAGTGTTTGTGGTTTTAGCTTGGAGTAGATCTGTCCGTGAAAGAAGATCAAGAATATAATGTTTTTGTGAGAGATAAACTCCTGTGTGATCTCTTGTGACTTGAACCCCCAAAAATTGATGTAGTTGACCTAGGTCCTTAATTGGAAATTCACCCGCAATAGTTTTGACTAGTTTAGTCAGAAGCTCTGGTGATGATCCAGTACATAGTATGTCATCTACATAGACTAAGATATAAACACACTGACCATAGTGCGAATATATAAATAAGGAACTATCTGCCTGTGAAGGCTTAAATCCAATTTGGATAAGAAAGCCACTGAGACGCGAGAACCAGGCCCTTGGGGACTGTCTTAGACCATATAACGCACGTTTCAACTTGCACACGTGAGAGGGATAGGTAGGGTTCACAAAACCCTTAGGTTGATGTATATAAACTTCCTCCTCTAAGAAACCATGTAAAAATGCATTGTCCACATCAATCTGTCTGATTTGCCAATTATTTGAAACAGCCAAGGAGAGAATTAATCTGACTGTAGCCACTTTAACAACAGGACTAAAAGTCTCATGAAAATCTATACCCTCTTCTTGATTGTAGCCTAAGGCAACTAGCCTAGCTTTCCTCCTGTCTATAGATCCATCAGCTTTTCTTTTAGTTTTAAGTACCCATTTTGTTCCAAGAACATGTAACTTAGGAGAAAACGGTACTAAGTCCCAAGTATCGTTAGCCACTAAGGCAGAATATTCATGTTGTATGGCCTGGCACCAGTCAGGGAATTTTAAAGCCTGAGTAAAGGAAGGTTCTTCTGGGATAGAAGAGTCAGTCTTAGTTGAGGTAGTATTTAGGGTTTTTGGTGGCCAGAGTACCGTCCCATCTGTCCTCTGTATTGGTTTCAAGGAATTGGTGCGGGATCTTGTAATCATAGGGTGATGAGAGGTGGGAGGTGTGAGGGAGGGATTTTCAGGTACGAGTTGTGCAGCTGGAGAGGAAGTTGAATAGGGTTGTGTCTGTGTGACAGAAGCAGGGGTAGCAGAATAATGTGTGGAGTCATCAGTTTCTCTTTGTAGAGGGCAGGATACAGATGGTGGAGATTGGGGGGGTATAGTGCTAGGAGAAGTTGATAGAGAATGAGAGTGGGATGGAGTTGGTAACAGAGGTGTTGTTTCAAGGGGAACTTGAAGATGAATAATTGAGGGTAGATGAGGCTGAGAAGTGGGAGAAATTGATTCAAAGGTTGAGTAAGGAAATGATGTTTCCTTAAACAAAACATCTCTAGAAATGTAAGTTCTTTTAGTAGGAGGATGGTAACATATATATCCAGTAGACTTTCCATCATAGCCCAAAAATATGCATTCCTTGCTTCGGAAAGACAATTTGTGAGCATTATATGGGCGAAGGTTTGGCCATGAAGAACATCCAAAAACCCGAAGGTTATGTAGGTTAGGTGGTTTGTGGTGAAGTTTCTGGAAGGGTGATAGATGTTGAAGTATAGGTGAGGGTGTTCTATTCATTAGATAGGTTGAAGTTTTAAAGGCATAGCTCCAAAAAGATAGAGGGAGAGAGGCATGAGCTAAGAGAGCAAGCCCATGGTCAACAACTTGTTTGATTTTGCTCTCTACCGAGCCATTTTGTTGGTGTGAGTGTGGGCATGTCACACGATGTGAAGTCCCAGTAGCATTTAGAACTGAAACAAGGGGCTTAAATTCACCACCACCATCAGTCTGAACAGCTTTAATTTTCTTTCCAAAAAATGTTTCAACCATCTTACTAAAAACAGTGTACACATGAGTAACCTCTGACTTTTGATGTAAAGGAAAAAGCCACATAAAACGTGAGAAGTCATCCACACATAATAGGAAGTACTTGAAACCATCAGCAGAGAGAGTATGTGCAGGACCCCACAAATCCAGAAACAATAGGTCAAAACTCTCACTAGAAACAGATCTAGAGAGGGGGTGGGGGAGAGCATGGTGTTTTCCCTGCACGCAGGCAGTACACAACTCTGGTTTATTTAAAACTGAAACTGGAAGATTAAAAGTATTGATAGTCTTTCTAGTAATCTGGAAAGAAGGATGCCCCATGCGCTGATGCCAGATGGTGAGAGGAGCAGCAGTTGTGTAATTCAGTTGAGGAGTAGCCTGATTTGAAGTAGATGGGAACATGTAGACACCATCTCTAGTTGTTCCCTTGAGAAGTGTAGCTTTGGTGCTCTTGTCCTTTAATACAAAGCAGTCATTATAGAATTCAAAGAACACGTCATTGTCAGAACAAAACTGTTGTACTGAAATAAGATTCTTGTTCAGATATGGTGTGTGAACAATGTTAGACAGTATATAATCCCTATTATTGTGAGTCAAAATTGAAGAACCAGAGTGTGTAATTGGTAATTGAGAACCATCACCTAGAGAAACAGTCTCTGTTCCACTGTAATCTGTAGATGTTAGGCTTAACTTGTTGAAGTCACCAGTGAAATGGTTGGAGGCCGCAGTGTCTGGCATCCATTCAGAACACTCTTTAGTTGTGGCATTAGCAGTCATAGACTGAGGGGGGCGGGGCTGGTAAGAATGACTGTATCTGTGATAGCACTGTTTTGCCTCATGTCCCCGTTTGTCACAGATCTGACATTTGGGGCGAGTATCTGGCTGCCCAGTGAAGAAAGTACTCTGGTTAGATCTGTTGTTATTTTGTGAAGTTGAATTGCCACGGCCTTTGGGCTTTTGTGAGGGGTTATAGTTGGAACGGGCTGAGTTTTGTGGTTTACCTCTGCCATATGAGAAAGTCTGGGTGCTGTTCAGGGAAATGTTTTGTGTGGTGGTTTTTGTTTGGTGTGAAAGCCATGACTCCTGAGATAGAAGGTGTGAATGTAACTGGCTAGAGTCACAAGGATCAGTGCGAGTCATTATATTAGAAACCAGTGGAGAGTATTCTTGGGGTAATCCTTTCAGTATGTAGCATTGAAATTCATACTGAGAGACAGCATGACCGGTTATAGCCAGAGAATCAACTAGATGACGTGCTCGATTAAAGTACTCAGTGATATCTTCAGTAGGTTTTTTTTCAATAGTGGCTAACTGAAGTAAAAGTTGACTAATCTGTGCATTACTTTGTGCAGAGTAAGTATTCAACAGATATGACCAGACCTCAGCAGAAGACTCAATTCCCACGACTTGAGGGACAATGGATTCACTTAGAGAACTTAGCAGTATGGAGATAACTAGTTGATCGGTCTGTATCCACTTCTCATATTCAGGGTTTGCAGTTCCAGAAATCATCTCTGATGGACAAGGATAAGATCCAGAAACATACCTATATAAGTTGTTCCCTTTGAGAAAAGGTAGAATCATACCTTTCCATATTCGAAAGTTATCTTTCCGTAGCTTCACTAAATTAGCCGCTGCTGAGTAAATCGACTGACTAACCACTGGTTGTTGCTGTGCAGATGTGCGAGGTGTGTTGCCGGTGCCAGGATTGGACTCGACATCTCCGGTGGAGGACTCCAGTGGGAGATTCGCCATGAGAGAAGGCGATGGAGAATGCGAAGAGCGAAGGAAGAATGCGAAAAACTTTTCAAAGAAGGAAAACCCAGGATGGGGCGACTGATACCATAGAATGAAACGATTCTTTCTTATTTTATTGATTTGTATCGTATGTACATAACCTCTGTACACTAGCGGGTATATATAAGTGTAAACGTGGGCTAAATACAAGCTATACTATTACAAAGAATATTGGGCCTATGCTTGGGCCTCTACTCCCAAACAGAGGAATGCATCCTGCGAAAGACTCCCAAAAATCCACAACTGAAATACCACAACACAATCCAATTCCTCCAATTCCAAAATGTGGGAAACAATCCCAATTTCCAAACACCAAATGAGAATCCATTAAAACACAACCAAAGCCTTTTTCCTCCAAATTGTAAAACATCAGTCAAATAGACATGAGCATAGAAATTTACCTGATTAGACAAACAACTTCAAGAGATCAACTCTACAGGACTACTGGTAACACTCGTCGACGAAATCGGAGTCTAAATATATATAATCAACAATTAGAGTCTACCAAACACAACCGAATAATTTAATCGACTATCTAGGTAGAATACTTTACCCAATGTAATCCTAACTGGCACCGGGAAGGCAATCTGACAGCAGCATGATGAAGAACGTGAATTTGCAAAGGTTTCAAGGTGAAGAATCGAGAATATTTTAGTGGAAATAAGAGCGTAGAAAAGTTGCGTGAATTTTGAGAGTTTGGACGAGCGTAATGGCAATACGTTGAGGATGAAGAGAAGTGAAGAAAGTCGATGTTTTAAATAGAAGTAATTTACTAAACGAAGAGAGATGTTATTCAATTAATAAATAATAATCCATTTCAAAGAAAAGAAAGTTATTAAATAATTTTAAGAAGGGTTCTAGTAACTAGTATTATAGATATTCGAAAGATATAAAAAAAAATCACTAACATTAAGAAAAGCCAGTAGAAGGATCGAGATTGTTTACAATATCAACTTAGAAATAAATAATTTAATAAATCTACAATTCACAATAATAGGAGGAAGTGTTAAACCGTTGTAACAAGATAAGGATGAGAGTAGAATATCTAGGAAAATCATTAATAAACATTTATTTAATATAGGGAAGAGATTGAAATAAATAAGGATAGAGCGAAACAAATTAGTAATCCTAGCAAGAGGAAAATAATTACGTTAAAGAAGGATCTAGAATATTAGTAATATAATATTAAGAGAATAATAGAGGATTAATATCTTACTAATTTTGGAGAAGTCAAATCGGATTTGAACTCTTAAAGTTAATGCTAGTTTACTAAGAGAAAGTAAAATTGAATTCGAACTCTAGGAATTTAAGATTAATCAATTTGAAAAATAAATTCTAGGATTGTATTCTGGGAACTTAAATAACGTTGTAACATCTAAGAAGGATGAAGTAGTATTTAAATGATAATAATATTAATAATAGGAATACGATTAGTAAGGGCAAGGATATTGCGGATAATTGTAACATTTTAGGAAGAGGAAAGAATTTAATATAAGAGTATCGTTTAACTTCTCTGGGCCACTATAATACTAACTTCGGACTTATTCATTCTCAAAAAGAATTATATTATTCTCAACATGAAAATTCGTGGGTATTTCACATGTACTCTGGCCAAGAAACAAAAAACCTGGCCTTCGCCTATATAGAAGTTGATCATCTCAATTGTAGCAAGTATCTTGTAGCCGGCCATGGCTCGCCGCTTCCCTCCAAAAGCAACCAAGCCGACCTCCAGGCTCCAATTACTGGACACATGAGTCAAATAGTCATCATGACCTGACACATACAATGCGAGCATCCCGTCTCAACATCATCCGTCGCAACTCTCCCGCCATTTGCACATCTCTCTAACACATCATTAAATAACTCGGTAATGATGTGTCTCCCAAGATTGATGTATGACCAGGCAAAGGAAAACTTCCTACTGGCAGATCAACCTCAGATGACATCAGCCCCACTCCCCACTTGAGTGTAGCCCGCGTCAACCCCCTCCCCCCGGCAAAAAAGCATACGCCAAGCTAGCCTTCTACTTGTCGTTTTCCTATAATAGCCATCAATGTTTCTCACTCCTAGACACACATTGCATTAATCATTCTCTACGTTTGTATTCTCCACAATTATAGTAAGAACCTCTGTAGCCTAGATCATTTAAGATTGAGCCTCGTTAATCGTAATCTCATCATTTCTCCCTCATTAACATCACAATCAAGATCGTATTCCATACATATGGGACAATCAAACATATTACAAAGATTATACTCTAACAATAAAGTGTCACGGTCTCACTCTTCTTTAACTCTCATGGTATGATAGACATGTATACAGGCGGTCATACTCATATGTAGTACTTCTCAACAAAATGGAACTTATTTTCTTACTTTTTTTATGAATAAAGGAACTTGTTTCCTTATTTAAGGTTCAATTTTCCTTCTTTTAACCTATCAATCCTTCCTTTTCCCGGTAGATTGTTTTGTCCATCCCTCTTCTCCCTACCCTTATTCGATTTACCTTCAAAGCTAAACACACAAATCTGCAATAACTCAAATCAGTACTTTGAAGTCGCTAATCATAGGCTAGCGGGCATGGATTTGGTAATGTATAATAATGTATTATAGCCTGCCTTTGCCCGCCTTTTGTTTGACTACTCTTTTTCGAGCTTGTTGGGTTGTAAAATTAAGCGATTGTAAGTTATTATAGTATTGTAACATTATATGAAAGCATTGTTGGGTGCTAATTTGTTTTGGTGAGTTAGGTTTCTTTGGTTGAAGATTATTTGATCTTCTATATTGGTTTCATGTAGATCTTTATTGGGCAGGATTTGAAATCCAATTGCGATGGACATTGAAGCAAAAAATATTTGGTTACAAGCTCAAGTTGGAACCATCCTTGATTAAATTGTATCACATTGTCAAAGTGGTTATTGTAGGCATACTTGGAGTATTAAGATATCCATGTTTGTGTTAATCTACCATTGATTAGTAATGTATCGTTGTATCAAAATTGTATGCTTCTCATTTATAATATGGACTGATTAGTTCCACTATCCAATATAAAAAAATATATAGTTTGATTCACCTATTGGTTTACAACTAAGATGCAAGAGGTTTAAGTGTTGAAAAGGTGATTGCAATGATCGAATCGTGCGGAGTACAAGATAGAGTTATGGTTTTAGCTTTGATGATTTGGTGAATTTGGGTTACATTGTGTATTAAGGTGAAAGTGATAAGTAATATAAATCATCTTTGGAGTTCATCTCTTTAATACCCCGAACTTAAAAATGGTGATTAAATTATCCTAATGTGATTATTAAAGGCCTAATGGTGCCTAGAGAGTTTTGGTAAAGAGAGTAAAACCAAAAGAAAAGAGAAAACGCTTGAAAAGCGAAAAACGCTAAAACGCGTGTTAAATGAGTATAGGAGGTATATGACCTCGTTAGGGTCCTAGATGGATTCCTAAGGCTTAGTTAGGCCCAATTAGTGTATGGGAATGATTCCCGAAGAAAACGGATCCAAATAATGGATTAAAACGCTAACGGAGTTTTAAAGCACATTTTTCGAGAAAACCCGAAAACGTGACTTTAAGTGGTCAAATAGACCCATAAAAATTATAGTCGACTAAATAACTATAATTAAGTATTAATGGAAGCTTAAGAACCATTAAAATCAAAGAAACGAGAAAAATCCGAAAAACGGGCCCGATGAGTGAATAGTGCCGAGCCGGGTAAAATAACGAGCGTTTTCTGTAAAAGACAAAAAAATGCTCTAACTTAATTAAATGGTGGGGGCCGGTTTTTAATAGCCTCTCACACACTCACACACTAAACAATAAAGAAAGAAAGAAAGAAAAAGAAAAAGAGGGAGAAAGTAAAAAGGGAAAAGCATAAATCACTTATCTCCCTCTCTCTCCTCCCATTTTCCTTTCTTCTTCCTCCCCTCCTCTCTCCCACCAATTTTTCTCCTCCCTCTCTGTTGCTGGACGGAAATGAGCCCCATCCATGGCTTCCCCTTCTTCTTCTCCTTGCCCAAGCTAGCTCCATGCTTAAATCACAAAAATAATTACATATTTGTGATCCTCTCATCAAGCTCTACACTTCCCTCTTTTCAAAATTCAAAAAGGAAGAATTTAATCTCCATGGGTTTTGCCCATTTGAAGAATAAACTACATCATTTTGGAGCTTGGAGTCTCCTCTTTCAAACAAGGTAAAAAGTTTCGAGAGAAAAGCTCATTCTCTCCATTTTCTAGTGTTGGCCGATTTTTGACCTTCTTAATACCTTGTTCTTTCCTTGTTGAGCATCTATTCAAATCTTCAATGGTGGGTTGGAGCTCCTCTTTTGATTCTTGGCAAATCAATTCTAGGGTTTCCAAAGGTAATGTTCAAATTTTATACCTTAAGCCCTCTTCTTGAATTCATGAGTTGTTTTCACAACTAGGAGAACTAATTAGTACTCCATGTATCCATTGGTATATTGGTCTAGAGAATTGGGCAAGAGTTTTGCGTTGACCGATTTTGGAGTGAAGAGAAGAGGAGAAGAGGAGAAGAGTATTTAAAGGAAACTTAAGAGAATTCAAGGTAAGAAACCAACCCTAATGTATATTCTATATGTATTAGAATTTGGGATGGGTTAATAAAATAAATGAACCCCACTTGAGTTGTGATAATAATGTGCTTGTATGGTAATAATGCAAGTGAGAAAACATTTGTGAAATTAATGCTTGATTTAAGAGCCCAAGAGCTATGCACTTTATGATTTATGTATTGTGTTGCATTTGGATAATTTGATGAGTATTGATGGTTTTATATGTGTGGTGGTAGAACCCTTGTGGGTTTGGATAGTTTTAGGTTGATTTAAGGGGTGGTATGAGTTTTGGGCAATGATAGAAAAGTAGCCGGACTATGGCGAAATTCCGGTAGAAATCTAAGTGATTTAAGTGGTGTTTGAGTGAAGAATAACCTAGGGTTAGCTAGGTATGAATGGAGATTGATTTGGGTTAGTAAACCATTTTGGGAATGCTTGTTCAAGGAGGGGGATTTGATGCAAAAATCTGTAGCAAGAAGTTGCTTAAGTGCCTTGGGAGTTTTAGAGAACATAGAAGATTTAAGGCTTCATGAGTGTGGCATGAACCTTGGTATGAGAAGTGCATTGTCTTGGATATTTGGGATGGTCAAATAGAGTGAGAACAATAATGCAAGTGCCAAGAGAGGTTAGAAAATGTATAAGTGTGCAAAGTGTTGAAATGAGAATGCAAAATTTGTGAATTGGAGCAAGAATTTGAGTAGGGATTAAACCTAAGTTTTGAAGAGGTTTGGAGCATGTTTTAAGGTGATTAAACATATAGAAAACTTATGGAAAGATTAGGGAAAGATTGAGGGTGGATTAGGGATTGATTTGGAGTGGAAAAATCATGTTTGTAGCAGATTTTAGCAGGGTCCGGGACTTAGTCCTTGGACAAAGTCCCGGACCACACTCAATTTTGTGCCGAGAGTTCACCCCTGTACCTGGTCCGGGACTTGAGAGATGGACAAGGTCCCGGACCACCCATGAAAATCAGCCGAAAGTTTGGTTAAGTATTGGTCCGGGACTTAAGGTAAGGACCAAGTCCCGGACCACCCCCACAAATGCCCCGTGAGTGTTTTTAAGGTTTCTAATGATGGGGGTTTGAAGGTTAATGATGTTAGATGGTGTTAAGGCCTTGTTTGGTGACTTGTAAAGGCCCTAAGTGCTAAAAGTGAGTGTGAAGTAAGAACTCAAATTAACAAGAGTAAAACCGAGATAACGGGATAACGGGGTAAGTACGGGAGTAGCATTTAATTATGTTCTGTATGAGCTTAGTATTAATAATAATGTTTGGAACATTATCAGAGGATCGTGTGTGAACCGAGCATGGTGAGATGACACGGTAAAAGTAAAAACCCCAGGTGAAAGGTATGATTTTCTCATGCCCCGTATGCTAACCGAGTTACTCTGATTTGTGTGTTTGCGTGCCGGCTTAATCAAGACTAAAGCATGAAAATGAACCATTGCTTGGTTATGTATGTCTTGATGTATATTGTATGAGCTAACATGATTGAATGTCGGTGAGGTCTAACTTAGTGTGTAGACCGACTCTTAGTTGAGTAACGAATGGCTAGAGACTCGTAGATCGGGTCGTTTCGTAAAATAACGGAAATGTGCAACCACACAAGCTATCGATTAAAGTATAACGATAATGCAAACATATGAACTCCCTAGAATGTGAGGAGATGTACGGGTTGAGTAAATACCCGATAACAGTTAGAAAACCATATTGAAACAATCCACGAAATAAATAAGAGTGGAGAGATAAATGAACCTCCATCGAGAGGATTGAAGTAAGTCCAATGTTATGAACTTATAAGAAAAGTAAAAGAGACCTAAGGGACCATATAACTCCCTTGAGACATGGTCGACCTCCTATATGAGGATTTTACCCAGTATAAGAAATTAACCGAAAGTATAAGTATATGAAAGGCAAGAGTAATCCCTCAAACCTAAGATTACCCGAATTTAAGTAATTTTCCCAAATCATTAGGAACATCGAGAGAGATGCTCCTAGATTAATATACACAATTATATTATAACTCCGAGAGAGGAGTGTATGGGAATGTGAGAAGTCCGAGAGTAGTCGAACCTATGTGAAAGTAGTAGGAACTAAGAGAGAGTTCCGGGAGCTAATCGAACTATGCTCGAGAGCCATGTGTTTTGGCTTAAGTAAGTTTTAAGAGGAACAAGCGTGACGTAGGAGACCTGTAGTGTCTCGAGAACTACAAGAGCTTGAGTATTAGTAACCCAAGAGTGTGGGTGAAATAAAGTAAAGTAATCCAAGAGAATGGATGAGTATAAGAATGAGTAACCCAAGAGAATGGGTGAGATTAAGAACAAGCAACCCAAGAGAGTGGGTGAGTTATTGAATAAGTAACCAAGGCATAGTGAGGTATAACCCTCAAGGCCTAAGAGTAAATTGATACAACTAACAACCTTGTTATGTTAGTAAGGGATTGTATCCCATGATTGATTGTTGAATCCTAGTGTAGTGTACATATATAATGTATTACTATATGCATGTTGTTTGAACTAAAATGAACTCCATGCTCTCGACAAAAGTAGTCGGCGTACCCCGGTTAGCACGCGGGGTATGCGAATTTCATATGCAGCGTAAGCTGAGCCCCTAGGGGCATTGTTTTTATTTTTCAGCTACACCGAAGACGATACCGTTCGAGAGTAGGAC
The DNA here is from genome assembly GCA_023374045.1 of Limonium bicolor. Lineage (NCBI taxonomy): Eukaryota > Viridiplantae > Streptophyta > Magnoliopsida > Caryophyllales > Plumbaginaceae > Limonium > Limonium bicolor. The sequence goes on along the minus strand of CM041776.1, from coordinate 364,513,999 downwards.
GGGGACGGTGGTTAGCATGGGTAGTTAGACTTTAATTACTTATGTATTGGAATGAGGTGTAAGACCGAATATGTTTTCGGCATCCGTATATTGTAGACTCGGTATAGTAAAGAATGGAATTGATATTTGTACATGAGACTCGGTTAGTAATGGAGAAGTATTGTATTTTGTTTTGAGTACTCGGTTATTCCGGTCTATTAGACCGATGCAGTAGTTGAGTTAGGCCTGGTTAGCCACGTGGGTGGCTAACGGCGTTGTATCACCCTCCGTTGTATGTAGAGTTCTGCTGCGATGTTATGGGTAAGTGTGATAGTTTAAGAGGTAATGACGAGTTTAGCGGCTGGGGTGTTACAATCTCTATGTCTTCCTTCGGAATAAATTTGTCTCATATTCCTAGACTTGGGTATAGAAATAAAGGAGAATGCTTAAATAAACATAGAATTATACGTACAGGTGGTCGATGGTATACAAAAAGGAAAAAAAAGAGCAACATAAGTATTAAAACTTATTTATACGAGATAGCTTGATGCAGATAAGATGTCCACTTCTCCTTCCATATTTGTTAACAATTTTATAGAATCAGGTAAACAATCATGATGTCATTAAAGTATTTATATAGTTTCTAATATAGGATATGAAATTAGTTGGTGATTTAAGGTGTGGAAGGTGGCTAGCCTTGTAATCAACCAGAAAATGGTTGTTCTAAGGACCTTATGTGCAATAGCACCAACGTCGCTGGATAAAACGTGAACAAAAATATATTTAATCAAAGATTTTATGATGACCTATTAGGCTTTGCCTTCAATAGCACTGTTTTATGTGATCCAAAGTAATGACACCATCTTGAGCCAATAAGACAACAACGTACAATTAAAGAAGACTTCCAATTTGATCACATGTTCCTTCCATGATTTACGGGCCACATTTCAACCTCTTGAGTGTTGGCAAAAAAAGTCATATACAACCCAAATCTCATATAGCTTGTACATGCTCATAATAAGATTGAAGTGGATTGTACTACATATTATAAGTGAACGTCTGGGATTATGCACAACTGCTAATGTGGAGACAAGTATATTTTCAACTCAGAAATTTAATTTGAATAAGAATCTTCTTCACAATTTGTATATTGATGTTCATATTTTGAAATATAGGCGAGTGCATTAATATGGATGAAGCAAACCAAATGGAACGTCTTATTGAGAACTACTCAAGTATCATAGTGTGGCACCTTCTAATTGAAACATTTGTTCCTAGATCCTTTTAAACGACCTGTTAGTAGGAGTGGGAATCAAGATTTTTACATCCCACAAGAGTGACAACCCCTTCAAAAAGTGTGGAGCCAAAAGATGGAAGGACACGCTCACCGTACAACTCGAACATTTCCTTTTGTTTATATGAAATAAGTAAAAAAAAAAACGGGGGTATTGCTTGAATTTGTTAATTGAGGCATGAAATATAGAAGATCTTTTTCCCGTATATGATCATGCGAATTTTGCATGCCTAGCTAGTTAGTGATACTAGACATTCAATATTTTTTCACTCCACCACAATTAAAATGCACTGAAATTCTCATATGTTGACCTCCAAAAAAATATACACCTAGTTAAGGCTAATAAGAACCCAATTAGGGATTTGTTCTATATTCGGTAATTCAGAGTAAGAAACAAAAACTACTAAACAGGAGTAAAATCATATGAGAAAGTGTTCAGGGAAACTTTTTTCAGCACTCAATCTATTGCTCAAGTGAATCAACCTACATCTATAATGAATTGACAAAAACTTGTACTATTCCAAAGCTACTCTCCTGGGCAATGAAACCTAACCACTTAAATGTGGCCCTAACTGTAGCCTGAGAGACTATTTAACCGGCTACATTGACATAATTTAATAGTTGAAAATAAATTAATAAATCTCTCAGTGTCCAAGTCTAATTATGTTTTTATCTTGTGATCTATATCTATAAACTCAAGGTTGGTATGTTCTACCTCTGGACAAATGATGGTATGTTGTAACTAGATTCAATAAAGAGTTTTTTAAACACATATAAAATATTATTAATATTAAAATAAGAAACATGATAGAGAAACAGAAGCGAAAGACTACAAACACCCAAAGACCAAGGGAATGACTAACCAAGGTAGCTACTAGGAACAACTAATTTCTTATGGGGGGATGCTAAGTATCAAAGAGCCAGCCAACAATAACCTTGCCGAAGTTGAGCTAATCCTAAGCTTAAGACTACTAACCCGTAAAAACGGCTAAACATTAACACGATAATACATAGACAGTACTAGAGACCTAAGAACAAAGACAAACAATCAAAATATCAACATCATCAGGTGCAAAAGTAATAGCTGTAAGATGACAATATGGATGAGCAAAGCACAAATGCCAGGGCAGTTACCAATCAGAGGCAGAACAGAGAGGACCGATCCAGAGGTACAAGACAAAAGGCCATCATGGCCAATCAAGAAGAGGTGACCTGATCAGTTGGGTAGAGGAAGGGCTCCTTATAGAGCCTCATGGATAGAAAATTCAACCACTAGACTTGGGTATGTTTGCCCTTTCTAGAGTTCGATCCAGCCTCCTCTAGCGATCTTCTTACAAAGCGGTATTTTTTGCCAATTGTGAAGGTTGGTGGCTCCTTCATGTTAGGCGAAGCTTGAAATACCCCTAACAATTAATTAATTAAATAATGGGAATTAAAGGTTTATTTGTGGGTTTATGAAACCATAAGAAGGCACAGGAACACTTAGACGTTAAAAACGCACCTAAACTTCTTAAGGTCAAAAACGTGCGTTAAGCTGGACCTTGAGTTAACCAAGTTATACAAGCTATAAAACTCATACAAAATCAACTAATGATCATGATACATCATTTAGAACAAAAGGCTTGGAGTAAATTTTCAATTAAACGAAAAGTGCCTGGAGGAACCCTGCGGGCCCCACAAACCCTATAAAAGGCCCGGAATGCCGAAGTGGCACGAAACCCTAATAAATCATTCTTAGAGTTCCTACCACCATTATTACCATTCTAAAGAAATGCTCAAGTTAGATTTACAAGAATACACAAAATGCCGGGAGAACGCTTAAAGCACAAAAGGTCCCGAAAGTCCTGGAATGTCTCGGGAATGTGTTTGGGTCTACATACCCAATGAAACACCTATAAATACTCTAATAAATATAATACTCATTAATATCAAATTGGTAACTCTAAATCCATAGATTTACAATTTTCACAATTTTTACATTAAAATATTAATATAATAATAAAATAATGTAAAATTAAGTCTCCATTGACTAAATAGGTCAATGTTGACCATTGACCACAAAATGACCAGATGGGGAGGTGGAAAAGGATCTGTGTAACAGCACTAGACATCCAAGATAAGATTCCTACAATAATACACCTTTAACTTTAATTAAAATACTAAAAGTATACCTTTTAGCATATTAAACATTAAAGCTTGTCTACCCACTTGACTACCCCATGTGGCATTGCCGATTTAGGAGGATGCTTTCCCCTTGTATTGTGGCCAATTCCAATCAATTCTAAGCATGGAAACATGGCTCACCTATTCTACTTTGTCAAAGTAATAATAAACTACTCTAATGTCATTAATTAAGTGAGACCCATCCTCCTCATCTAGCCACCATTTCCGCCTGCCTAAGAGCCTTATTCGCATCCATTAAACAACCTCAATCATTCACTAATGAGTCGGCAAGCATTGAATTCATTAAATAAAGATTAAAATGTGTTTTAAGGCAAAATAAGACTACCCTTCTCACACTACTCCTTCCAGCCGTGAGTTCATCTTGCAAATGATCTCTTTGGATCCTCCTTGACCGTGAGTAAACACCCAACCCAGCTGGTGTGAGCTCTTGCTCTAGGTAAGCTTCTAAGGCATGAAAATGTTCATTTTCTTCACCTTTCTTTCCTCTTTCCATTGAGCTAAACTACAATCACTTCCATCCATGTATGTAGTGTGTTTTGGAGGTTAAAATGAGCTATATTCTCGGGTGTAACAAGGTAGGGGGAAGGAAGTTTCAAAGCTTGACCATTTAAGGTAAAAATGTGCTTTAAGCATGGTCTTCTTCTTCCTCTTCATTTCCGGTGATAAACCATTGTTCCTTAGCCTTATTTTCTTATCCTTTTCATTTGGATTCAGTTGGTATACCAAGATCTACAAGGAATAGCCATATCTATGCCAAAAACACCATTTTTGGCATCTTAAACAAGGTAAAAATTAGCCACCTTCTTACTTGAGTCATTCCGGTTTTAAGCCTCCATTTGAGAGAGCTTTTGATACTCTTTTACTTCTGTAAAAATAGGCCGAAGAACATCCATTGTTCCTATGTATTTCTAAGGTAAGATTACCTTGAATTTAAGTGCTAAAACACTTCCCATGGTTAGCTCATGCTTGGAGTTTAATCATGTCTTGTTTTCTGTATGAAGACAAGTAAATCAAGCTGTGGAGAAGTTTTCCCTAAGGTGCCGTGGCCAAACAAGGCCTTAACCTTGCTAAATCAAGGTATAAATCACTTAAACCTTAACTTTGATATGTTAAATGTGTTCCTTGGCTATTTCTACATAATTGCCGTGAGTGAACATAACATAAAGGGTCTGATTTTGACCTTAGGTGGTTAAGGAAATGACTTAGTAAATTTATCTAAGTAATTAAGTAACATAAATGTCAAAATTAAGACTTTATATGGAAGATTGGTAATTAATGGAAAATATATGGTGAGGCCGTGAGTTTATATGTATTTTGGGGCATTTATGTGTAATTTATTTTATAAGCCAACATTTGTAAATTGTAATAAGGCCATGTACTTTAGGCCATTTTAGTTAGGTATATTAGTTTAAATCAAGTTTTAGGTACTAAATAAGTATTACCGCAAATTATAAGGGGTTAAACTATAATTAAATCAAATTTTGGGGCTAAATAATAATAAAGCCGAAAATTAGGTGTTAAATTACATCGCCCACCCATGACGTTTGGCGAAATTACACAGCCCACCCACGAGGTTTCAAAAATTACTTTACCCACCCATGTGGTTTCCACAATTTTACATCCAGCAACTTTTCTAATATTTGATCAACTTAAAAGATGGTTAAATGATATCCAAATTTGATGAAACTTTACATGAACGATGTTAAGGTGTTATATTTTTGTTCAATGCCAAATCCAAAGTTTTTTAAGGTCATATATGACCTGTGGGACCCAATGAAACATGAGACACGTTCATCGGGTCCCACGGATCATATATGAGCTTAAAAAGCGTTGGATTTCACGTTTTACCAAAATATAACACTTTAATATCGTCCATATAAAGTTTCATCAAATTTGGATATCATTTAACCATCTTTTAAGTTGATCAAATATTAGAAAAGTTGCTGGATGTAAAATTGTGGAAACCACATGGGTGGGCAAAGTAATTTTGGAAACCTCGTGGGTGGGCTGTGTAATTTTGCCAAACGTCATGGGTGGGCGATGTAATTTTCCCAAAAATTTAAAATAAAATTTGTAAGATTTTATAAAGTTTTGGGGTTAATTGGTAAATTCTAGAAAATAGGGATTAAAAGCTGTAAATTAAGAAAGTAATGGTCAAGGCTATATTAAGGCGGTCAACCTTGACCATAGGGTAGGTTTTGACCAAATTAGATAAGTTAAATAACTTATTTAAGGTTATATAATAAGATAAGTATTTAATTGTAACATTTTTATAATATATGGGGTATGAATGGTGATTACCGAAACTTAAGGGTGTACAATGGTATTTTAAACACCCATGGGCTATTAGGAATTTTTAGGATTTTATTAGGTTGAATTTGGAATTAAAATAAGCTATATATATAATATATAGTTATTATGTCATTGTTACACTTTGGAAAAGAAAATGGGGAGGAAATGTAAATAACCGAAAGTTTGTGGGTTAGGAATGATATTTATAACCCTTTGGTATAGTTTGGTGATTTTTAGAATAATATAAGGTGTTTTAAAAAGATAAGTGTATAATATATAGTTTTGATGATATTATAAAACTATATGTTATAAATTGGGTCAAATTGCAATTATAAGAAGTTGGTGGGTGGAAAAATAATTTAGAACAGATTATAGTACTATTTGGAAATTAAAGATATATATAACTATAGGTTATATTTAAATTAAGGTCTAAAATGTTATATTATATGGTATATATAACATGGTATAAATTATGGGGTGATTTTGTAATAAACATGAAGTAATGGTACGTTAATAAGATTGGTTTAAATGGGTATACCTTTTCAGTAATTAACATTAGTTTTGTACAAAAACTATGTTATAATTCATATAAGCTAAAGATATCATATTATATGATATTAGTATATGGTACAACATTACATAATGTTATGTGGTCAAAATGAAATTAAAATAAAGTATAGTGTTGTACTGAATTTACAAAGGTTGGAAAATGAATTTTAGACTACAGTCTACAATGTTATAAATGTTATAACAATTATATGGTATTAATGAGGTTTAAATGGAATTAATATAAACAAGGGTATTCACATTAAATAATGTGACAAACTATAAATAAATGAGGTTTGTAAACTAAGGTAATTATTGAATAAACTTTAGGAGTTGGAATTATACAACATAAAATGTTATATATTATTAAGATAATGATCTTAATATGAGTTGTGGCAATATAACACAATTAATGGGGAATAATTGTAACACCCCATCTTCAAATACAGTGATCGTCGCCCTAAGTCCATCTCGTTCATTAACAACACAGCGGAAAAGTTCTACTAAATTTGGTGTTACCGCCGTTAGTCACCCACGTGACTAACTAGGCTTATTCTCTTACAAGTCACGGTCTGACTAACCGGATAATTACTCGAGCATCTATACAATACAATCCATAAACCACAATTTATACTGAGTATCTCATATCCTAATACATCATACTAACATCTCATCCGTTTACTAAACGAGTGTACATGCACAACTCGCGTAACAAATGTAAAAGCAACCCGAAGTACTCTACCCGCTCCTACTTTTAGGTTCAGTCCTCGTCCGACACCTACCTGCAAAGTTTAAATCACAGGCCCCAAGGGGCTCAGCACATTGCTGGTACAGAAGACGTATAGCCCACAAGCTAACAGGGCTACACACAACTACTTTGTCGTATACATGCAGTTGATTATTCATACAAATAATAATAAGAAGTACGATAACAAACAACACACCCATGTGAAACATTCACAGTTCCAATAAATCGAACGTCGTAATGGACGCCCATTAATGAGTAAGTTAGATTCCTAACTCCTGAGGCCTGAGAATTGTTTAGTTCTCGTGTTTGACCATACCTTATAAGTGTCAACCTTTCTCTTAAAAGAACTGGTTGTTCCCTAACTGAATTGTTTATTTTTGTCGGGTCAAGGTAGCCCTAGCCAATGAGTTATTAGCTCCATTGGGTTAATAAACATTAATTCTTAAGTTATGAGGGATGTAGGCTTGACCCTCCCGCGCCTCCTGAATTTGCCTCCCACCTCGAACCGTTCACTCGAGATGGTCGAGTCTGTTTGTCGACCCTAGGCGACAAGTCGTAGACGAGCCATATGCGGAAGACGGATCTGATACAGATGCCGACCTCCTAACCTAAACATGCATGACCGGAGTCAGTCCCGAATTCCTCTCCCCCCAAGTTCCAGTTAGTTGAAGTCTCATTGACAATTTGTTAGTTACACCTCTCTCGGTATTAACCAACTAACAACAGGGAGTATTTTTAACCTTATACAATTGTTACTAAACATAGTTAATGAACAAACTCTAAATCAAGTCGTGCTAGTGTGCAATGGACACACAATAACAATACAGTAGATCGGTTTCATGCTTAATCTTGTTTGGTCATATCACAATAACACACAACACACAAACCGAGGTAGACCCCGTTAGCAAGCAAGCTACAAGAATCCCATACCGTACACCAGAGATTGGCTAGCTCTTAATACCACATTCGCCTAATCTGCCGAACGCCTCCGACTATATAGATCTGTAACTAGAACTAGTATTAGTATCCTGTGTCTTAGAACTAATTTGGTTCTCTTTTCAACTTAAACCTCTTTCTAGGTTAACCTGGGTATAATAATTTACCGTTAAACTGGTTTGTTCATTTATGAGCGTTTTCAAGCTCAATTCAAATTCATTAACATTCTAACGTCGTTAACAGTTATTTGGTTGCACAGTTAGCAACTTTAGACTTATACGAACCTTGTATTAGGTTTTTGTATTTTCACTATTCATCCATATTTCATTATTCATTTATACGGTCTCGTATTCTACTATTCATTTATACGGCCTCATATTTTACTATTCACCGTATTTCACTATTCACATATACGTCTCGTATTTTATTGTTCACGTATACGTCTCGTATTTTACTGTTCACGTATACGTATTTCCTATTCATGTATACAGATACTACTCACGTATACGAGTACTATTCATGTATACCAAAATTTTTCGTACACGTCCGTATGATACTCCGTATCATACGTATTTATTTCTCTTTCCAATGTAACTTGTATTTTCTTTAAAACACTTTAAGTATTGATTTCTCCTATACTTATTAAATTACGGGTATACCCCTCGTATACCTTAAGTTATATACGGATCTCGTTTAACCCCGTCTTAACTTTGTTTCTTTTACAACTTGTTTCTAATCCTTTATTTAATTTCCTTAACCTTCTAAACACATAAAAATGTGTTATTTACATTCCTTACCCATAGTTTTCTTTTAATTTCTATTTTACTCATAATAAGTTCTAAACTTGTTATTTTTACTTCCAATTCCTTTCAAAGTCTTTCTTAATTAATTTCTTTTATACTTTTGGTCAATTACTAAAATATACCCAAGTTTGACCAGCATTTTATGGTCAAACCCCCTAATTTTCCAGAATTTACAACATTACCCCTAAAGTTAATTTATCTTAACTTTTTATTCCTTAAACATTTTATTACCTAATCTTTTGCTATAATTTTTATTCTAACTCATCTAAATATTTTATAAACTGTCACTGACCACGTTTGACCACGTAAAATTACCATTTTACCCTTGTGGTTTATTCTTTCATTTATTAACCAATTTAACTCCAATTAATTTCTAATTTTCGTAATTACCTATAGATTTTTGAACATCAAAATCATTTTAAACATCTCCAAACCACCAGATTTTTATTATCTAATGTTATAGTATATAAATACCATCTTTATTAACCTTAAATATACCAAAAACCTTATAAATTTATAACACTTATAAACTCTTTATTGTAAACTTAATAATTCTACAATTATTTTCTCATCTCTAAACTCTCCAAAATTCCATATTGACCCCATTAATTTTCGGTATTCACCTTTAGGTACCAAAACCTCCTAAATTTTACATATTACTCTTAATTACTCTAATTCCTTTAATTTAACTAAGTTAGATAATTTTTCTAACTCATTAAGCCCTTAATTTTCGTCCATATGAAATTCATAGTATATGAAATTTTCTTGTATATTATGATAGTTATATTGAAGCTTATATCATAAGGAGTATAAATCTAATTTTAGATTTACAAAATATTAACATTTAATGTGTCAAAAATTAAATCTAACACACTTATAATTTCGGCAATAATAAACAAGATGAACATATGTTAGATCATATAAGATCAACAATTAGAACCTTGAAATAGGTAGTTGTAGGATTTACCTTGTATATTAACCTTTAGCTTAATATTAAGCTTGATTTCCTTAGAATTTTGACAGCAATTTTCTAGAGAAATTGGCTCCAAAATCATAGAATAAGATGAAGAATAAGGAGGGTTAGTAACCCTAGGCACTCGGCCTTGATGAAAATGAAAGAACAAAGAGTTTCCAAGAAGGCAATGTTTTACCTCGAGAATCAAAGGCACTTCTTCATGGGTTTTCCTCAGAGTTTGGGGACTCATAAGATATGGATGGAAAGATCTTCGAAATAGGATTCCAACGAGCTATCAAGCTTGGAATTTGGACTTAATATGAGAAAGTTATGATCTGTGCAAGACAAGGTGCTCTTTAAGGTTCTAATCTAGCTAAATGGTGTTCTTCATGGAGCTTCTCCAAAGGGAGGAGGAGCCACGAGTTCAGAAGCTATAGTAATGATGAGTGAGTGTCTTATTGATCAATTAATCAGGAGACAATGTGACAAGACACTCATGGAAAGTCATGGTAGGTGGAATAGTAAAGAAAAAGCATTTTGTGAGCTTATGACTCACCATGCATGTCGGCCAGCCTAGGTCTCCTTTGACCTGATTTTTTTTGTTTCTACCTTGTATTTATGTAATATTAGATGCATTAATCTTGTTCATAAGGACTTATACCATGTGTTAGGTATGTTACACAGCAAAAAATGCCTTAAAACACCATTTTATGTGCTTCTGGGTTCACATTGATTATGCAATTTGTTTTGGATAGTTTAAATGTGTCTTTAGTATATTTAAAACCTTTAGATACTTTGTTCATGAAATAGCATGTTGCTCATTCCAATTTAAACCAAGTCGTTTAGTGGTTTCTCCTTGACTTTCGTTAGTTTAGTACCTGTTTACTGTGGACTTTGTATACTTAATTTGTGTTTATACGTAATGGCTCCTATGACCATTTAATTTTTGTTCCCTTGTTTCTTTATGGTATTTAGGCTCATTAGCCTTTTCGTTCCATGTATACATGCTGAAAGCACATTTTCCCTTAAAGCACATTTTTCCTTAAAACGCTAACTCCGCTTAATGAGTATTACTAATCTTAGGGATATTTCATAATTGAAATCTCTTGGGAACTTATTGGTAGTTCCCTAATTTATTTGTGCTCCTTAAAACACCTTTTTCTCTAATTGTTCTTAAAGCGTGTTTTGGTGTAAATTGTTGTTTAACACTTCTTCTAATGTTTCTAAGGCACGTTCTAGCCTTAGTATATCCTAATTATATAGTTCATTAATATATTAAGGTTTGGGGTATTTCAATCTACCCCCCTTAAAAGAACTTTGTCCCCAAAGTTCCTATGTATCAATATCTCTTAGAACACACAGATAACTTCACACTAAAAGGTCATATAGATCGCTCAATATCTGTATAGGCATTCTGACTCATAAGGTCTGCCATATATATACATTTACCACACTTACCACACAACATATCTTGTGTATGTTTTAGTAATCGACATACTCTTTGTATATTCTTTGCTGCATACTCCTCATGTAACTGGTCCGAAGACAATGGCACATACGTACTCGGTTCCATGAGCGAGACTTAGTAACGAAAATACATGTCAACTCCAATTCCACTTTATGCTACTGCATCTACTCTTAACGTGGTTAATTGTGACCACTTGTAGGGAGTTTCAGGAATCATCCGACCCTGATGTGATCAGCATCAGTGTTGAACTATCCTTTCACCCCAATTTGTGTTTAGTTTTCCTTGATCTGGCCAAGATCAAGTTCTACCTCCCACGTCAACTTCAATCAACCAAATAATTATTCATGTAGCATTTTATATCTTTTAGTCCTTCTAGTCATAATCATAAATCAATACATCTCCAAATTATGGAACTCAGTCCATCAGTCATTCTTAATTCACCTCTCAGCAATTACTTAGAGAATTTAATTCCTACCAGGTTCTACATCGGTCTCATACCGATTCATACCTCATAACATTACCATATTTGGTCTCATATCAATACATATCGTAGGGATTTTAATTCCCCTGGAGTTTCTACTCCTCTTTTCCTCAATTCTCGCACCGAAGTTAACGAGTTAAGCCTCTAATACATCTGGTATTCGCATCTAATTGTGTGTAATAACCACAACCACATAAGAATGAATACATGTGTTTATATAACATACGTATCAAACATCACAACTAATTGTATTGTGATATGCACACTGTAGGTTACGTACTCAATACATGAAACAAACGCTAAGTGATTGTGCACTCTACCCCCCTTAAAATGGATTACGCCCACGTAATCAACATTATATCATCCTTGAACATAGGTTCAAGATGTTTAGGTGTCATGGAGCAATCTAGCTTCCATGTAGTCTATCTCACATTATGATTGGGTCAGAGGGTCTTCACCATGGTAATGGCTTAGTCTTTGTATCAAGGATTCTTATTGGTGTTTATACCAATCTTACAACTGGGTTCCAGTGTAGCCTCTAAGGCTCCAAAGTATTTGGTAGATAAGTCGTATATTTTATTCGACTGGAAGATGTGAGACACAACCTTTCTTTTTCTCTTTTGCTAGGTATATCAAACCTTTAAGATATGGTCCACTAGCTTCTGCTACGCGACTCTGATAATCTTGGGGCTTAGTTTGCCCTTTTTATCCTCTTCAATAAGTTTTACAGCTCCTTGTATCCTTATAATTTAAGAATAAAGGTCTCCTAATGGACGTGTGGTATCTTTATCTATACACGGTCTCAATGAGTTATAGCTTGTCTATCCAGTTCTCTGGAGATTTGATGTTCGTGCTGTTATTGCGTGTTCCAGCGTCTGAATTGTTTCCTTTTTAACTGACCCTCAGTCTGAGATTTCTGTATTATCTGGACTTACTGTTTAGTGCTTATTGCTCTTTACAGTTTCCTCGAAAGTCTTGAGACATATAAACTGTTTATACTTACTAATCAGTGCTTCTCGCACTTCATAACTCTTAATTGTTTCCTCCTGGAATGAGTTCTCCGACTCTTTTAATCTCATTGGTTGAACTGAGTTTTTTTTTTCCTTCTCAATTGTTCACGGTGACTTGCTGTTCTGGTGTGAGTTTGCATCGCTGACTGTCGTACGAAGTCGACTACTTCTCGCGTTCCTTACACTACTCGTTTACATATATGGGGTACCTTACTGATACATTGCTACTTACCCGACTAACTTATAAATAAGTTCATCAGGCCCACAAGCTCCTTTGGAGTGTGGTCGTCCCACATCTCGTTTAAGTAGTTACAGCTAATTTGTGAAGTATTCTGTTGTCGATCTCCTATTTCATCATTCCATGATAACGCACATGTCGTTCTTCTTGAACTTAATCAAGGAATATCCATCTACTGGGTTACGGACTCAATCCTTTAGTAACTTGAGGTCTCTTTCCTTAGAGCCTCTTATCTCATTTCTCATGTCGATCCACTAGGAATGCACTTTCAGTCCCTTACGGAATGGACAGTGTGCTTCCTGTGAAATCTTTCATCACATGGTCCAGACTATTTGCGTTACTGCACAGTCTGTCTCCCATTTCATCACTCTACTTACATCAGGTTTTTAATTCATAAATCTGATTGCTTTCGTGTCAATATTTGATGGCTTATATATAGTGGTTGCTTTGCTGTGCACCGTAACCTAATCTACCTGACGGTATTATTCTCACGGCCTCCACTACCGAAGTAGCTTTAGCTATCTTATATTGCCCATTGATGGCACAATTCTTCAATAGTTTTACTTCAACGTCTTGTCTTATTTTCAATCCCTTTCTGGTGTAAACACACTAGGAGTTCCCCAGGTTTGATGTAAGGTGGTTGTCGCATCATACTGTAAGATTGTAATCATTTAGCTCGAAGATAATTGCTTCAAATTTTAGGTATACTTGTAGGTTGTATTCTATCTCTAATAAGTGAAAGCCCATTTCGAGGGGTTTATTCCCACTCAAGTCCTCACATCAAGGAGAGGTATCCCCACCCTAAAAGGAGTGGTTCGTTCTCCACCTCCGTCATTGTATCATCTCTCTATTCTCATTGGTGCCCTTTTCTAGCAATTCCTCATCAATTTAGTTTAGGTTTTCATAACCACTTGTATGTACGAGTTGTAGTTCATTCATGGCCTAGATGAGCCTTTTTATGTTTCCATGTGCCTCGAGCTCTGATGTATTTAACCTCCTTGGCTCGTAGGCCCTTAACGCTTGATTAGTCTCAAGTGTGAGCCGGTGTTCGGTTCACTGTTGTATTCTTAATCATCTGTAGGTATATCCATGTAATTCTCTTGTTCTCCGAACTCTATCAATGTTGGGTCACATCATTGGATGCACTATTGGGTTTCACAATAAGTTGTTGTATCTCGCTTCCTGGTGTGGAAGTTCGCTAAGGTAATTCGATGTTAATCAATGTGTGACAATACCTTCGCTCTCATAGACCTGCGTCTTTTAGCAATTAAGGATTAGTTTTCATTAGGCCTCTGCCTTCCGGTGTCTAAGTTGGATATTTACCCTTGCTGCCATGTCAATACTTTGTTCAACTTTCGTTGACTACGCCACCCGTTAATGACTAATCATACTTGGGTGTTAATGGGTTAGGCAAGCAATACTAACCATCGTTTATGGGTCTTTTTCTGCTCAACTATACCAACTCTATGGTGTAGTCCATTTGAGGTTCTCTCTTTTTGTGATTGCGCGAGTTTGATCCTAGGTAGGTCATTGCTTAAATTTGTTTTCTCTGATTCTGTTTCTGGGGTTTATCAACATCTTCAATGAAGAGTGCTATTAATGGTATTATTCTGGGAGTTCATCCCGTTTTTATTGAAAGTTGTTATGTCATCCTCTTCATTGTATGTCGTAATACCTTCCTTGTAGGTTATTACTTACATCTGGTCTTGCTCACATTGTTGAGTAATCTCCTCGGTTCTTCCATTCAAGGTTAGGCTTGGTTTTGGTTTGATGTTCTTACCTGTAGTGTCGGTTGTCTGTTGTTGGTGCCCACGTCGTTTAGTTTCCTGACCAAGTCCAGCTCCCTGCTGACTGGTGTATTGATTTAGTTGTCATGGTCAGGCCGTCAGGCCCTCCCAATGTTTCACTCCTCAGTCTTAAGAATTTGTAATCCGGTGTTAATATGTATTATATCCATATTTTTTTTTCATTTGGTCTTCACGGCTTCCCGTATAGCTTCATTGCGGCAGCATTTGCCAAGGCAAGTACGCCATGCAAGATGGGCTATCGGTACTGTATACGTCGATAATGGTACATTCTCCTAAACTCCATGTAGGTGGTAGTCCATGAGACTCCTTCTTTGCCCTTTTTGGCTTTGGTTAATTGATTATTTGGGCAGCTTCCTGACTGTTTTTGATTGTATAGTTACTTATCAGGGTATTCCTCTTTCTGAGGGGACCCCTTTTTCTTTTGCTTTCGCCTTGGTTCTCACTCTCATTTCCACACCTTCGTCGAGGTTATCGAGTATTGACTCTCCTTAGGCACTACGTTGTAGTCCTATCTTGGAGTATGACTTGTATATGCATCCGTAGTCATCTGAGCTATTGCAGTTAGGTCTTTGCAACCCCCCTTTTTGTATAAGTTTGGAGTTACCCGCTGCATAATTGACTTTTAGGTAGTCCCTATGCTCTTGCACGGTATTATCCCGTTGTTATTGCCCTTTTGGACTGTTGTCCGGTGTTTCTGTCGCTTCTTTATCCTCTTATTGCACTCGTAATGCTTTCCTTCTTACTGGTATGGCGGGGTTATATCGACTGCGTAGCATGTCGACCCAAGTTGCCGGTAATTATTATTCTCTCATTGGTAGGATTCCATTGGTAGCGCATGTTTCAACGTTGCGCTCCAATTAGGACCTTCAAGTCCTGAAAGAGTATTGCATAACGAGGTGCTTCTCGTATTGCATAATGCTAAGTAATTGCCAGATCGGGTTTTCCCGAGTAAGAGAAACCTTGTCATCTCTCTGGCGTTCATTTATGGTATCTTAGAACCAGGGGCGCGGAGGGCGGGTTAGGTATTATAGATATCCAATACACATCGGGGAATCCTAACTAACGCACCTCTCGCACTAATACTCAACCCTTATCCCAAAGTCTACTATTCCTAACTCGGTAATTCCTAAGCTCGGTAATTTCTAGTCATCAGAGCGTAACTACCACTTTTGTAACACCCCATCTCCAAATACAGTGATCGTCGCCCTAAGTCCATCTCGTTCATTAACAACACGCGGAAAAGTTCTACTAAATTTGGTGTTACCGCCGTTAGTCACCCACGTGACTAACTAGGCCTATTCTCTTACAAGTCACGGTCTGACTAACCGGATAATTACTCGAGCATCTATACAATACAATCCATAAACCACAATTTATACCGAGTATCTCATATCCTAATACATCATACTAACATCTCATCCGTTTACTAAACGAGTGTACATGCACAACTCGCGTAACAAATGTAAAAGCAACCCGAAGTACTCTACCCTCTGCTACTCTCAGGTTCAGTCCTCGTCCGACACCTACCTGCAAAGTTTAAATCACAGGCCCCAAGGGGCTCAGCACATTGCTGGTACAGAAGACGTGCAGCACACAAGCTAACAGGGCTACACACGACTACTTTGTCGTATACATGCAGTTGATTATTCATACAAATAATAATAAGAAGTACGATAACGAACAACACACCCATGTGAAACATTCACAGTTCCAATAAATCGAACGTCGTAATGGACGCACATTAATGAGTAAGTTAGATTCCTAACTCCTGAGGCCTGAGAATCGTTTAGTTCTCGTGTTTGAACATACCTTATAAGTGTCAACCGTTCTCTTAAAAGAACTGGTTGTTCCCTAACTGAATTGTTTATTTTTGTCGGGTCAAGGTAACCCTAGCCAATGAGTTATTAGCTCCATTGGGTTAATAAACATTAATTCTTAAGTTATGAGGGATGTAGGCTTGACCTTCCCGCGCCTCCTGAATTTGCCTCCCACCTCGAACTGTTCACTCGAGATGGTCGGGTTTGTTTGTCGACCCTAGGCGACAAGTCGTAGACGAGCCATATGCGGAAGACGGATCTGATACAGATGCCAACCTCCTAACCTAAACATGCATGACCGGAGTCAGTCCTGGATTCCTCTCCCCCCAAGTTCCAGTTAGTTGAAGTCTCATTGACAATTTGTTAGTTACACCTCTCTCGGTATTAACCAACTAACAACAGGGAGTATTTTTAACCTTATACA
Organism: Limonium bicolor; assembly: GCA_023374045.1. Taxonomy (NCBI): domain Eukaryota; kingdom Viridiplantae; phylum Streptophyta; class Magnoliopsida; order Caryophyllales; family Plumbaginaceae; genus Limonium; species Limonium bicolor. The sequence continues at coordinate 364,497,016 of CM041776.1, read as the reverse complement.
ATTGTTACTAAACATAGTTAATGAACAAGCTCTAAATCAAGTCGTGTTAGTGTGCAATGGACACACAATAACAATACAGTAGATCGGTTTCATGCTTAATCTTGTTTGGCCGTATCACAATAACACACAGCACACAAACCGAGGTAGACCCTGTTAGCAAGCAATCTACAAGAATCTCATACCGTACACCAGAGATTGGCTAGCACTTAATACCACATTCGCCTAATCCGCCGAACGCCTCCGACTATCTAGATCTGTAACCAAAACTAGTATTAGTATCCAGTGTCTTAGAACTAATTTGGTTCTCTTTTCAACTTAAACCTCTTTCTAGGTTAACCCGGGTATAATAGTTTACCGTTAAACGGGTTCATTCATTTAGGAGCGTTTTCAAGCTCAATTCAAATTCATTAACATTCTAACGTCGTTAACAGTTATTTGGTTGCACAGTTAGCAACTTTAGACTTATACGGACCTTGTATTAGGTTTTCGTATTTTCACTATTCATCCATATTTCACTATTCATTTATACGGTCTCGTATTCTACTATTCATTTATACGGCCTCGTATTTTACTATTCACCATATTTCATTATTCACGTATACGTCTCGTATTTTACTGTTCATGTATACGTCTCGTATTTTACTGTTCACGTATACGTATTTCCTATTCATGTATACGGATACTACTCACGTATACGAGTACTATTCATGTATACCAAAATTTTTCGTACACGTCCCGTATCATACGTATTTATTTCTCTTTCCAATATAACTTGTATTTTCTTTAAAACACTTTAAGTATTGATTTCTCCTATACTTATTAAATTACGGGTATACCCCTCGTATACCTTAAGTTATATACGGGTCTCGTTTAACCCCGTCTTAACTCTGTTTCTTTTACAACTTGTTTCTAAATCCTTTATTTAATTTCCTTAACCTTCTAAACACATAAAAATGTTTTATTTACATTCCTTACCCATAGTTTTCTTTTAATTTCTATTTTACTCATAATAAGTTCTAAACTTGTTATTTTTACTTCCAATTCCTTTCAAAGTCTTTCTTAATTAATTTCTTTTATACTTTTGGTCAATTACTAAAATATACCCAAGTTTGACCAGCCTTTTATGGTCAAACCCCCTAATTTTCCAGAATTTACAACATTACCCCTAAAGTTAATTTATCTTAACTTTTTATTCCTTAAACATTTTATTACCTAATATTTTGCTATAATTTTTATTCTAACTCATCTAAATATTTTATAAACTGTCACTGACCATGTTTGACCACGTTTGACCAAGTAAAATTACCATTTTACCCTTGTGGTCTATTCTTTCATTTATTAACCAATTTAACTCCAATTAATTTCTAATTTTCGTAATTAATTTACCTACAGATTTTTGAACATCAAAAATCAATTTAAACATCTCCAAACCACCAGATTTTTATTATCTAATGTTATAGTATATAAATACCATTGTTTATTAACCTTAAATATACCAAAGACCTTATAAATTCCTTATAACACTTATAAACTCTTTATAAATTGTAAACTTAATTCTACAATTATTTTCTCATCATCTAAACTCTCAAAAATTCCATATTGACCCCATTAATTTTCGGTATTCACCTTTAGGTACCAAAACCTCCTAAATTTTACATATTACTCTTAATTACTCTAATTCCTTTAATTTAACTAAGTTAGATAATTTTTCTAACTCATTAATAAGCCCTTAATTTTCGGCCATATTGAAATTCATAGTATATGAATTTTTCTTGTATTTATTATGATAGTTTATATTGAAGCTTATATCATAAGGAGTATAAATCTAATTTTAGATTTACAAAATATTAACATTTAATGGGTCAAAAATTAAATCTAACACACTTATAATTTTGGCAATAATAAACAAGATGAACAATATGTTAGATCATATATAGATCAACAATTAGAACCTTGAAATAGGTAGTTGTAGGATTTACCTTGTATATTAACCTTTAGCTTAATATTAAGCTTGATTTCCTTAGAAATTTTGACAGCAATTTTCTAGAGAAATTGGCTCCAAAATCATAGAATAAGATGAAGAATAAGGAGGGTTAGTAACCCTAGGCACTCGGCCTTGATGAAAATGAAAGAACAAAGAGTTTCCAAGAAGGCAATGTTTTACCTCGAGAATCAAAGGCACTTCTTCGTGGTTTTTCCTCAGAGTTTGGGGACTCATGAGCTATGGATGGAAAGATATTCGAAATAGGATTCCAACGAGATATCAAGCTTGGAATTTGGACTTAAGATGAGAAAGTTTTGATCTGTGCAAGACAAGGTGCTCTTTAAGATTCTAATCTAGCTAAATGGTGTTCTTCATGGAGTTTCTCCAAAGGGAGGAGGAGCGACGAGTTCATGAGCTCTAGGAATGATGAGTGAGTGTCTGACTGATCAATTAATTAGGAGACAATGTGACAAGACACTCATGGAAAGTCATGGTAGGTGGAATAGTAAAGAAAAAGCATTTTGTGAGCTTATGACTCACCATGCATGTCGGCCAGCCTAGGTCTCCTTTGACATGATTTTTTTGTTTCTCTCTTGTATTTATGTAATATTAGATGTATTAATCTCGTTCATAAGGGCTTATACCATGTGTTAGGTATGTTACATAGCCAAAAATGCCTTAAAACACCATTTTATGTGCTTCTGGGTTCACATTGATTATGCAATTTCTTTTGGCTAGTTTAAATGTGTCCTTAGTATATTTACAACCTTTAGATACTTTGTTCATGAAATATCATGTTGCTCATTCCAATTTAAACCAAGTCGTTTAGTGGTTTCTCCTTGACTTTCGTTAGTTTAGTACCTGTTTACTGTGGACTTTGTGTACTTAATTTGTGTGTATACGTAATGGCTCCTATGACCATTTAATTGTTGTTCCCTTGTTTCTTTATGGTATTTAGGCTCATTAGCCTTTTCGTTCCATGTATACATGCTTAAAGCACATTTTTCCTTAAAGCACATTTTTGTGCTCTAAGGTGCGTTTTCGGTAAACGCTAACTCCGCTTAATGCGTATTACTAATCTTAGGGATATTTCGTAATTGAAATCTCTTGGGAACTTATTGGTAGTTCCTTAATTTATTTGTGCTCTTTAAAACACCTTTTTTCTCTAATTGTTCTTAAAGCATGTTTTGGTGTAAATTGTTGTTTAACACTTCTTCTAATGTTTCTAAGGCACGTTATAGCCTTAGTATATCCTAATTAGATAGTTCATTAATATATTAAGGTTTGAGGTATTTCAATAATCATCTCACATAAGATGATAAAATGTGACATATGATATAAGAGTTTTATAACTCATGAAACTTACCTATATTGGTAAATATATACATATGCGAGAATTATGTATAAAAGGGTGGATATATATTATGGTTGGAAACCATATAATATAATGGTGAAGGTTATTACATGAAAATAGTTTATAAACTATGAGTTATAAGTTTTTGAATTCAAATGTAGCTTATTACAAAATTGATGGATTATATAATACAATGTATTATAATGGATGGCGGGATAATAATACTATACGATAAATAAAGCATGTATACATGCAACCATATGTTATAAAATATATTAAGCATGCAATTGTAGGTTACAATACGTGCCTATGCACGCGATGAAACAGTTGAATTAAATGTACAAGAACGAGCGAACTTATGTAAAAGTGTAACGCTTATAAACTACTACGAGTTGGAAAAATATAAACTCTTACGTTCGAAAACGTTAACTACGACGTTCTTATTAAACCGACTCCATTGTTAAACCGAGTGTTAATACGTACTACGAGTAAGGAGTTTAAAGGATAACGGTACCTTAACTAATAACAGTTGAAATCCGGGGATGTAATACTGGGGTTACGGACATTATTCGGAAATACCGAGTCAATTTGTCATGTGGATTGACACCTAGCGTTCTTCGTATTTTTAGATCACATTTCAGACGTGCGCGCTCGACGAGCTTAGTGGACTACACTGCGCATCCTTGGTCTAAGGTGTACGGTATGTGAAGAAGGGTTTGATCCGGGTTGACCTGAGAAAGGGCCCGGAATTGTTTGATAACTTGTATGTTATGTGTGTGGATATGTGCATATGATAATGTGTGTTAATGCGTTACTTAATTATGCGCGAGCGTTCTACGGGACTAACACTACGTTGACTATAGATCGACTTATATAAACATACATATGCATTTGATGTGATGACACAAAGGTTACTTGATATAATACCCTTAGTATTAATATTAAGTATATAATAACCTAAGTAAAACACTTAGGTACGAGATACGACAATGTTGGTCTCTAGAGCATGGATCTCGAACATGAATATAACCTAGATTACTCCTAGGTATGCATGAGACCCATTGGGCAGCAAATTAACACTACTAGAAAATGCGTAATTAGCGACGAATTTAGAGACGGACTACATTAGCGACGGACTGGCGACGGACTTTTTGGCGACGAAAATGGCGACGAAGTGGCGACAGAATTCCGGCAGGGTCAGTGGCGCCAAATTTTCGGGCCTGGCGCCTATTTTTACGACGGCTTAGCGACGGAAAGTTCGTCGCTAATTAGCGACGGGCCGCCGTTTCGTCGCTATTCTTATTTTTTAAAAAAAAAGAAAAACGAAAGTTTAGCGACGGACTTGTTCCGTCGCGAAAGGAACAACGTCGTTTTGACGCATTTGTGACCACCTCAGGTTTAATTTTACTTACTGAAACGACGTCGTTTTATTTAATTTTAGCGACGGAATAGCGACGGACGGGTCCGTCGCTAAAATAATTAGTAAAATAAGTCGCGCGCTGGGACCTTCTTCTTTCTGTATTCATTCTTTCGAGCGCACGCACAGAGCAGGCGAACCAGAGGCGAATAAAGTCGATTCAGGGCGCTGCTACACCTTCCCAGCTGCTGTTTTCCGGCGACTGAAGACCACCGGCGACTACAGGCGACCACAGGCGACCGGAGTACACTACAGGCGACAGAAGACTCATCAGGTATGTCTCTAAAACCTAAATTTCTGATTTCGAGAATTGATTTGGGGAAAACGAAATTCTGTATGTTAATACCGAAATTAAATGTGTTTGGTTGCTAATTTGTGCTTAAAACTGCTAGTTACTGATATATTGATGATGTGCTATATTTGTTGTTGTTAGTTTTTGATATTTTTGAGCATTTTGGGAAATTTGTTGTTGTTAGTTACTGATTTAGGGTTTCATAACTATATAGTGTTGTTGCTGCGTAATTTAAGTAACTGAAGTTGTACCGAACATGATTAATTGGAGTATAACTATTTTATAAATAAAAAGTGTAACTATTTTACATAAATAAACGTTATATTTTATAAATAAAAAGTGTAACTATTTTACATGAAAACAAAATTTTATCAGTTTTATCAGTTTTATTATAAGCATTCATTCTCACCCCGCATCTGTTCACAAAGTTTGTAAGCTTTAATATATCAGAACATAGATGAGAAAGCTAAGCATATAAGTTCCCAAAACAGAAGCAACCGTGTGACACATTGAGTTGGATTGAGACAAAAACGTGTTCCAACAATGTCGTATGTTTATAGTAGTTTCCCATGACTCTGTATATTACATGGAAACTTTTATTTTCTTTCATGTAAAAATGCCACTTTTTTATAAGATTTATAGCCAGGAAAAAGCATTCAGTATCTCCTTTTCATATCAGGCGATCAGAGGATTATGTTTGCAGTCATTGAACAAGATAGATATCTATGTATAGCAGACATCCGGTATTAATTTGGTTGAAAATACTATGTGCAACGTGTGCTTTTCTAACTTTTTTCTGGGTTAGTTAACTGACTCATTTGTTTGCGAATATAACCTCGATTGTCGGTTTGTTTAGATCCTTGAAATATGAGATTGGAGAATAATGCGTGAATGCCTCTTGCTTGATTATGTTTGAAGTTTTTGCCCGAATTTTCTTCGATTATCACCTGCTGCTTATGATGAAAATTTTGACATCATTGGGTCTGGTTTATCCAGCTGAGTGTTTCCATGATATGGTGCTGATGTTTTGTGAGAAAATTGTAAATTGCAAGCTCATTTTGCTTCTGTGTTTTGCTGTTGTAATGTAAACTAGTTTCAGCAGTTTAAAAGTTCCTGAATTATGCTATATATATGCTTCATTATTTGCTGCTGCTTAATGCCACAATCTGGGCAGTCTGGTTCTGCAAAAATTGGGAAGTGCTACAACTTTGTTTAAGTCTTTCTGTAGGCACTGTTTTAGTGAAAAAGTTTGGAATGATTATGCAAGTCTCTTCATCAAGGTCAGTTAATTACCCGGCTACACGATCATATATTATAATATTAGGGGATGTGACCATAGGAGTTGGCTATTGGTCACGGTGAAACTGAACTAAGCACCATGGCACTATCTGGTCAATTTTATTCACCTAAATTATTTGTGATTTTTACAAAAAGAATTTCTAGATGATATCGCACACTTATATTACATTGTATTCGGAAGATTTCTAATTTTGTATTGGCTCTTCACAGTGATGACAGGTGGTAGAGGCTTCTTTAAATCTGGGTGGTCGTTCGCTAGAAAGCTTGGTAGGGGTAGTTCATCATCTACATCAAGAGATTCTCATCAAGCTGCAGATGATGCAGGATCAGGCGAAGGGTCTTAGTCAGGTGCTCCACAACTTACTCATTATTACACTATCTCAGGACGAGCACCAATGGGGACCCCGTACTTTGATACCCATCCCCATGCTCATCTAGGGTCCACTTTAGTCCCTGCTTCTCAGCCTGCTGTTCAGCACTACTCTCCACCTACCGACACACCTGCTGACACACCGATTGATGACACACCAACTGATGACACACCAATTGATGACACACCGGCTGACACACCGACTGATACAGCTTCACCTTCACCTACGGACACACCGCGTAGCTCAAACTCGTCGCAAGCTGCTAGCGGTGTTGACCGTTGCACCTTTATCACCATCGACGGAAAGTAAGTACACATTTGTGATTACATAACTTCATATTGTTTCAATAAAGTTTGTTTACCGAGACTGGCTAATTATGTGACATTTGTCTTTGAAACTATAGGGATTTGGAGCCTAGTAATGTAGTTGCTCGTTCACTACTCCCCTGTTTCGAGACGAGATGGTTTGCCCATGGCTATACCTGGGAGGCACTGGGTCCAGATGGCCATCGTTTTTATTTTGAGGAGTTCAAGGTATGTAACTCTTAATGTTTAACCAATTTGTGTATGATTCTAGTTTTATTTATTTCACCTAAACCACTTTTTTAATATATGCAGAAGCGCTTTCGTTGGGATCCTCGATTTGAGACACGAGTGTATGAGATTTTTTGTGATAAGGGTAGACAGAGGTATTCTGACACATTGTACAAGATGAAATCAGGGAGAGCAAAAAGGAAAGTCAGAGATGACATATGGGATGAGTGGCAGAGACAGTGGCAGACTGACGAGTACAAAGCAAAAAGCCAAATCAACTCCAAAAACAGAAAAAGTGAGCACACACCTGGTGGTGGTATCTCCACCCATGCTTGCGGATCACGCTCCATGAAGGGGCATAAGAAGGTCTTGGTAAGTTTCTTTGATAGTGTTGTTTTACATTTACTTAAACATATACTTAGGAAATATATGGGTGTGACTACAGGTATGAGTATGGGTGTGAATGTGTTTGTGGATTGTGAACTATTATTGTTTTCTGCCTATGATATCTGGATCTGTTAAAAATGTGGGCAAAATGTAAAAAAAAAACAGGGGAGGGTATGTCAAAATTTTCATATAATTTTTATTTTATATCCTAATAAGCACTTTGTTTTTTAGACTGAGAAAATAGGTGTAGTGCCTGATGCGTACACTCTTTTTATCCACACCCATTCGAGCAAGGATGAGCATGGTAATAGTGTGCCAGTCTGTGCGAAGGTGGAGGATATTGCTGTAAGTGTTTTTATACATCTATTCTATATAAGTGTTTGCATTACATTTAAATTGTTTTGAATAATGAATAACATCGTTTATCTTTGTTTTTTCATTACACAGTATGAATATGAGCATCTTGTTGAAGCCTCAACTCAAGAGGCACGGAACCCAGATGATTCATCAGTCCAAGGGACACCTGTTGACCCTAACCAAATATTCTACAAGGCTGTCAAAGGAAAATCACGAAAGCAGAGGGTATATGGTGTGGGCGAGTTAGCACCTGACTATTTCCCTGACTCATTTCACACCGCTGGCACCAGCTCACGTGGTACCGGCTACGATCAGAGTATGATTGAGTCGATCCAGTCAAACATTGAGTGAAATGTGCTTGAGAAGTTGGGTGATACTTACAGAGATCAGATCCGTGCTGAAGAGCGAAATGCTCTCCGCGAGACTGAGAGGGAGAGCGTCCGTCAGGAACTGCGTTAGGAGGAGATGCAGGCTATGATACGAGAGCAGATCTCTCAGATGTTTCCCTCTCAGACTCCTAGTCTGCCGGGATGGGGTTCGTGGGGAGGTGCAGGTGGCGGTGGCTCAGGTGATCCAAGCGGTACAGGTGATCAGTTGGGGTATCGTCCGGGTGATGGTCATGGTTGGGACCATGGGCGTAGATAGATAGATTATTATGGTTTATGTGACATTAAAACATTATGTTTTATTTTCAATTGTTGTGTGATACGCTGATTGTATGAATTTAACTATCAGTTTGAATTTAGTTAGTACAAAAACATTTTATTCTCAAATATTATGAGCAAATCTTAGTTTAAAGTATTACTGGTGGATAAAAATCTATATTACTGGTGATTATTATTAGGTGGAATTGACTATAGGTGAAAAAAATAAAAAAAATAAAAAAAACGTTTAGCGACGGAATAGCGACGGACCGTTCTGTCGCTAAACCGTGGTACACAGAATGCAAAAATCCGTCGCTAATTTACGACAGACGTATTCCGTCTCAATTCCGTCGCTAAATTATATTTAGCGACGGACCGTTCCGTCGCTAATCCGTCTCTAATTAACGACGGAAGATGCCATTCGTCGCGAATCTGAATTAGCGACGACTCTTTTAGCGACGGACAATTCCGTAGCTAATGCCGTGTTTTCTAGTAGTGTAATAAATGATATTATCCATTAAACTAAGAGTTTATCTTAATCCTATGAGAGAACTGGTATGAGATGAGGAGAGGAATCCCGGTAGTTTATGAACTACCTGGTTGCGCATTTGTGATCACTGAGGGGTACCCGATCGGGTTCCGCTCCAGGAAATTTCCCAACGAGCCCTAATTGGATCGTGGGTCAGATGGTACCTACTGTTGGTACACGGCTACGACCTTTATATGGACGCCTTACGAGGCAAAGTGAATAGCCAGGGGCCTCCGGACCTCTGACAAAATGAGCACCTTTGTGTGTACGGGAGGACTACTGTCCATTGGTAAGGTTAACCGGGTTGTCCTAACATGACGCCCAACTGGTAATTAATTAAATATGGTTTGGATGGATGAGGCCTTGAATGCCAAAATAATATTAAATATGGAAACCGTTCGCTAAGGCGATTATACACAGTACTGTAATTATTCAATACGTTCGTTTATGCGACTGTTGTTTGTGAAATGTAATGACTGTTTGGATTGGGTGGATGACTATGTGTTTATGCATGATTATTACAATATTAATTATATCTGTAAAATGGTAAAGCATGAAATCAATCTAATATCAAGATGACTAAAATGACAAGTGACCAATAGGGTCCAGGCCCGCATACTCAGCGTTTATCGCTGAGTCTTTATGGCTTGTTACAGGTTGCTGATCATCGTCGAAGCCGAAGTATGGGATTGGGTAGATGCTCACTTGTCGACGGTTATGGTTTTTGGACTTAGTATGATGTATAGGATTTATCTCGTTGTCATAGCGGTATGGTAGTGCTGTTTATTTTGGTTGTTGGATTTAGTTTCTGCTTCGTTACTCGCATGGGCGGGTAATGACAGGTGACACCCGTGTGAGAGTTTATGTTGTTTATTCTTCCGCTGTAAGATGTCTTTTAATTATGCTACGTGAGAGATTATTACGTGTTTATCGAGAGGGGTGTTACAAAGCTGGGTTGGCAGGCGGGCTAGAAAGGTCGTGAAGCTCAAGGGGACCCTTCCTCGAATCAAGGTTAGAGGAGTTAACAGTAGAGTTTGAGGATGCTCCTAGAAGTTGAGCGTGGTTTGGATAGCCTGAGCAACATCCATAGGTTTCGTCACCATAGGCTTCAGCTAGCTAACTTCAACTGGAGGAGGATTCTTCATTAAGCCGTAGACGTATTTACAAATTTCACAAGTATCCTCCTCAGAAGTGGGAGGTCTTAACCTGAGTCCCCTTCCACAGTCCTTTGATTAAAGAAATCCTTGGTCGAGTGGGTGAACAAACAGAGCGGAAGCAAATGGTTAGCATTCTCTCATAGGTGACCCAAAGGATAGAATCCTTCCCATCAAAGGAGACAATAACACAACGGAGGACGGGTTTTAGGAGAAAGGGTACTTTTTAATTCTCATGAAATCTTCATTGATACGCCCTTCTTCCTCACCGTATTCCTGGAAGCATCCAAATCAATTCCATAATCACTTAGCAAAGTGGACGTCATGCACTCTTACCCAAATCAAGACACTTGAGAACTCATGGATGCATGGTGCTTTCCATTTGTTTATCCATTGAAAATCAAGTAGGGAACCATCGAAGCACCATGGTCCCCTAGAGAGGATAGTAGGCACCATTTTCTGCATCTCAAACACGAAAAGGAGGAGGTCTATGCCCGCACTGCAGACATTAATGTCCCCTTCTTCTAATTGCCAGGCCCGACCCAGGTTGTGCTCTACTGCGCGTAGATCTGGTCACTTTAAGGAGAAGAACTTGCAAAGCAGACATCAGGCAAAGGGCAGGGTTTGAGCTTTGTCTTCAAGTCCTTTCATGTTAGTCGCGAGCCCTTAATCTTTCATGAGGGAGAGCTCAACACATTTGGTGGATAGGTTTTTCTACAGAAGGTCGTAGATTTGCACTGGACATATCGATGGACAAAATAAGACAAGTAAAGCTTAGAGGAGGAGAGAAATGAGGGCGAAGATGGAGAGGTAGGTTGAAACAAGGCAGGAATCGCGAAGACGAGACAAACACAAAGGATGATAACAGGGCATCTTGGAGAGATCACAGAGATTTGTTCTGACATGAGTAAGATCCCAAAAGTCTTAGAAGTTCAGGCGGAAATCAACACCACAAAAATGTCAATTATTAATGAAGAGATCCAAGTCGATGTTGAAGGGAAAAAATATAATGTCGGTATCATTGAGTACTGGGCCGAGGACTTCATGCAATCCCAGCAAGATATCTCCCAAGATAAACCTGGGTCAGACCAACCGGTGGAGAAACCGGTGGCTGAAGCATCCAACCCAGACGACGAAGCGCTGAGTTTTTTCGAAACGCCGAAGTCACAACCTGGTTCCAATCTCCAAGAGCCACCCGAAGTCGATACATCTGGGGACTCTCATTCGCCGGCGCAGACAGGCAGGGTAGTTGGAACACGTGCCCAGAATTTTGAAACTCCAGCCCATTTGTTGCGCCCCACGAGTAACCTCCATAAAGCCACACAATTCCACCTGTATTATTACCCATATAATACCACTTTATGTGGTAACGGCAAGGGGGTCAGGGGGGCATTTATTATGCTCCAAAGGACGGTTAAAGTGGTAGATGGGGAAAAGCACGGAGAAGGTAATGTAATAGTAAATCAAGATTTGGAATATATTACTTTAATGCCGTGTCGGGGTATGTGCCAGGAAGATAGATTGCGATTAATTAATGACCTGCCTGATAGTGGTGCCAGTGTCTCTAGCCCAAGTAGTCTGTTGGAAAGTACAAATGCTGTCAATTGGGATGGGACTTTTGAGATCACTGGTAGTCCGGCAGTCGGGGACAAACTTTCGCAGCAGGCAGGACTTGCGCCAGGCTTGGAGGCCACTAAGCAATCGAGTGGCATGGGGCTATCTGTTAGCCCAAATGGGGGTAGGCCCACCCCGGTTAAGGAGAAGAATTTGAAGGCGATCAATCTGGAAATTGTCTTAACGCCAGAAAGCCAGAAAGAACAGCAACCACCAGAACATCCGCCTCATAAGCCACTACACCTTCGCAGAAAAGGCATCAATAAAAAGCAAACAATTTCAGCGGAGGCTAGAAAGTGTTTCAAGTATGGTCAGAGATTGAGAATTATCACGCCTTTTCCTGCCAAGTCCTTAGCCAATATTGACAGAATCCTGAAAAGTAGCAGAAGGGTGAACAAAAAACAAGTATAGCAGGATGCTACCCGGAATCAAGATCCAGAATTGTAATGGTATAGGTGATAGGCAACAGGCGAGTCCAATGGAGAAATGGAATGAAATGAAGAGATTTTCTAACAAATGCACAAGGTAACTACAGTGCAGGATAGGGCCACTTAATATGCAGATGCATACAAAACCGGAGGAATTTTTATATGCTAGTAACAACTGTAGTGTGTATTTTATTGTGTTTATTTTGTCGTTACTTGTCCGTGTTTGAGGTTACTTTTGAGTGGGTCATGTTAATTACATGGCCCCTGACGAGGAGATTTCCTCTGCTGTAAAACCAGTCTACTGGTTAATTTTCGCTACTTTTGTAGCCCCCTGATAAAAAAAAATGACATTAAGAATTCAAACTAGCATAGTAGGGTAGGGTAGACTTGTGGCGGAAACTCACGTCGAAGGGAGATAGGAATAACCGGAGCCATTTATGTGCATTCTTGTGCGAGTTTATATATAGTTCTTTCTCTTTATATCTTCCATACATAAATTGACATAACAATTTTTAATTTTTCTTTTGCCTATATTTTCTAAACTTTTTTCTAACTGAACTGCCAACTAAAATCCACTTCAGAAAAGAATCGGGCGTTAAGAGTTGAGATGACACTTCAGTTGATTAACGTAATCACAAGTCAAATCGCAATATAGAGGAGCGCAGCTCATATGCTGCAGCCTGAATGTGCAGGAGTGCTGCAATAACTAAAACGCAACGTTTAGCACTAAAAAAAACCCACCTTTGTACTTCTGGTTTCTCCGTGTTTTTCATTTCCTTCATTTTCGTCTTCGATACCGATTCACTCACTACCGATTCACTCAATACCGTTCATGCCCACTTCCTCCTCCTCAATACCGATTCATCCTCACTTCCTCCTCGTCCATAATTTGCGAAACCACAATCGATTCTTCGTTCAAGCCAGGAGCCAGCACTAATCTCACCTCGTTCTTCACCGATTCACGAACTAAATTGCTGAATTGTTCGCGAACACTATGAAAGTGGAAGTGAAGATACTGATAAACGGAGCTCAGTAAGAGCATGCAAGAACAAATGTAAGTAACTTTCTGTCGATTGTGTTCCAAAATCCCTAATTCAGTATTCCCCAAATTGTTCTGTCTCTGTCGATTGTGTTCCAAAATCCCTAATTCAATTTGTCCCCAAATCTTTCTCTCTGTCAGTGCTGACCATGAAACCACTCCTATTATGATAATTCTCATCACAAAGTCTTCAATTGTTTGCCTAACTCTCGATCGATCGACCTTACTTTCTTGGCATGCATCTCAGGAGTCCAGACCACACGCGGCTTCTTCCTTGGCGGTTGTTCTTCTTGCTCAGCAGCGTCAATGGCAGCAGCTTCTGAATCCATATTCATCATTCTTGAATTACTTAATTGGCAGATAAACCGGTATAGCTCCTTCAGTTTCTCTTCTGTGCGTGGTTTCGGTATGAAATCTAAAGCTCCGGACTCATTCCTATGTTTGTTGATGAATTCTTTGTCACGATTTGTGGATGTCACTACATTATACAATAACAACAACACAAGAGAAACAAAATTAACTTCGCCAAATTAAGAAATAAATTCAATCAATCGATGAACCATTCATTGTATCATCAAACTTACCAACTAAAGGAATGTTCCGTTCCGAGAGAGTCCACTTCAGCTTTTCAAAACCATCTGTTCCAAGCATGGAAATCTCAATTATGGCGACATCAAAGTTATTAGGTCGATCACTATTAACTCCAACCAGTTCAACGCTTTCCTTTGCATTGTGGCATATCGTTGCTAATGTCAAATATTGAAGAAGATAAACAGAGAAAAAGATTTAATTTATCAGTTTCTTCTGTATAGATAACCTGTAAGGAAGCTATATTCGCATCTCGATCAACTGAAACGCACACGAGATAGGCGTGATAATGGTGACTCAGAAATAATTTATGCGGAATAAGAAGGCGCAGTAAGTAGGAGAGTCCCATTATTTTGTGGAAGGATTACAGCTAGCGGGGTGGGAGTGGTAGGTTAGTATATTGATTGTAGTAAATGAATTTGATAGCAGCAGCTTCTTCGATTAGCTGGAATAGTTCACACCTAATCTAATGCGTAAACGGAAAGGAATAACACAAACGAATTTGTGTGTGTGCACCTCTAGATTCTGTTATCTGTGTTCAATATTTTGTTAACTCGTTAAGCTGTAAAATAGTTAACCTTTTCCTTCATTAACAACCTGTCATTCAAAATCTTTTAACCTGTGAATGTGACATGTAATCCGTTAACCTGTAACTTATAATCTGTTAACCTGTCATTCTAAATCCATTAACCTGTCATTCTAAATACGTTAACCTGTCATTCTAAATCCGTTAACCTGTCATTCTAAATCCATTAACCTGTCATTCTAAAACTGTTAACCTATCATTCTAAATCCGTTAACCTGTCATTCTAAATCCGTTAACCTGTCACCTTTTTCCTTACATTTGGTACCTTTATCCATGATTTGTTGTTTCTGGTGATTTAAACAGATTGATTTGATCTACAAAGAAAGGTAGTATGAGTGAACATCAAGACAATCCGGTAAAAATTCAAATTTTTATTCTCACATTAATGAAATATATGTAATGGTTTTATGAAATGAATAAATGTTGAATTTGTAGCTAACTAATTTTTTTTATAGGTCAAACCAGAAAGTATAAGATGCAGATGCATGGTTAAAAGATTGAATGAAATATCTGAAAAATTGGCTAAAGACCCCAGACAAAACAACAAAAGAAATGCAATAAACAATGTGGGGTTTGGGGCATTCCTAGGGCTGCCCAAAAATGTTCACGTGCTACTGGAACTAGGCCTTTGGTTATACAAAAATTTTGACAACAATGAATCAGCATTGAGGTTGGATAGAAACAGATGGCTAAGGGTGACAACAGATGTGCATAGAGTTTATGGGCTGCCTCGAGGAAATTTAAGGATAGAAAAACAAATAGAGAGAAAAGAAGATGGTGTGAAGTGCAAAGAACAAGTTAAAAGGCTAGCTGATGAGTTGGGAATTAAAGTAACACAAGCTGCACATGTAAAGATTGAAGAGCTGATGGATAAAATTTTGAAGTGCAAAGATGTAGTGATCTTTGTAAAGCTCTTCATACTGATTGTGATTGGCTCTCTGCTGAAGCCAAATTCCAGTTATAGAGTTGATCTTAGCGTTTTTGCTTTTGCACTAAGAACAATTGAAACAGTGGTTGAATTTGATTGGTGCCGGTTTGTGTATGACACTCTAATTCAAGCATTTGGAAGCATTGGCAAAAAAACATGGTTTGAAGGAGATGCTTACTTCTTACAGGTGCGTAAAATAAAGAGTTAATTTGATTAACCTATTATGTTTTATTTGGTTAACCTGTTATGTTTTATTTGGTTAACCTGTTATGTTTTATTTGGTTAACCTGTTATGTTTTATTTGGTTAACCTGTTATGTTTTATTTGGTTAACTTGTTATATCATAAATGGTTAACCTGATATGATATGAATGGTTAACCTGATATGTTTTGAATGGTTAACCTGATATGTTCTCAATGGTTAACCTGATATGTTCTGAATTGTTAACCTGTTAAATTAAATGCAGATCCATGTAATGGACAGCTTTGCATATGATGATAAAAACATATGTTTGAAGAAGCCAACTTGTACACTGTGGACCAGTTCAATGATTGGGGAAAAATACAAATGGCTTAAACTGAAAGGATTGTCAGAGGCATTGCTGTTAACAGAGGTTGAAGAAGACCACAATCAAGAAGGAAGGGATGAAAGCATAGTAGAAACACTTGAGGAGGTAATGAAAAATTTAAATTTTAACTTAATGTTCTGAATTACAACTATTTGTGTGGTAATTTTGTTTTTTGTGACAGCTGTTGAAGGAACGAGATGAACTACAAATGAAGCTCAATATTGTGAATACAAAAATTGAGAAAATTCAGAAACAGCGTGAAAACGATGATGAAGAAGATGGATGCGAGAAGGAGAAAATGCTTCAGCAGCTACACCTCAAGAAGAAATACATCGAGAACAAAATGTGATGGGTGTAGATGATATTGTGATGGATTGCATTAATGATTTGAATACCATGATTGAAGGTACTATTTTTTTCAAGTTAATGATACAAATTGAATTTATTCTAAATTGTTATAACTAACATTAGTTGTTTGATCAGATAATGAAGAAAATGCAGCTGAAGAAGAAATTCACAGAGAACAAAATGTGATGGGCAACGATGATGTTATGATGGATTGCATTAATGAAGGTACTATTTTTTTTCAAGTTAATGATACAAATTGAATTTATTCTAAATTGTTATAACTAACATTAGTTGTATGATCAGATAATGAAGAAAATGCAGCTGAAGAAGATGCAGCTGAAGAAGAAATGCACGGAGAACAAAATGTGATGGGTGAAGATGATATTGTGATGGATTGCATCAATGAAGGTACTATTTTTTCAAGTTAATAATAAAAATTGAATTTATACTAAATTATTATAAACTAAAATTAGTTTGTATGATCAGTTGTTAAAGAAAATGTTGATGGGAGCGAAATGAGCCAAATATGGGAGTAGAAAGCAACAGTGAGGAGGTACAAGAGCAGAGCTACATGAATGCTGTACAAGAGAAAAACTAAGAGGAAAAGATACAGAAAAGGAAACCACTAGGCCTGAAACAGCTGAAAAACCTTCTTTGAAGAGAAAGAGGAGAAAGAAACTGGTAGAAAAGAATAGGTTTATGGAATCATCCTATAAACCAAATGATATGTTGGACGAAGAAGAGAATATCATCTTCCAATATGCTATGAGTACAAAATTTGACAAGTAAGAACCTATAGAACTTTTTATTTGTTTATTTTATTCCAAAACTTATTCATTGTGATTTAATTATTAGATACTTTGTATCATTTCATTTAAATTGGATATACAATAAATTTTGTGCATATATTTGGTTAACCTGTCCTTCATATTTGGTTAACCTGTCCTTCACATTTGGTTAACCTGTCATCTATATTTGGTTAACCTGTCCTTCATATTTGGTTAACCTGTCCTTCATATTTGGTTAACCTGTCCTTCATATTTGGTTAACCTGTCCTTCATATTTGGTTAACCTGTCCTTCATATTTGGTTAACCTGGCATTCACATTTGGTTAACCTGTCCATATTTGGTTAACCTGTCCTTCATATTTGGTTAACCTGTCCTTCATATTTGGTTAACCTGGCATTCACATTTGGTTAACCTGGCATTCACATTTGGTTAACCTGTCATCTATATTTGGTTATCATTATAATGTAATTAATTGAAATGTTATGCATATTTTAGGGATGAAATATTGGTTGATGATGGAGTTAACAAGATCTTGAGGAAGAATCTACTGAAACTAAAAGGAAAGGGGAAGATGGGACGTGACATTGTAGATGCTTATATCAATGTTGACAACAAGCGCAACATCAAATGGGAGACAAAAGTCAAATTTCCATCAAGCATAGCAACAAATGCTTCAAACGAAGGTGGAAACAACTTGATTAAAGAGTATCTTGAGAACAAGGAGTTGTTCGGAAATATCCCCATTGACATAAAAGATTATAAGCAAGTAAGTTACCTACAATTCTCTAAATTTAAATGACGTTATATTAAGATTCTAACAAATCTTTGCCTTTTTTTATATAAAAAAACCAGTTTTACTTTTCAATGGTAAAAGATGGAAAATGGTGTTGCTTTATGGTGGATAAAGGCCTACAAAAGGTTATTTGCATTAAACTGATGGCAACCACCAATGAAGATGATATGTTGGCTACTGGAAATTGTTGTGTAAGTTTTATTATCATATTTGGAAGATTCCCATTATAATTGAACATGATGAAAGTTCAAATTACTATAGTTTACATAATATGTAAATTTCTGTGTAGGTTAATATGCTTCAAAGTTATCTTGACAACTTTAATGTCGGTTATAACATCAAGAACTACTCTTGGGTGGTGGAGGATTTTCCACCGCATGAGAATGAGTGGTTATCTGCAGAGATTGTGTGTATGTTGATGACTGAATGGGATGGTCACTTAACAGAAAGTTTAATTAGAAAAGCAATGTGCACAAGCTATATGACTGCATACAGAAACTCGATCATTGCTGAGCTGCTATGTCGTGATTCAGAGACAAACGAAACTGCAGAAATTATAAAAAAACTGGCATATGACTATGCTAGCAGCAGTGAAAAGCAGAAAGCAAGTATTTCAACAAGACCAAAGACAACTTCAAAGAAGAAAACCTCCTCACACTTTGGAAATTATGAGTTGCTGGATGTTGAAAAAGATTTGCTTGATTATGCATGGGATGAAAGTTTGGAGAGGTAAAGAATGGTTACAATTTATTTTTTTACAACAAAGTTAATACTTAGTGATTAACTATACAAATAGTTTGATTATTGAATTATTGTGACTGAATTTCAGAACTGAGTTGTTGGTTTTTGATGGGGATGCACATTTGACGAGGGAGCATCTTCTGAAATTAAAGAGTGTTAAATGTCAAATGAGCACAGAGTTACTGGATGCCTTTGTCAACGTGCTTAATCGAAATGATATGTCTATCGCACAACACACTAGCGCACCTGAAAAATTCAGACTTCCATCGTCAATGGCTGTAAGTAATAAATCATTACATTTGATTGAAATGCTATCAACTTTACTATTAATTTTAGTAAAAGCTAATATATTGACATGCATGAGTAAACAATGCAGAGCTGTTGGAAGTTGTTAGACAAATCCAATATCATCAAGGAGTTCATTGAAAATGATGCTTACTATGGCGCATGCAACCTTGATCTCTCAAAATGCAAATTGGTAAAAATATTTATTAGATTAGTAACAAATAGTTATCAACTTCACACATTTGATGTATTCACATTTTTTAATTTTTACATGTTGCAGTTTTACTTCCCACACATCAGAGAAGGAGAATGGATGTGTTTTGTGCTGAATATGGAAAAACAAAAGTTGGAATATCTTAATCCAAGTGATAAGAATTCATTTTTGGAAGTCAAACACATTGGAGAGCATTGTGTGAGTTGATGAAACTTTCTTTATCATTATATTTATATTTGTTTAGTCTTATCTTGACTTGATATTGATGTATCACACTTTACACTATAATTAATTATTCTTATACAGGCTGAGTTAATTCAAGGATATTTGCAAAGTTTGGGTGTAGATCTGAATGTTAAGAAATTCAAATGGACCACTGACCAAATACAGAAGGCAACACCAGACTTTAGCAGCGGGCTGAATTTGTGTGTGCTGATGGAGTGTTGGCATGTAGGTGACAAAGTGATTGAGGATAGCAAGAAGTTTAAGGATTTCTACAGAAAGCGTATTGCTGCACGCTTGGTGTATCAAGATGGGGATCTTATCGAGTTTGCAGAAAAACTGACAGAGAAGGCATTACTTTACATTAAAGAAAAGCGGAGATGCAAGAGACAAAAGAGAGAGGCCAAAAAATGAAGAAAATGAGTAACTTTCATTGTATATGTCTCTTGACCACGGCTGCTGCTGTCTGAGAGGCGGGTGCTAGACAATTCTAGTTGTCGGGTGTGCTATATTACCGTAGTAGTTTGTTAGGCTGTTGGTTATGCTATTTTGTCGTTTATATTTTCGTCATTAGCTATTTCAGGAAGGAACATTAGCCTAGTGTGGGGTATGACTTGATTTGTATTCGTTGGCCACTCTATGGATTGGCAGGCTCCGCCTGATTGTACCTCTTTTGGTAGAGCACTGCTCTGAGTTACTATCCTTTTCTGTCCACCCTTTACCCAAACTATCAATGAAGAAGATGACCGTTTATTAGTGACCTTTGTGTGCACGCTGTGCTATTTAGTGTGGTTTCATCAGATTGACATTGGTATTATGAATTAGTGTGGTTCCCTTTGAATTAATTGAATTAACAAATTCAGTTTGTGGTGTATTGGTATTGCATTTTAAGTTGTATATGAAAAACAACATGTAAATTTGAAAAGAAATGCTTTCTGACAATCTTTAATGCTGGCAAATGGTTAACTTGTGGATTGAAAAGCGTTAACCTGTCATTCATATTTGGTTAACCTGTCACCCGAAAATGGTTAACCTGTCAAGCTTAAATGGTTAACCTGTGGCTTGAAAAGCGTTAACCTGTCGCATTTAAATGGTTAACCTGTAGCATATAAATGGTGTCACTCGAAAACGGTTAACCTGTCAATAGAGAATGGTTAACTTGCACTCGAAAATGGTTAACCTGACAAGCTTAAATGGTTAACCTGTGGCTTGAATGCGACAGGTTAACCATTTAAGCTTGACAGGTTAACCATTTAACCATTTAGAATAAATGAAGTGAAGACACAGAAAGTTGAAAATATAGTAGAGTTAAACAAAAAAAGTGTATGATCTACAATCAACGAAAGAATATATCCCAAAGAAAAAGTGTATGATTTACAAGTGTGCGGGAGGGGGGGACTATGTTAAAGAACTCAAAAAATCTTTTTCAACAGCTTGAGAATTATTTTTCCCCTTTGAGTTTTTTTCAACCTACTCTCAGCAAGACTTTTCATCCTTTTCCTTGAACGGTTTGGATTTTCTCTAACCTTCATTGTTTTACCAGGGAAATCTCGAGTAGTATCACCTACAAACAGGAGAGAAAAGAATAAAACTAATAAGTGAAAACAAAAAAGGTAGTAACAAAAATAATAACATCAAAAGGTAGAATTTATAAAAGAACCTGTCTCTGAATTAGCAACACTACAACTGTTTGAAGCTGTGTTTTCATGAATCTTAGTCATCTCATTAAATCGGATGGAAAGCGCATCAACTTCAGCTGCAAACTTATACATCAAATCTGAACTAGTACATGCTTGACTAGTCATCATATTCAGCCTCCTACTAAGTACCATATAGGCATTCTCCAAGTTTAAAGACTCCGGTGCTAGCGGAGTGGAGAAATAAACATCATCAGCTGCTCTGGCACTTCTTGTCCATCTAGGAAGAACATACTTAGATGGAATACTCCGTAAAGATTTACAATCCATGATAGCGAGTACATCCATCACACGCAAAATGTGACAACAGAGAATCCCGAAGCTCTCAAAAAGTAAACATGAACAATGCAACGTAGTAGAATCAGAGTCAGAAGCACAAATACCCACTGAAACAATACGTTCATCCAAGTGAGAACCATCATCACATACTTTAAACACACAAAAGCGACGCAGCTGCTCATTGTCATTAGCATCCATCGGAATAAAGCTGTATGCAAAAATACGACTAAACTGATGTTTGAAGCTTGCAAATATCCTAGGGGTATAGAGTTTAGCCGCTTGTAATGCAATCGAGCTGTGCATAAAAGAAGTATCTGGAACTTGGTTCATAGAATCAAAGTCAAGTTTCAATTCAATGTGTCTCTTTTCAGCAATCAGCCTCTCAAAATGTGGAAAAAATTGAACCAAGTTATAATCTGGTTGCAAGTAGCCTCGAATGTACCCATTAAAAGATTCACTGAGTTGGGTTGAACGCATACCAGCTGTAAAATACCTCCTCATCCAAACAGAGGACCACTGATGCTTCTTGCTGTATAGTCTTTGCAACCAAGGATGACCATATGGACGTTTACCAGGGAAATAAGTATCAACCAAAGAATTCCAAGCAATGTCAAATTCCTCCTCAGTCTCCTACCATAAATCAACTGATTCAAAGTTGTCTTGAATTCTCGAGTAAAATGAGATCCAAGATTTCGTGCACCATTCTGCATTAAATGCCATGTGCACAAACCATGGAAAGATGAAGGAAAAACAACTCGAATTGCAGCAGCTATCGAAGAACACTGATCTGTCAAAATACTCTTCGGAGCCTTATCTGACATACATCGAAGAAAGGTTCTGAAAAGCCAAATAAAAGACTCTATTGTCTCATCATACAGTAGTGCACACCAAACACACATGTCTTTCTATGGTGATTAAAGCCAACAAACACCGCTGCAATTTGTTTTTAAAAAACAAATAAATGTTAGAAGGAAACCTAATGAGTAATCACAAAATGATAAAAAATAAGTGGTAAAGGTTATTAGAAACAAAGACACACATACCTAAAGGACGATATCCTGAATTAGTCCTAAAAGTTGTATCAAAAGTAAGAGCATCACCAAAATGAATAATCAATCTGCATCCTCGCATCAGCCCAAAAAATGTTTGCAATCCTTTCCTCATTATCAACCTCAATTTCATAGAAAAACTGAGAGTTTTGGGCAGCTTTTACCCTAAAGTACTCTTGCAAGTAAGTGGCCTCACCATGATGCATCACCTTCTCACGTTTTCTACTCAAGTGATTTTTCACATCTACTTTCATAAATCCTACACACTCCCTCCCCCCAGTAATTCCACACATGAAATCAAAAGAAGAACGAAGTCCAATACCAGCTTCATTGATAGTCGTCAAAATTTTAGATTGAGCATCACTTATTTGACGATTGGCTCTTAACATGTGCGCCATTTTGGGAGGCTTAAGAGAATGCTCATGATTATCATTCCACTCTGTGATTTTATATACAGATCTGGCTTCATCAAAATGAATGTAAATGGTTGCTTTGCATCCCATCCGTAACTCATTTACAATCCGACACTTTTGTGTGCTTGCTTCAGCTTGGTCAGGAAGAATATTCATATTCTTCGGATCAATAACACTATTTTTCTTAAACCCCTCTTTATTGCAAGAGTATCTAGCACAACGAACTTTACCAGTAATGGGGTTTTTGGTCTGGTGCATAACCCTCACCGAGAAACCAACACGGATAGAATGGTCCATATAGAATTTCCTCACTTCTTCAATAGAGGCAAACTCCAACCTCTTCCATGACTCTTCATCATCAGGGTTTACAAAATCTGCAAAATTAAAAGTTGACTTATCAAACACAAACTAATTTAAACGTTAACCTGATAAGAACAAAACGTTAAACTGATAAAAACAAAACGTTAACCTGATAAGAGGAAAACGTTAACCTGATAAGAGGAAAACGTTAACCTGATAAGAGGAAAACGTTAACCTGATAAGAGGAAAACGTTAACCTGATAAGAACAAGAGGTTAACCTGATGCAGATGATGTGAGTTGCTCAGATTGTGCATTTTCAGCAGAGTTAACAGAGACATGATCATCACCTACTAAGGGTGGAGATATATTTCCATCAAGAACAACAACATTAGAAGAAGATGGAGCACATTGTTCATACACAATGACAGAATTAG
This sequence comes from Limonium bicolor, assembly GCA_023374045.1. Lineage (NCBI taxonomy): Eukaryota > Viridiplantae > Streptophyta > Magnoliopsida > Caryophyllales > Plumbaginaceae > Limonium > Limonium bicolor. The sequence goes on along the minus strand of CM041776.1, from coordinate 364,473,379 downwards.
AAGAAGAGGGGGCATTCTGTTCAATCGCCACTGTCGACCCCCCATCTTCAAGTAATTGATGAGCTACATTACAAAAAAAAAAATAAGATTATACAGAGAGAAAAAAGTAGTGAAAAAATTAAACAAAACTTAAAACAATTAAACTTTATAATGATGAGTTTGATGAATACCATTATCATTTTCTTCATCTTCAACAAGAGCCTCATAGTTAAGATCAATTATAAACACCATTGATCCTGAAGAAAAAAAAACAGTAAACATACAAAAATGGTGGAATTGTAGACCATGGACTTGTTTGAACAGCAAAAGAAAAAACACACAGCACAAACTATGTGTGCAATTGTAATCAATGAAACATAAACTATGATCTAAGTAAAAAAATCAGGACACACTTAATGTAAGAAAAAAAAAAGAAAAAAGACAATGATCGAAAGATCTCCACAAAACTATAAACAAAAAACAACTAAATAAACAACATGATTATCTGTATATGGTTAGCATCTGTATATGGTTAGCATCTGTATAATGTTGATATGCATTGCGTATACTCAGGAATATATGCTCATCGACGACCAGGTTGAGGAAAAAAGTTGTGTGTTGAGTTACCTATCTTCAATTGAATATACCGGATTGACCAGATTGCTACAATAAAAGAGCGTTGAGTGTAAATTTAATAATCTGATCACATAGATCTCACGCACATTGCCGAACAACAAGTGAAAACGGCTCAATCCAGAAGGGGGAAAAGTGCTAGTAATATCTATCCTCAGTTGGATATAATTGATCGATCAGATTTGGGGAAAGTTCTGTTGTGTTGAGAATCAATTTGCAAATCAGATTGGGGAAAATAATTAAAATAAGGTTGCCGAGGAGCCGAGTGTGTTACCTTTGTGTTGTGCATTGATGGAACAGCGTTAGAGAGGAGAACAATGAGTGAGCGTCTCTGCGGTAGTGAGCAGAACGAACGATCAGCGAAGGTAATTAGTATTCCTTTCATGTCGATTGTAAAACTTAACAAAAACTCACCGTTTTGATTAGTGCAGCAATCCTGCAAATGGAAGCCTGCAGTATATCAGCCGCGGCCAATATAGAGACGTGCAAGTAGCGGGAACTCTGTCCCTGGTCGCCACCGCTCCACACCGCACATAAATCTCTCCGCCTCTCATTCGGTCTGTCGTCATTCTAGTTGTAGTTGTTTTTTGTTTTCACATTCATCGGATTTGCAAAGAAGGGATGTTGATCTCTTCTCGCTTGGAGTTCACTCGTGGGTTTTCATTCTCCGTCTCCCCTGCACTACCGACTGATCATCCCCATAGTGCGTCGTTTTACTGTGCTAGTCGGCGGTATGTTGGGAAGCAGAATAAGTTTCTTGCTTCTAAACCGAACACTGTTCGATGCAATTCGGAGGCAAATGGTGGGTTCTCCGGCTCAGCCTCCGCCGTTGCGCATCCAGAGAAAGACGTTAGGGGATCCGTAAACCCGGTTTACTCACCGACTCCACGTGATCGACCGCTCCGAACTCCGCACAGTGGGTAAGAACCCCGGTCGTGTTTCCTTTTTTCTTTTTGGTGTGTCTGATGCTTCCTGTGCAACTGTATATCTGATTGTGACACTGTCCGTTGTTGGGCAAGTTCTCACACTGAATATGATTGTGACACGGTTCGCTATTGGGCAAGTTCTGAAAAATAGTGTCTCCGTTGTGTTGGAGGCAGGTATCATTTTGACGGAACCACCCGACAGTTCTTCGAGGGATGGTACTTCAAGGTAGCGATTCCGGAGAAGAAGCAGAGTTTCTGCTTCATGTATTCTGTGGAGAATCCTGCATTCCGTAAGAAATTAACCGCTCTAGAAGAGACCCAATTTGGGCGTCGATTTACGGGGGTTGGGGCACAAATTCTTGGTCCCGATGATAAGTACATTTGTCAGTATTCGGATGAATCACGAAATTTCTGGGGGAGTATGTTTCTACTCATTTTTGTCCTTATGTCGACATTCTTTCTACCCTTATAGTCATGTCTTTGCGTGTCAAATCTTATGAAAATATAGCATATATGGTGTATGTGGGTGAGTAGGATGGTGGTGTCAGATCATTTCTCTTGTTGATGCTTTACTCCCTTGGACTATCCCTAAACTGGGTTATTGCTGCCATGTTTTCTGGAAGTTGAACATCTGGTCACAAAGATCCAAATATTTCTTATTTATTTACTTTTTTGTGCACAGATAGGCATGAGCTAATACTCGGAAGTACCTTCTCTGCTGGAAAGAATCAGCTGCCTCCAAACAATGAGGTTCCTCCAGAGGTAATTAACTTCCAGCCTATAATTATTTATCTGTGCCTGTGTAATATTTTTATTTGTCTGTTATTATGCCTATGAAGGGGACAATACTTTCAGCTCTATTACGACTAGTCAATTATAAAACAAATCTACCTCTGGCTTTACTTATGCTCTGGATCCGATGGACGCATCACTGTTCTGTGGAGCTATTCTCAGACTTGCTGCTTAACTTAGCATTTGGCTTTGTCACTTCTAATAATAAGTGCGTACAACAGGAATTCAATAGAAGAGTTGTTGAAGGCTTTCAAGTCAGCCCACTTTGGCATCAAGGCTCCATTTGTGATGATGGGAGGTATTACTGCACTCACCTTTCAAATATCTGATCATCTCCTTGCAGTAACTCTATACCATTCTGGACATAAGTAGTTGATTTTGTGGCTGTTGCAAGAGGCTCTCACTGAATGAATTTCTGGTTATGCACAAGAAGCAGAAGAGTAGTTTATATATATTTTCTTTACCCGTTTGCTATAGCGTTATTGTGTGTAATCTCTTTCGTTTAATTGAAGCAGGTCAAATTATGTTGAAACAGTAAAGACAGCACGGTGGCAGTATAGTACCCACCCTGTTTATGGATGGGGAAATGTTGGGTCTCAGCAGAAGGCTACTGCTGGCTGGTTAGCAGCATTTCCTGTTTTTGAACCTCATTGGCAAATATGTATGGCTGGTGGACTGTCCACAGGTAAGGTTATTTTTTTAAAAAAAAATTTAATCATACGTTCATACCAATACATAGCTCTTTCTTTGTTGTTCGGAGGCTTACTAGATTATCTTCTGCTGCTAGTTTTCTGCTAATTTCACAGATAAAATTCATGTATCACTCCTTTATTTCATGGATGATGATCTTAATTGTTTGGTGACTTGAACAGTTTGGCGTTTATTTTTTGTGAATTTCAGTCTAAAGATTAAAATTATAGGGGAAATTTCACCAAATACCATCAAATTTTTACTTAATTCTCGATATACCACCGTGTTTTTAAAATTAGGATAATATTGAGTTTTAACTAATTTCACCCGATAACATTGTCTCATATTTTGTCAACTTATCCTTGGAAAAAGTCCAAAATACACCTGTATTAGTAACCACCCGACAGAGACTTAAGGAATTTATTGATATGACAAATCTTTGTTAGGTTGTTAACTAATAACAAGGTATTTTAGACTTTTTCTAGAGATATTAACAGAGCAGTTAACAGAACATGAGACGGAATGTTATTTGGTGAAATTAGTTAAAACTCTGTGTTATCCTGAGCATTTTTAAAAACATAGTGATCTATCATGAATTACGCATATATTCAGTGGTATTGGTGAAATTTCCCAAATTTTAATGAAGAATATTCCAATTCTAAGGGTTGCTATCGGAATCGATCATAATTTCTGAAGAGGGGGATAAAGATGGGCAATGTATATAAGAATTATATTATAGAATTAAAATACTGTTGTTTTGAGGTATCACATTCTGGTATCAGATTTCCTATTATGCTGTTGAGAAAGCTTGACTTTGCAATTAAAGAGGTTGTTCGAACTTCCTTAGGTTAGTTTTCGATTAAGACATCAAACAATCACTTGTAAGTTTATACTTCTGTCTTTCAGGATGGATAGAGTGGGGGGATGAGAGGTATGAGTTCAAAGACGCTCCTTCATATTCAGAGAAGAATTGGGGAGGAGCATTTCCAAGAAAATGGTTCTGGGTAAATACTATCTGAGTCAATGTTGTTTTGCTATTGTTGCCTTGTTTGAGTTTTTCTGTAAATTTATCTCTAACTTATGATCTGTCCTATTTCTTTCTTGCTTTAGGTTCAATGCAACGTCTTTGAAGGTGCAAGTGGTGATGTAGCTTTGACTGCAGCAGGAGGCTTGAGAGAACTTCCTGGTGGGAACTTTGAAAATGCAGCATTGGTAAGAGAGCTTCATTTTTTTTTTTGTTCTGAAACATGGTCAAACATATGTATTGATCTGAAAAAATTAATGTCTCTTCTATACTGATTTAAAATTAAGGAATTTTTGTTAGTGGGGTAAGGAGAGATTTATTATTTTTTTCACCACCCTTCACTCTGTGAATTTGTGGTAATTTCTTGATTGTCTTTTGATTCAGGTTGTCGAAGTTCATCATTTTCGTATAGTAACCAAAGAGTACTATATCATTATGGTTTTATCTATGCTGACATGTCCTGTGCACATACTACTGCTGTTAAAACCTTTCCTGCACCTACTAGGTTGGGGTCCATTATGCTGGAGTATTCTACGAGTTTGTACCCTGGAATGGAGTTGTTGAATGGGACGTCAATCCATGGGGTCGCTGGCTAATGTCTGCTGAAAATAAAATGTTCCACGTAAGAAAACCATTACCTCTGTACAAAATGAAACGGACGAAGCAAGGCTGAACAAACTTCTTTCATCTGATAAGTCCCTTTATTCAAACCTTAATATACGTATCAGACCATTCAGGCCATACATACTTATGAACCGTGCAGGTGACACTAGAAGTGACAACAACAGACCCAGGGACGACATTGCGTGCTCCGACGCTAGAAGCTGGTCTAGCCCCTGCTTGCAAAGACACATGTTATGGGAATTTGAGATTGCAATTGTGGGAGAGAAGATCGGATGGTGGCAAGGGAAAGGTATGGTTCTAGCTGACATCTTATTGTCTAGTTTTGTACTGTGTAATCATATTATTAAATGAGCAAAAACGATATGAATAGCTCAGTAATCGATGGTCACAAAAGCAATGGCTGCAATGCTTGAAATCCCATGTTCCTGTTTGATGTGAGGAATTTTCTGGATGTTTATTAGTAGAAAGAGTACGTTATAACTATGAAGTAGAGAGATAAGAGTGGAGAAAAGAGTAGTAATCATATGAATAATTGTCTCGGGGGCTTGAACTAGTAGAGTGTGTTAGTTCGATGGGATAGTTGGAACACTCCTGGGGGCAGAATAAGTTTGGTGGAGCGGCTGAAGTGACCTTTGATTGTATGTGTGTTGGCATTGAATGTTCTGGCAGGTGATATTAGATGTGACAAGTGAGATGGCAGCTGTTGAAGTAGGAGGTGGGCCTTGGTTCAGCAGTTGGAGCGGGAAGACAAATACGCCTGAACTTGTCAACCGTGCTCTCAATGTTCCTATCGATGTGGAGACTGTATTAGGTGTAGTCCCATTTCTGAAACCTCCTGGGCTTTAAATGTTGGCGATGTGTGTAATTTAAAACGCGGTGAGTTATCAGTGCAACGCTGGTGTATATATTGGGGAATTGTATACAGAGTCGCGCACAGCCATTAGATTGGCAATAAAATGCGAAATGCAAAGGCTGGCTGTAAGCTTTCTGCTCAAATTTTCCGTAAGACCTCGGTCTGATCAGCAACTGTGCCGCAAGATTGTGACGGCACTGTGTGCTAGTCGGGTGTCACATTTTGTGATGACATATTTTTGATATTGGATAAAAATATAACACTTTAAATATTTTAAATTTGATATTGGATCAAAATATAACACTTTATTATTGCCCTTGTAAAGTTTTATCAATTTTGGACAGCGTTTAAGCATGTTTAAAACTGAATTAAAAAAAACAGTGGTATTTTGTGAATTAAAAGCTTAAACCGTGGTATCTTGACTCTGTTCGGCATGGCTGTTTTGGCAGCATAAATGCAGCATATTTGACAGCAGGAATGTGCTGGCATAAATGTAGCATATTTGCTGGCAGGAATGTGCTGGCATAAATGCAGCTGTTTTGAAAACTGTTGTTTGGCAGTGCAGCATATATGCAGCATGTTTGGTTAAGTTAGTTATATGTAGTGCGTTTACCGTTTTCGTATTACAATTATAATTTATTATATTACACTATGTAACTTTATTTTGTTAGTAAAAATAAAAAAAAATTCACAAACAATAAAATTTTTATCTCTATTATTTAAGAAAAACTTGTAATTCCTAAATAATATATTTTTATTATCTAAATTTTATAATTCTTACAAATATAAAGCGTAAAAAAAGAGAAAAAGTGTTTCCATTTTTTGCTAATGTTCTGTAATTTATTTTCGTGCCTATCACCTTTTCCTATATATCATCTTTTTGTACCTTTTGTATGTTAATAAATTTATTGCATTCCTATTTCTATATTTTTTTTTTCTTTTTTTCTATCACAAGTGTGTATTTTTTTGTTTTTTTTTTTTTTTCTATTGTGGTATTACCCAAATAATATTATAGATTTGTATTATAAATGTGATTTTTTGTAAATTTGGTTAAAGATGTAGTACTATTTTTTTATAATTATTTAAAGCATTATGTATTGTAATAAATAAAGTAACTTGTAAAAAATTTCTTTTTTTTTAAAATCAATAGTCACAGTAATTGAATTATGAAGTGAGTAAAGAAACGAAAGTGAAAGCACGAAAACGAAAAAGTAGCATTTGCTGCGGGCATTTATGCTGACACTTATGCTGTTTTAGGCGAACAGCAAAAACAAATAAAGGAGTGCAAAACAACATATGCTGTACATTTATGCTGTCAAAAAATGCGCATTTATGCTGAGGCGAACGCGCCCCTTGTGAATTTTCCCAAATTTAATTAACAAATATATCATTTGATCTCAATAATATGAGAAAAATGATCATATTTTATGGTTTTATATTTTATATTCATAATTTTAATTAATGAGTTTTTTTATGTACTATATATGAAATTTTTACTTTTAATATTTTTCATATTATTGTTATAACTTTTTTATGATTTTAAATCATTATTACATAACACTTTAACAATATATGTTTATTTTTCAAAATGGTTTAAGTTTTTATTATTTAGTCATTTCCATTTATTTAGTTCTTTTTTTATTTATAATTTGTATTAATTTTTTAAAACTGAATTCAAATTTTATATGATTTTTAATGGTGGGAGAGTAAAATATGGTGGAAGGTAAAATAGGGATATGAAATTTATAATATATAAGAATTTGGACAGAGGGACATCTCGTATGAAAATGAAACCTCAAGAGAATACTCCCTCCGTTCATTAATATCTGTCGTTTTAGGATGTGATTCTTGTTCAAAAATATCTGTCATTCTAGCTTTTTGACACACTTCTTTCCACTTTTACCCCTACTATTCAATATAAAAGTAATTATTATCTAAATGGAAAAGTAAAAAGTAGGGACACATGCGTCATTGTCCTACTTTTCTTAATAAGTGTGCAAGTTTCTAAAATGACAGTTATTGTTGAACGGAGGGAGTATGATTTAATGAAAATGGGATCTTAGGGGTATCCCATAAAGAAAATAAAACCTCAAAAGTATATCGTAATGAAAATAAAATCTTAAAGATATGTCAATATCTTGTAAAATTCCCCAAAAATGAAATAAAGCTCTAAACAACTTCAAAACTTAACCCTACGGGTGATAAAAGAAAAATAGTGATTTCTCATAAAATAAAGATAGCTCACACAATTGACGACCAATTGCATACGTTTTGTTAAAGAAAAACACTGAGTCCAAACAAATCCTTAGTATCTAGATTCAAGGGATAATTGGTAAGCCAAACATCATTGAGCTCCAAAGTAATGCTTATAAAGCAACTAGCTGAGTTACCAAAGAAAATGCTCCAACACAAAAGCTCCCCACTGATGACTCTTACTTACCTTCTATATAGAATGAAGGGACAAGATAGATGTCGGCCCCTCCACCCAACTCTCTATGTTAGGTCCCTAGAATTAGGTTTACGCATACATTCTCCTTCTCCTGAAATTAAGGACCGGCGGGGTCGCACTCGCCCAACTAAAGAACATATGATGATTATCATGTTAGAGCTCTATAGTAGCATATTAGCTCAGATTTAAGTAAGTATACATCACATATGCTCACATTCGAAATGTACCTACCAAGTTAACTAAAAATGTGCAAGTTTTAGATAGATATTATTGAAACGAGCAAGTACATAGTTTTTCTCCGCATAAAAGGAAAGTATATATCTAACCGGTTTCGCGGTACCACTAGCTAGTAGGGTTTTTAATCCATGGAGATTGCCCCCAAAACCAACGCCTCGAACCATGTTGGTAATACCACTGCTGCTTGAGGAATACGCTTAGTAGTATTTACATCAGTTTGGGCTTTTGAACATGTCCAACCATAGATGGATCGAGCCAACTCAATTAGTGTGGATGCAACCAAACCTGCTAAAAATTACACATAAACGAGTAGACAAGCAGCAAGCACTCTCTCCCCCCGCACACGTGTGGGTAGTGGTGCTGGGGATAAGAGAAACAGTAGATCACCACAGCAGACCTCATCAATCCAATAATCACACAAAAAAGGCATCAACTAATTGATTGCGGTTCCACTATCCACGCCAACATGAATATTACTAATGTATTTGGATTGAGATTAATTATGGTGAACATTTTCATTTACCCCTTTCATTTGAGAACAAAAGTGAGTTTGAAGATTAAATGAGATGAAGCGAGAATTGATGTTCAACACCTTGATTCACCTCATTGATTCATGGATAAGTGAGTTTAAACTTGGCAGATTAAAACCTTGACTATTTATACATCTAATATTATACTATAGTAATGTTCTTTTATATTTACGAGAGTGAAAAATTATAAGTGAAACATTCGCCAGAATTTACCCTAGTCAAGACTCATTCAACCTCGTTTTTAATCTCAATCCAACACAACTGTATGTGCTATTGTGTTAAGAAAGGGATAGGTTAGGTGGTATACAGAATAGCACACAGAGTAGTACTACAGAATATCAAGCAAAGCTATAAACCCCACCTCCTTTTTAATTTACCATGATGCACTACCGCAACAATCATTTTGAGTATCTATAGCTCCTCCTGCAAAAATTAAAAATGAGCACTCAAAGTGACACACTCATGTCATCCGGGACACAGGCGACATACAGTTTCAATAAAATCTGTAACTTTGTTCTTTTCTCCCCACTTCAATTTGCCCCCTTTCTACAACAACAAAGATAGCATGCATGCATATATACACCCACATACAACCAGGGTTAATTAGGGGAGACTTAATTAGTAAGCTTCATAATTTGGAATGAAATATATATCTGTAATCAATTACACTCTACTTATAACTTAAGTCAATGTCTGATACCCACAACAATACTCTTCCATTGTTGTCAAGTATGATCAGCTCTGAGTGTGTGAAACCCAACTCAAACAAACTTAAAAACATAGACGAGAACGACTCTACTTCACCTGCAGACTGGTTGCCATCTTCCGTACGCCCGCCAAAGACCCCAACTGAGTCTATGGAATTCCTGGCAAGATCTTGGAGCCTCTCCGCCACTGAGCTCTCCAAGGCACTGTCCAGCACCAACCCACCACCGTCAGTTTGTAATATCCTTAACCAAGGCTCGGCTGCTGCTTCTCTGGATGACAGAGCTGATGGGGATGCACTCAACCATACTCTGCACTCCCAAGATGCAGCAGTAAGATAGTGTTACTTTGAGTTTTGTTTGGTTTAGGTTGTCAGCTAGTTTCACGCGGACAATTTTACTCTATTTTTGTTCATTTGCGCTCTTTGAAACTCCATGTAGCAGGCTCAACGACCTCCTAGCAGGGAAAGTTCCTTAAACTCGTCGGATGGGAGTCATGAAGAGGCAGCTGCCAAGGTTATAGAAACATCTGCGTGCCTGCCAACCTTTGTAATCACTTAATTACTCGGGCTTTCTCCGTGACTAACAGGTATTACTACTATTTGTCACCTGCAGGAATTGTTTACGCTCCATCAAGCACTTCACCCTGACTTGCTCTACACCCAACAGATCTTGAAGAACGGGGTACAGTACAAAACCAACTAATTATTTAATACCCAAATACAATCTCATCTCACTTGCTAAAATCCTTCAAACTACGTACTACCCTCAGATATACAAGCCAATACTCAAAGGAAAGACAACAACAGCAATAACAACAACAGCAGCAGGGAGATGGTCATCAAAGGAACATAAAGAGAAGAAAAAGCACGAGATACGAACTCACAACGCTCAGCTGCATGCTGCTGTCTCCGTGGCTGGAGTTGCTGCTGCCATCGCGGCGATAACAGCCTCAACCGTCACAGAGAGTACTGCTGCATCAACACACCTGCCACCGCAGGTGAGGAAAAAATCAAGGGCTAGCCACCGCATGGAGTACTACTCGAAGATGCCAACAGCAATTGCCTCGGCTGCTGCACTTGTTGCGTCACACTGTATCGAGATTGCGGAGGAGATGGGAGCTGACCACAGACAGGTATTGACGGCTATAGGGTCAGCGGTGAATGCGCGGAGTAATGGGGATGTCATGGCCTTAACTGCTGGAGCAGCCACTGGTGAGTAAGAATATGGATTGCAAATGTATAACATATTTTGATAAAAGATGTCTATGTACACCACAATCTAAACTAGAAAACTAACCTGAAGAAATTTGCCACAGCACTGCGAGGGGTGGCAACACTCAAAGCAAGGCTAAGAAATGGGTATGGTGGTTGTGAGGGGACAATTGCTAGTATTACTGATAAGGATGGAAAAGATTTGAGCATCACAGCAGCGCTGAATTTCATTTCAGCAGGTGGAGAGCTTCTGAAACGTACAAGAAAAGGTGACAGACTATATCCAACCATATAACTTTGTAAAAATTTTACTACAAAGAGCAGAAACTAACCTGTCAAAACATGTACAAACAACCAGGTGATTTGCACTGGAAACAAGTTTCATTCAGAATGTCTTCCACTTTTCAGGTACTAATTCCTAGTAATAAATGAGGTTACTTGGAATATAGTAGGAAAATAAATTAGTGTGGTTGTACACTCTGTCGTTCCCTTTTAAGGGAATAAAGTTTTATCAATGCAGTTATTGCTACTCTAAGTATTGTTCTTTCTAGTTTCGTTGAGAGTCATTCAAGATCTTGGAGTTTTAGAACTCTATCAGAGAAGAAACAGTCATAAAACAACTTACAGTAGTGTAGGTAACCTTTGTCCAGCTCTATTAATTGTATCCAGCACTAAGAACAGATGAAACAGCTGAAAAGTAATTTGATTCAATTCTAACACTGTTTTGACCAAGTCAAACTAGAGACTCTATTTCTTGGATCGATCAGTTTCCTACTAGTTTTCAGTAATTTTTTCTTAACAAACAAAAAGAGTTTATTTCTTCTGTTTCGGTACTGGATATAATGGAGTTAACTAAGACCATCAACATTTCTGATCTAAGATAAATGTTACCGTTAATTTGCGTTTGATTTGGCAACCCAATTTTCTTTGATAGAGTTCTTAAGGTCTAGAAACTTGATGAATCTTTGAAGGACACTAGGAAAGATAGTATTGAGGGGTGCATTGATCGATCAAACTTGATTTCCGGCAGAAGAGAACCACAGTTTACAGCCACATTTATTTTCTTTCTTCCTATACTCTATAGACCCTTATCTGCCATCATTCCCCATATATATACTCTATGTAGCATTTATTACTCTTTTAGATTTACCATGCTGTATTTTTCTTCTTATCCCTGACTAAGCAGGTGGTGATTAAAATGAAAAGTAAGCACGTGGCAGGCACATTTACAAAGAAGAGGAAATGTGAGCCCATACCTCTGTACAAACATGCAAATCATTTACTACTAACATCACATGCCTAATTAATGTGTCATATGCTCTCTGGTTTTGCAGTTCTAGTTTCAGGACTCTACTCTGATATACCAGCATGGCCAGAACGAGAGTGGGAGGAGTACAATAAGCAACCAACTTACTTTGGGGTGCAAACGGGTGACAGAGTTATAGAATTCGAATGCAAGAACAAATTAGAAAAGAAGATGTGGACAGATGGAATCCAGCACATGCTGAACCATTGTATGAGTGATCTACTGTGAAAAGAGTTTCAGTGTTTTATCATCTCTAAAGTTGTAAGAACTGTTACATGATATTTGACATATTTAAATTCCCTTCTATTCTACTTCTGTTGAAAAGTCTGAGTTAGTCAGATTAGAACGTTGAAGCAGCTCATGGCGCAGGTAAGGTAAACCAACCTGCAAAATAAGATCCTTCTAAGATATAAATTCAAGGGTAAGAGAATCTCAATCTCAAGTGCAGTATGAGAATGGTGCCACTTGAGTGTGACATTTATCTAATTAACCAGCTTCATATTCTAAGACAAGTCACGTCACATCAACATCACATGTTTCTCCAACATAGAGTCTAAAGAAAAACGCCCAACTTGTATCTAGCTTTCACGTAATTGAATTCATTATATAACTACAAACCCAAAGGAAACAAAATGTAAAATAAAAGTCACCTTTGTCCATGAATAATCTACATATTTCAACGTGGGTAGCCCTCCAGTGTAATTATCTATGTCAAAAGCTAATGGTCCTGCAAAGTCATGGAAATATCTCACGGTACAATTGTAATACTCCCTCCGTTCATTAATATCTGTCGTTTTAGGATGTGATTCTTGTTCAAAAATATCTGTCATTCTAGCTTTTTGACACACTTCTTTCCACTTTTATCCCTACTATTCAATATAAAAGTAATTATTATATAAATGGAAAAGTAAAAAGTAGGGGCACATGCGTCATTGTCCTACTTTTCTTAATAAGTGTGCAAGTTTCTAAAATGACAGTTATTGTTGAACGGAGGGAGTATCATATATAGATGCAGAACATTAAAACTATAAATAAAACTGTAGAGTTCAAAATTAAATTTACCAATTTGGTAAATAAAAACCGTTGAAAGCAGAGCAACCAAGGCCACCACTGAACCAAAGCATGAAGGGGTCTTTTTCTGGATTGCCTTCTGACTCCAAGAAGTAATAGAACAACTCCGATTCTTCTACTTGTAAATAACTGATAGTTTCATTCAACCAAAAGAATAATCAACATGCTATTTGAAGAAAAAATCTACAAGGAAGCTGGTTTGCAGTAGCAGAATGTAAGCGTGTGTGTATTTGATGTACTCACCCAGTCTCTAGTTTGAAAGGGAGCTCGCCTTCGAAGCCTGGCAAGGACTTGACAATATGTCCACCGTGGACTTGATCAGGATGAATCATGATAAGCAGCTGCAGCAGCAACAAAATGCAAATACTGGTTGAAGCTGATGCTGACATCCACGTACTATATTAGAAAAGCATAAAGTAATATTGTAGAAAGGATTAAGGAATCAACCACTACTAAATTTTCTCTACAAATGATGGGCCCTCAACTATTACACGCTTGTGGCTAAGAATTCTCCAAGAATTTTCTCTTTTGATGACTTGGCAAGACTGAGCACACTTTACGCACCACATCGGCTCTTCCTCACCACTAAAAGTTTCTTTGTAATTTATACAAGTAATTAGCCAAGACAATCAAACTTCCCAGTTCCCACAGCAAGGCAGACCAATGAAATCGGGACACTGACAAGTCTACATATAGATTTGCAAAATAATGAATCCAAGCAAATCATATCCACAACTAGTAGACTAGCAAGGATCAGCTACAGTAGAGTGACAAATGCGTACTTATTCTCAACAACAGTTGAAAAAACATGTTGTTAAATAGAAGACCGCATACCTCCAAAAGGCTCCTTTGCTTGTGGATGCTTACATTTGTCAGGATGAACTAGCAATAATAACTACATATAACATAGAACATTAAATTTACAGATGAACTCAAACATCATATCTTAAACATATGAATGTACCTTTCTATATTGTCTTTTTAAATCATCATTAAACGCATGGAATGGCAGATTTAAATGCTCAAAGGGGTTCATCTTGAAGCATGAAAGAATCCTGCAAATTGAGGAAGCAGTTAGAGCCACTGAGGATTTGAGAACCAACCAAGGTGGACTCTCCAGGATTAAACTACTGCTTATTCTAGATGTTCCTATCAGTTGGCAAGAAGAAGATGCACTTCTTGTTCAGTACATCTCTTGTCAAGGTGAAGGGCGGTGGAAATTACTAGCTAAATGTTCAGGTACTGTAATTAAGGAGAAAAACAGCTGTTTATTTTAATTTTTGTTTTGTAGTACATACTAATATAAAGTTTTAAATCATTTAAGAGTAAAATTATATATAATTTCATCAATTGGTGATGTCAGGGTTAGGAAGAACTTGGAAGAGTTGCAGGTTAAGGTGGTTAAATTACCTAAACCAGACATCAAACAGAGTAATTTAACCCCTCAAGAACAACTCTTGATCCTAGAACTTCATTCCAAGTGGGGTAACAAGTGAATGCCAAACTTTAATTAATTAATTATCTCGTCAAGAAAAAAGGTGGTTAATTGATTGTTTTCAAAATTTCTATTAATTACTTGTCGATTTGTATCCTTTAATTAGATGGTCTAAGATCGCACAACATTTACCTCGAAGAACAGACAATGAGATAAAAAAAAACTACAGGAGAACACGAGTTCAGAAGCACGCTAAGCAACTGAACAAGGAGTGCAATAGCCAAGGGTTTATTGATGCAATTTGTTGCTTTTACATGCCACGACTTATGGAGAAGATTGAGAAGCAGGATTACGCCATCAAGAGCAGAATAGAAAAAGAAGAATGGACATGCAGTAAATGTACAATGGTTGAAGAAGAGGCTGAATTACCGTGACTGATAGGCGCAAAATCACCGTGGGTGAAGAACGAAAAGAGGCACATAGCATGTATGTGGATTCGTCATCGCTAGTATGGATTGAAAAATTACCGTCAGCGAGATGTAAAACAGACGCAGATCATGCAGTTCCTTCTTCCTTGTTCGCCAGTTAGGATTGCAAAATTGCCGCGAGTGAAGATCGAAAAGAGGGGCAAAGCATGTATGTTACTTTAATTGCTAGCAACGATTGAAATATTACCGTGACTGAAGATTGAAAACAACAGGCGTACCAGTTAAGATTGCAGAATTACCGTGACTGAAATGGAGAATAGTTAGGGTTTTAGAGAAGAGTTAAGGATATTTTTGAAAGAAAAAAAAAAGAAATTATTGCACTATTGGTGCAACTTACTCCCTCCGTCCTAAATTGACCGTCCTTTGTTTTATGGCACGTTTTTCCACTTCAATATTAAGCATATAAGATAAAATAATTTTATAAAACTAATTTTTGTAACATATAGTTTATCATGTAAGGATTCATATGCAAAACTTAAATTTTTAAAATTAATTTATCTTATATGTTAAAAGTTGAAGTCAAACGACATGTCCAAATAGTAAACAGGACGGTCAATTCAGGACGGAGGGAGTAATAAAAGTGCACTAATAGATCATGACAAATAGTGCAACCAGTTAACTTGCACTAAGTGATAGTGTTTATTAGAGCGATTTTTTTTTTTCGCACCATTTTGAACAACGTGGGACTAAGTATATATATTAAGCTAATGGGGCGGCAATACAAAAATGTACTATTTGAAAAAACTAAATAGAGCGAGAAAAAAGTTACACCAATAGATTTTCTCTATTGGAGCGAAATAGTTGTATTGTATGACCATCATACAAATAGGGCAACTGGAAACAAATTGCACCAATAAATAGTCTATATTAGTGCAAGTCTTTGTTTCGCACCTATTGATCATTTTTTGTAGTGTACATAGTTGTAGGTTCTTATAAGTCTCGTTTTTGTGAGGAGGTTACTCGAAGTATATCAGACTGTGGGTAACAGACTGACGACGAACCCAGAAGATAAGATAGTAATTGATGGAGAGGCGATAGTGCTGATACACGTGAAACAATCACTCTATTAACTCGTATCAAGCACGACACTCAAACCACATAAGGAAAACAGACTTTCCTGATGCAAACACGTAACGAACAGAGATTAACCCTAATCCTCTCTCGTTACAGTCACTCGCTAGAGAATACTAACTCACCTAGGTATTTCTCTCAATTGCAAAAACGTGATTTGCTCCAATGAGTAATATCACTTATATAGATACTACATATCTAAACCAGAATTAATAATTCAGAAGATAAAAATAACCATAACAAGCAAGAGTATAAAATCTGTTTAGATTTTATACTTATTAACGTCTAAGATAATATCTTCCTGAAATATCTCCAGAAGATATAAATTCTCAACTGCTATCTTCTGTCTTCGGTTCTCATTGTCTTCAGATAGTTGAGTCACGACTTCAGACCTCAGTAAGTTACACAGAGTTTCCAATTAAAAAACATCAACAATTTCCCCCTTTTTTTGATTGAGGCAAACTCTGTGTCATGTGCCGGTGTAGTTCCCCCTGAATGATTGCACGATCTAGTGACACTGTAGAAGTGTACCTCACCCTCAAAATATACTTAACAATGTGTAGGATAGATAAGCAAAAACAGATCAACGCAATCAATCATAGGAGTAAGGATAACAGCCATGCATATAAACCAAAAGTCACAATAGAATCCCAATGATATAGTTTCCGGCACACAAAGTAACTTCCCCCTTTTGCCGAATCAAAAGAAGAGATACAAGAAGTAAAATAATCCAGCAGTAATCCAAAAAGATGAGTCTGTGACATAGCAATTCCACACTGACCTTAGCAGCAGAATGGAAACAGAACAAAGATCCTAAGAAAAGCAACTAAAAAGTAGGTTCGGATTCAGAAGTAGAGACAGGGTCTTTTGTGGCAGGGCTTTGGGTCTCAAGAGCAAGAACGCGCTTCTCCAAGGCATGCTGGTTTGCAATCAGTGTGTTGATCATAGCCAGTAAAGTAGATTCATGAGAAGTGGGAGGTTGATGAGGAGCTGTAGCATCTTGCTTTGGAGGAGGCCGCTTCAGTTGCCAACCAGATGAAGTACGCTCGATAGACATTTTTGCAAGAGTATGTGCACCCAAGTAGTGTGAGCCCTTCATTGGTACACATGCCATGTTGTCAAGAGGAACATGATAGAACTGAAACACCTTTGTCAGCCACAGAGGATAGGAGATAACAGGCTTCTGACTATTAATCACCCTCTTCCAATGTTCTATCATAACCTTTGGTAGAGAAATCTCCAACTTATGTTCGAGACACCACATTAGAGCTAGGTCAACAGGAGTAACACGCTCACGCATATCATATCTCGGTGTAATGACCTGATAAGCAATGAGATGAAGCAACCTTGGAAGCGCATCAAAATCACGCTGCAGATAGTTTCTCAGACGGGAACTGACATTAGTCAAACCATAATGACGCTGAAAATCCTTGAGAGGAACGATATCAAATTTCTGAGGATTGAACTCAGATAGCCCAGCTAACGGAACATTGAGAATATGAGCTAACAGACCGGGTGATAAAGTGATGCAAATTCCACAAACTTTAGATTGCAACTCCGTCTCAGTAATCATGGACATGTTAGTAACAAACTGTAAAAGAGCTTCAGGATAATATGCAGTTTCGGAACTAAGCAAGGTATCCCACTTCTGAAATTCGATAAATTCAGCAACATCGACCAGATCATGTGCGCGTAACCATTGGCAGTCAATAACCTTGCCCATTATCAGATCAGAAAGCTTGACATCCCGTATAAAAATAGGTGTCTGTGGAAACTTACGGGGATCTTTACCAGAGGGGCGTGTCCGCGGTCCAGAAACAAGAACTTTGCGTCTCTTGGTTGCTTTGGAGCCAGAAACACCAGCCGTTGACTTGACAGTGGCAGGAGACGGAACCGCTGATGACGGTGCCTGGCGTTTATGCTGGTTACGAGTCCGCGGTCGATTCGAGGGTCCCGGCCCAGACGGAGAAGCTGGTTGATCAACAGAGGCACAGCCCGTGGGAGTAACGAGCCAGCATGCGGAGAGGAGGTGAGACGGAATCAGCCACATGTTCGAGAGGGAGTTGGCCGCCGTTTTTAAGAGAGTTGGTGACGGATTCTGCGGTGAACACTGCGGTAGGGTTTGGAGGGTTTGGGTCTGTGGATGTGGTGCGGAGGTGGTCATTTCGGGCGGGTGAGTCAGTGGATTTGTGGGCAGAGGAAGAACCATGGTGATTACTTGGTGGAGAGGTGGTGTGAGCAGAGGCCATGGCGAGGAGTGAAAAACGAGAGACAAGGAAGAACGAGGAAGAAGAAGAGCGGACAACGGAAAAAAAAGAAAAGAACGGAATTGAAATGAGGAATAGTGAGCTAAAGCCAATAGTCTATTCGAATTCCTTTTTTTTTTTTTAAAACAAATAGGAATAGACCGTACTAAAGGACCAGTAAAAAGAAGCTAAGGAACTACGAAAGAGAAGACAGAAGAAAACAAGCGCTGGATCATTGTGGAACTATCAGTAACAAGCACACCATTTTGAACTAAACACCAAGAGTATATTACTAGTAACTCATACAGATGACCCAACAAGGGAGGGAAATTAAATATAGTGCAGAAACCATACCTCAAGGAACGTTGATCATTCCAAGTTCAAAGTGTAGATAATTGAACTGATCTCGACCCAAGGGCTTAGTGAAAAGGTCTGCAATTTGTGTATTGGTGGGACAATGAAGAAGTTGGATTGTTCCTTTTTCAACTTGGTCACGGAGAAAATGATGACGAATCTCTATGTGCTTTGATCGAGAGTGATGAACGGGTTTTTGGCAAGTTCAATGGTGCTTGTATTGTCGCAATAAATGGGAACAGGTCCATACGAGATACCAAAGTCATGCAGTTGATGATGGAGCCACAAAGTTGTGCACAGCATGCAGCAGCAGCAAATATTCCGCTTCCGTGGTAGAAAGAGCAACAGCAGCTTGCTTTCGTGAAGACCATGAGATGAGACTATTACCCAGAAACTGTGCGGAACCAGAAGTACTCTTCCGATCAGTCAGAGACCCACCAAAATCAGCATCTGTATAAGCCATAAAGTTGGAGAGATTCCCGCAGGATAAAACAAGCCAAGAGTAAGTGTGCCACACATAACGGAAAATGCGTTTAACAGCCTTAACATGCGGAAGTTGCGGAGAGGACTGAAATCGTGCGCAAAAGCAAACACTGTGCATGATGTCGGGACGACTAGCTGTAAGATATAACAAGGATCCAATCATCCCTCTGTAGTCTTTTCGTCAGCTAGCTCAGCTGTGGATTCAGTGCCTAGTTTAAGAGTAGTGGACATCGGAGTGGGTAGAGACTTTGTAATACCCCGAATTTTTGTAGCCTTAATGGAAACCATAGTTCCTTAGGAATTATTAGAGATCATTAGGAAGCCTTAGTGGTCGGGAATCAACCAAGAAACCTGGAGAAACCCTAATTCAGAAAGTCCCGGAAAAGACTGAAATTTCGGTGAGTTATTGGAGTTCAAGAAGCTCCGGTCAACTGTGGTCAAACCTAGGTCAACTTTGGTCTGACCTCAGTCAAACATTGGACATTGGTCAAACCTTGGTCAATGGTACTTTGACCATGATGATGCAGTGATGATGCAGTGATGACGCAGTGATGATGCAGTGATGATGTCGCATTACATAATGATGATGTAAGCGTCGAGGTGTCAAAAGATGATTGGTTACACATGGTCCTAATCAAGAGACACATGTGTCACCTTCATTAATGAGGGGCGGCCACACATGTGGTGAGATCAATCCAACAAAATACTACGATCCAACGGCTGTAAGTGAAGACATCATTCTATTTTGTCTTATACTCTTTATTACCCATGCCACTTGTCTCCTTCATTTAATTGGCCGTTCTAGGTGGATGGATAGGATTTAACTTAGACAATTGTCACTAATCTAATGGCTTAGGAAGAGATAGGTTATCTTAGTAATCATTACACTTAATTAATGAAGTAAAATGATTACTTTTTGGAATTCTCTCACGCCATCCTTAAGAGTGAGTTGGGAACCGATTTCCTTGCCTTCTCCACCCCCTCACGCCATTAGAACACCATAGAGCTCATAGAACACAACACCCACCATTAGAGAAGGAGATTCAAGCTAGAAATCAAGGAAAAAACAAGATTTCAAGGAGGGAGAAGAGGCTTTTGACCTTGGGCGAATTGGTTGGTGGAAGAAAATTGATTCAATTATCTGAGGAACTTGTAAGGTCCTTGGCTAAAATGTCAAGGAGAGTCCAGGTAACACTTATGCTCACCATTTCTTTCTTTAAACCCTGATTTTGAGCTTTAACTCTTGTTAATGGTAACTTCCGAGCCCTAGCTTCTCTCTGAGCTGAAATTTTTAAAGTGTTCTTATATAGTTATTACTAGAATAATATCAAAATTCAGGTGAAAATACTATTGGGAAGTAGGATAAATTCTAGGGAACTTTTAGAGAGGAAAAATGTGTTTTAAGACTCCATGAGTGATTCTGATGGGATTTTGTTGAGTTTGGTGTGTTATTAACCTATATTAACTCATAATAATTGATTATAGGTGGTGGGAACTCGTGGTTAGACATAAAAGTGCTAGGTCAAGGTGGGAGGGCTTAAATGTGCTTTAAGCCTTAAGACTTGGTTAAATAGGTTCCCGAATTCTTCTTGCCTTTAAATTTTTAGGGTAGTCTTTAATAGTGAACATATGGTTATGGTAAAAAAATGAGGTCGAATGGAGATATTTAAGTCGGTTATACATGGCAAGGGAAAATAATGAGCTTTAAGCTTTAGGAATTGTTTAGATGAGTTTCCGACATGGGTTTGAGCTGGAATTTTGAGGGTATTATTATATTTCAAATTTAGATCTATGGTCAAAAATTCAGGTCGAAACTCACTTGGGAAGTAATTCGAATTGTTAGGAAGTGATTTGGGTCAAAGGTGTGCTTTAAGCTTGTATTAGTGTGTTGTTGTTGGTTATTGGATTTAATGGTTTGTCTGGTCATTATAGTGCTAATATGACGTGTGGTTGAACTTTTAAGAGATGGTGAAGTGTAAAAGGTATAAGGAAGTCTTGTAAGGTTATATGTGTGCTAAAACTTGGAAAGAAGGAAAATTGTGTTTAAGTATGGTTTTGGGGTGTTTTGTTGCTTGGTTTATCCTTGAAATGTTTGGAATGATATTGGTTTGACTATTTATCAGAGAATATGGTGTGGATACCTTAACCCCTTTTTAAGGGAGATTGTGTTGTAATATTCTTCTGAAAGGTTTTGGAAATGATTTTTGAGTTATCCTTGTGTTGAATGTTTATGAATGACAAGAGATTGAGCTCGTTTCTGGTTGAGTGAATGGTATATTCATGGAAGGAGCTTATTATTACACGAATTGTGAAGAATCTATTTAAGAGTTTACTAATTATGTTGATCATGATTATGAATGTTGGTTGGAAATTGTATTGAGTGTGATACTATGTGATGGTGGACTGTTGGTTGGTTGGATGGTGATGTTGAGAAAGGCTATGGTTAGCCTCGTTGATAAAGGCTATGGTTAGCCTCATTGTGAAAAGCTATTTGAGCAACTGAATATTAAGTCATTTTTGGCTTGCCGTATTGGCGACTGATTATTAGACTCCTACCAATGAATTGGGGTCGTCCTATGATCTACTCTTTGAGCTATGGTTAGCCTTAGGGGGTGTGCACACTTAAGGACATAGGGCCAGAGAATTGAGATTTCTGGATTTCACTTGTGATTCCAGTGGGGTTTAGATTCAATTGGTTCATGAGGTACGAATGTGATGGTAATCCAAGGGCAGGTAAACTCTTCGTGTGATATACTCTTACTGCATGCCTTTGCTTGTGTGAAGATGTTTGATGCTTACTTACAAATGGCCTTGTTTTGTGGTGAATTTACTGTGGTTATATGAGTTACGATATGGTGGATTTGAGATGTATATGGTGGTGAAAAGTGTTATGTGGTTTCCAAATATTATTGGATTTATGTCTCTGGTGAGATTGCTGTGATTGTGATATCATTATGAACAGTGGTTTGTGTTAAGGTAAAATGTCTCAAAGAAGGTAAGCGTGTTGTGAACTTGTATTTGTGGTTGATAACATGGTTGTTTGTGTTGATGTGTGCTTTTATGCTGCTATAAAAGGTTTTTCAAAGTGAATGAATTTTACAGGGTGTGATATTTGTTACTCAGCTTTGCTGACGTTTTCTGGTTTGTGTATGTGGCCCCTTTGTGTGATTGCTTGATGGCCACAGATTTGTGTTTATGGTTGCAGGTCAAGTTGATTCTTTGTGTGATATTGCTCTTGAGCTTGGGACAAGGGAACACGCCGACATAACTAGGAATTTTATTTATTTGTAAGTGGCAAACTCCTTGGAGCATGTTCCGGGAGTTAGGTTGTAGGTGGATTAGCCTTAGCATCCACACTAGTTGGTGTGGGTATGGCGGTAGCACTCCGGTTTGGCTTAGGTGTTATTTAGTCTTCCGCTGTAAAATATTGTAGAAAGTTGTACAAGTAAAAATCAATAATTTAGGGTGTAAAAACCGGGGTGTTACAGACTTAGCATCCTGAAACCGAAATTTCGTAAGAAGTTCAGAAGTATATTTGGTTTGACTGATATGTGTGCCTTCAGGTGTCTGTCGAATTTGCAGCCCAAGGAAGTATGTGAGTTCACCCATGTTGCTCATTTGAAACTCATTTGACATAAGAGTCTCAAATTCCTTAGCCAATGCCGAATTTGTAGATCCAAAAATAATATCATCCACATAGATTTGAATGAGCAGCATCTAAGAACCAAGATTCTGTAAAAACAAAGTGCGATCTACAATTCCCCGACTAAACCCTTGTTGAATCAGAAAAGTAGTGAGTCTATCATACCATGCCCGAGGGGCCTGTTTCAAACCATAAAGTGCCTTCTTGAGACGATAAACGTCATCTGGCCGTTCTGAGTCTTCAAAGCCAGGAGGTTGAGTAACATACACTTCTTCCTTTAGATAACCATTTAAGAATGCACACTTCACATCCATTTGATATAATTGAAACTTGTTTGCTGCAGCAAATGCAATGAGTAACCGTATTGCTTCAAGTCGTGCAACAGGTGCAAATGTCTCATCAAAATCCAACCCTTCTTGCTGATTATACCCCTTAGCCACCAATCTAGCTTTGTTGCGAGAGATATTTCCCAGTTCATCCAGTTTGTTCCTAAACACCCACTTAGTGCCAATAATATTATGAGCGGCAGGACGAGGAACCAATTCCCAAACGTCGTTACGCGTAAACTCATTGAGCTCCTCATGCATCGCATTGATCCAATCAGAATCAGATAGCGCTTCCTTGACTGTTTTAGGTTCAAGTTGTGACAGAAAGCCATGATGTGCACAAAAAGCTTGAGCGGAAGAGCGAGTCTGTACTCCAGTATGTATGTTGGAGAGCATATTATCAACATCGACACCAGGTGCCTGCCGAGCAGTTGGAGCACGTAAAACAGGAGGTGCGGTATCGTGTTGAGCATTCTGTGTCTGTAACTCAGCATTATCGGTATGGACACTTGCAGACGGTGTTGGATCACCAACTGTAGGAAGACCATCTTGTTGAACAGGTGGAGTGACAACATCTTCATCAGAGTCGGTTACAGTCTTAGAACTCTGATCAGGTATGAAGGATGATTCAGGGCAGGAGTGTGTAACTCTTCCTCCAAAGTTTGTCTCATCGAATTTCACATTAGCAGACTCTTCCACAAGTAGAGTATGCTTGTTGAATACCCTGTAAGCCTTGCTGTGTTGTGCATAACCCAAAAACACACCCTCATCACTCCTATTGTCAAACTTGCCGTGAGTTGTTGCTTTCTGATTGAGAATGTAACACTGACATCCAAAAACACATAGATGACTAATCGAGGGTTTTCTCCCTTTAAAAAGTTCATATGGAGTTTTGGAAAGAACTGGTCGGATCAAAGCTCTGTTCAGTATGTAACAGGCTGTGTTAATAGCTTCTCCCCAAAAATTCTGTGGTAGACCACTACCACTAAGCATTGTACGCGCCATCTCCTGCAGTGTTCGATTCTTACGCTCGACGACCCCATTCTGCTGTGGCGTTCGTGCAGCAGAGTATGTGTGAGTGATGCCTTTCTCAGTACAAAACTCTGAAACTGGTGATTGATGAACTCTGTTCCTTGATCTGTACGTATCCATTTAACGTTTTTCTCTGTTTGTGTCTGTACCTGAGTGATAAGAGCCTTGAATGACTCAAAGGTTTGATCCTTAGAGAAGAGAAGCTTAACCCAAGTGAATCTTGAGAAATCATCTACTATCACAAGAATGTATTTCTTCCCTGACCTACTTTCAACTCGCATTGGTCCCATCAGATCCATATGTAACAACTCAAGTGGACGTTCGGTACTCACAGTGGTTTTTGCAGAATGATGAACCTTCACTTGCTTGCTTAACGCATAATCTTTACACACAGTAGATGAGTCGAGAACTTTTGCTGGAAGACCTTTGACCGCCCCTTGTACGCAACCTATTTATAAGTCGATGGTGTGCATGTCCAAGTCGACAATGCCATAGCTGAACATCTTCAACTGCTGCTGTTAAACATGATACGTCATGAACTGAGGAATTTACATCGATCATGTAAAGATTTCCCTTTCGTATTCCTTGTAGCAATAGATTATTTGTCAGCTTATCTCGTACTTGAAAACCTTCAGAGTCAAAAATGACTTGGGATGGCCCTTTATCACAGACTTGAGACACGTTAGCAGGTCATGTCCTTAACCCATCAACAAGACAAACCTGATCAATATAGGCATCATGGCCAACCGTTCCATGCCTACGGATTTTCCTTTTCCATTATTTCCAAACTTAACTTTGCCTCCATTTTGCTCAGTAAGAGAGCTGAATTTCCTCCTATCACCACTCATATGCCTTGAACACCCACTATCCATGAGCCACCAATTCTCTGTATGGAACTCAGATTTTGCCTGTAACAGAATAAGCTGAAACGTTAGTTTTAGGTACCCAGACTAGCTTGGGCCCAGTGAGTGGTATATGAAGAAAAATCTCTTATTAATGAACAGTCTTTTTAAACTAGGTTCTTGAGGCTGTTGACCGCGAGATTTTCTTTTGAGTTTGGTAACACTGATTTATGAAGTGACCGTGTTGATGACAGTAACGACAATTAATGCTATGCTCCATATAACCCGACCTACGTGGTTTTTGAGCTTGTTTCACATTTGTCTGTTGATATCCTAGACCCCTTTTATCAGTTCCTTTCTTACTCAGCATGTTACAAAGATTGATTTTACCAGTGTACCAGATTGGATTCTCTTGAGTCTGCAACTCAATTTCTCTGTTTTTCTTTAGTACTTCCATAGAGAGCGAGTCCACTTCTTATTCAGATTTTCATTACGGTTAATTAATGACTTGAACTCAGACTGAGCCCAATCTGGCAATGTAGTTACTCGAGATATCAAAGGAGTAACGAACGTGACATGCAGAATCTTTGAGCTATTCGTGTTTTCAGAATTACCCGGATTCTCAAGTTCTTTTATTTTTCTCTTTAAAACCTCAATCTTTACCCCAAACTCTTGTTTCTGAGTTTCAAGTTTTAACATAGCATCAGTTAGAAGTTGAAACAATCGGAGTTTAGACAGTGATTCAAAAGATTCTTTTAAATGAAATAAACTTACCTCATCATCGGGGAGAGTCTGCTTCCACTTATCCAAAGCCATAAAGCAGAAATCAGTGTCCTCACGTGACTCAACATCTTGAACAATAGCCGTCATGCAAGCCTGGTCCTCATTCTCCGGTTCTGAGTCTGTTCCTGAACCATCTTCTCCCCAAGCTGCGGCCGCTGTAGTAGAGAATTTCTTCACTTTTTCCTGAAAGTTATCCCTTGAAGGCAAAGGACAATTTTTCACCTCGTGTCCAGGTTTGTTACACCTGAAACAAATTATGGGACCCTTCTTGAACTTATTTCGATTGAGATTAGTGTTGTGACCTCGTTTACCACCGAAAATTCTTCGAATACCATTTGCAATCATGGTAATCTCTTCATCTTCATCCAGTTCATCATCATCTGTTTCAGTAGTACTCTTACGAGCTTTCAGTGCCAAATCTTTGCCCGCTGTTGATGAAGTAATAGCACCTTTCATCTTTCCTTCATACACCATCAACTCCGATCCCAATTCTTCAAGAGATAATTTAGACAAGTCCTTGGTTGTCTCCAGTAGAGTAGTATAGTGCAGCCAATCCTTACAAAGACTGTCAAGACACCTTTCGTTGATAGTCTGATTATCCAATGTGACTCCTACAGCCTTCATGTCGCACAGTATCTTGTCGAATTTTTCAAGCGTCTGTGTAATAGACTCACCTTCCAGCATCCTGAAATTATCAAACAGTCTCTTGTACTGTTTGCCTTTTGCCTTTCTGATTGAATCTGTTCCTTCATAGGCAACTTTCAGAAAATTCCAAATGTCTTTAGCAGATTGTATACCCAGAACTTTCTGCTGATCGCCCTCTGAAAGTGATGAGACGATCACCCTCAAGGCCTGCTTGTTCTTGCTGGGTAGCTTCTTGTCATTATCATTCCAATCTTTCTTCTCTTTAGGCTTGGTAACTCCATCTTCAGTGATTTGTGGTACCAGATCTCCTTCCGTGACGATAGTCCACAGATCGTAGTCGATTGACTTCAGTTGATGTCCCATCTGTTCACACCAACAAGCATAGTTGAACTTGGTAAGCTTTGGCGCCTTGACGTTGTAAGAACCCATAACGATCTCCCTAGGAAGATTTCTCTTCTAAGTCTAAGAAAGGGAACCTAGCTCTGATACCAATTGAAGGTTCTTATAAGTCTCGTTCTTTGTGAGGAGGTTACTCGAAGTATATCAGACTGTGGGTAACAGACTGACGACGAACCCAGAAGATAAGATAGTAACTGATAGAGAGGCGATAGTGCTGATACACGTGAAACAATCACTCTATTAACTCGTATCAAGCACGACACTAAAACCACATAAGGAAAACAGACTTTCCTTATGCAAACACGTAACGAACAGAGATTAACCCTAATCCTCTCTCGTTACAGCCACTCGCTAGAGAATACTCTCTGACCTAGGTATTTCTCTCAATTGCAAAAAACGTGATTTGCTCCAATGAGTAATATCACTTATATAGATACTACATATCTAAACCAGAATTAATAATTCAGAAGATAAAAATAACCATAACAAGCAAGGGTATAAAATCTGTTTAGATTTTATACTTATTAACGTCTAAGATAATATCTTCCTGAAATATCTCCAGAAGATATAAATTCTCAACTGCTATCTTCTGTCTTCGGTTCTCATTGTCTTCAGATAGTTGAGTCACGACTTCAGACCTCAGTAAGTTACACAGAGTTTCCAATTAAAAAACATCAACAATAGTTTCAAGGAAACATTATCAAATAGGGGGACATAAACAGTTGCTCCGATTGATGTTATGTATTAGTGCAAATTTTTCTAGTGCCTTTTTGCTATGGTCAAGTAGTGCATCATAATGGTGCCCTATTCGATGTAACTTTTAGGTGCAACTTTTAAGATGCACTAATTGATAGTCTATAAGTTGCCCCAATAATGTAATATTGTTGTAGTGTCTAAGACAAGTCACGTCACATGTTTCTCCAACATAGAGTCTAAAGAAAAACGCCCAACTTGTATCTAGCTTTCACGTAATTGAATTCATTATATAACTAAACAGAAAAAGAGGTTTTGTTATATTTCCGTTTCCTTCTGCTTTCAATTTTCATAATTGACAAACAAAAGATGTCCAATAAATTACAAGGACAATTCCAGCAAATGGAGTATAAAGAGAGGGAAATGAGGAGAGTGATGATCAAGTAGACAAGTACAGCTGAGCATGCAAAGAAGAGGCCCACCCGTATATGTCAATTTATAAACAAAAACATATATTTGTTTATTATATACAAATATATAATCATTATTTAACCATAAGCGTAAATATATTTATTATATTTAATAATTATTTATTTTAATTCAACATTATTTATATTTTTTTGGATACGTTTTGCATTTCTATTACTTTTAAAAATATTTTTGTAATTATTTTTGTAATATTTTATTTATTTATTGTAATATTTCATAAGTGAAATTTCATCAAATACCATTGAATTTTTATTCTATTATTTATTTAAAATTAAATAGGATAATACTAAGTTTTAAGTGCTCAATATCACTCTATCTCACATTCAACTTGAAATATGATATGATATGCAATATTAGAGATAAATAGTCAATATTCAAAGTCATTTCATAGAATAGGGATGTATTGTGAATTTCAAACTTTTTAGAGTATATAGTGACCAAGTATTGAAATCAGGATATATATATAGCTAATTAGAAGGGTATATTTTCAATTTTCCAAATATTTATTTAAATAAAGTAAAACGTTAAGGTATGTCATCAATACAGACATGACGAGACTGGCCTAGTTCTTTTTGACATTGGTCAACTTCTATACTGACATAATAGCCTATCCGTCAATTGTGGGTTCATATCAACGAAGCCCAATTCAACTTTAGCACGCTTATCGATGCAGCCCGATAAACCCAAGCCCAATCGTAGTTCCTGGACCATACCATTTTGCAAAAACAGAAGGGACTGAAAAAAGGTCTATGGCTATGCATTATTAAAATTGTGACGTTTATATTTTGGTAATAGTAGTGTGCTCTAGGGTAGAGGATAAACACACATGGTCCACCTATGCAAAACTAGTGTAAAACTGAAACAGAGTGAGAAAGAAACGCTGCATCGAACGGTTAGAAGAACACGATGATGGAACTACAGGGGTTTTAGCAAGCAGCATTATCCGAAGGATGAGGGAAGAAACAGGTAAGACAACGTGAGTACGGTAACCGAAAAGGAGAAAGGAAGAAGACAGCCAGTGCCAAGAAACAAAAGGGAACATGATATGAGGGGCTGAAAATTGGTGAAACCTCGGAGTTCTTGATTTCGTTTACAGTCAGGGAGCGCTGAGTTTTGGTTCATGGAAAGGAAAAGCGGAAAGAAAACCCAGTTCTGGGATCAGATCCGTTCCCACTGTTTGTTTAAATGAAAATTAACCGGGTACTGAACCGGAAGTGCTCTTTCACATGTTTCTGCGGATGCCTTCACATTCTTGGCCTCTTTTCTCTTACAGAATCTCGTCTCTGCCTCTTCCACTCCTTCGCCAACAATCGAAGCCCATCTTTGCTGAAGAAAACATCAGAGGTGATGTTACTTACTGCAGCCAATTTTATGGCTCCTTTTCGTTTCGTCTCCTCGATCACTACCGTGAAAGTTCTTCATTTACACACCAATCGTCCGATTGTCATTGTACAATCAAGTCATCTCCGTGTCTGTGCTGGTCGGTTGCGGCGCCGTTATTTCCCAAGCATGTTAACTAGTTTTGATTTCACTCAGTTTTGCAACAGCATGTTTTGCCCACTCCCCACCTGATTGCTTTGTTGAAAGCAACTGCCAACCTGAATGTTATCGAGATGTGTCAGTATGACCTAGCGATTCGACCCAACTATCAAAATCCTCCGTGGCTCCTTGACGGTTTTTTTAGTTCCTTGATCTCTAAAGGACGTAAAAAGGCTTCAATGAGCTTGTGCTGTCGGATGATGAGGAAACAAGTTTTTCTCAAGACGAACCACGTTTGCCCACCTGCTGAAGGTGGAGGCAAAAAGGTCCCATTGCTTGTGATTGAGCAGATTCATACCTTGATCAATCGGCATGGTTATAGTGCAAGATTGAATGTGAGTAAACTATTGATGATTTGCATATCTCTTACTTCCTCTCTTGTTATTATTTTATTCTTCGAAAAATGATCCTTTTATTTTAATCAAACAGTACTCTTGACAAGGGCACCAGAGACGTGCAAGTAGAAGGCATTCTGCGCTCGGTCTCCCCAACTCCACGCCGCACTTAAATCTTTCCACCTCTGGCTCCGCCGGACTCTTTTCCTTTTATTTTCAGATTCATCAAATTTGCTTTGAGGGATGCCAATATCTCCACTCCCCATCCCTGATACACTATCAACTGATTCTCTTCACACTGCGTCCTTTTGCTGTGCTCACCGGCGGTATATTGGAAAGCTGAATAAGCGTCGAGCTTCTATGCGGATGAACACTGTACGGTGCAATTCGGAGGTAAATGGTCGGGATGTTGCAGGATCCGTGAACCCGGTTTACACTCCGACTCCTCGTGATCGACCGCTTCGAACTCCGCACAGCGGGTAAACAACCCATCTGCGTGTTCTTCTTTCTTGCCGTCTGATGCTCCCTTTGCAACTGCATATCTGATGCAGGCATCACTTTGTATTCCTATATGCTTGTTAGTTTTTCACTTTGAATTTAATGTGACACTATCTCGCTGTTGGGCAAGTTTTGAGCAATAGCGTCTCTGCTGTGCTGGAAACAGTTACCATTTTGACGGAAGTTCTCGACAGTTCTTCGAGGGATGGTACTTTAAGGTAGCAATTCCTGAGAAGAAACAGAGTTTCTGCTTCATTTATACCGTGGAGAATCCCGCATTCCAAAAGAAATTGACCCCTCAAGAAGAGACACAATATGGGCGTCGATTTACAGGAGTTGGAGTACAAATTCTTGGTGCTGACGATAAGTACATTCGTCACTACGTGGATGAATCACGGAATTTCTGGGGGAGTATGTTTCAACTCATTGCCTTGACAGTTTCTTTATTACTGGTCCTTGTTGGCTAGATTTTTTCTTTTCAAGCACATATATCATGCCCGCTGACGTTCAAGTGATCATTCCACTTATAATCATCCTTGTCTACCAGATGTTATAGAATACAATGTAGGTGAATGGTATGATTATGTAAGCTCATTTGTCTTATTGTTGGACAAGCACCAAATTCGGTTATTGCGGCCATATTTTCTGCAAGTTAGATCTGTTCATTTTCTGTGAACAGATAGGCATGAACTAATACTTGGAAATACCTTTGCTGCTGGAAAGAATCAGCAGCCTCCAAACAATGAGGTTCCAGCTGAGGTGATTGAACTTCAGCCTATACACACACTCTCACAAAGTACTACTGAATATTTTTGCTTGCCTGTGTACTACAAGATAGTGGTTTGCACTCACACATGATGTATTTTTTTTTATTCTGTCAATTATTAGGTCTATGAGAAAGCCCAAGAAAATAAGCTCACAAAGTAGCTATTCCACCTAAACAATCTATTACAAACCATTCCGAATGGTCGTTAGCGATCAAGCTCTTGACTATAGAATGGGAAAAATTAGAAAATGAAAACCAAGTTATCAATCTTTTTCAAACCATTCCCTAACAGCCATTCAGTTACACTAGTGATTTGAGTTGCCACCTCTAGCCTGACCTTATTTGGGGACCTTACGTTTTACCTTACTGAGACTAGTCAATTGGCATTGTCATTTTCAATCTGCTTTTTTCTCATGACAGGAATTCAATAGAAGAGTTGCTGAGGGCTTTCAAGTCAGCCCACTGTGGAATCAAGGCTTCATTTGTGATGATGGGAGGTATTACTGCACTCACGTTTTTACTCTTTGATTATTTGCTTTTACTAACTCTCTACTATCTTTATCTGAAAGTTTCTCCCTTTTGTTTTTACCATTCTGCGCATATGAAAGGCTCTCACACTGAATAGATTTTGAGAACAAAAAACAATGAATTTTAGGTTATGTAGAAGAATAGTCTATATTAATTGTTTCCCTTTCACGTTTTCTATAGCATTATCTTGTGTAATCTCTTTTATCATTGAACCAGGTCGGATTATGTTGAAACTGTGAAGACAGCACGGTGGCAGTACAGTACCCGTCCTGTTTATGGGTGGGGAAATGTTGGGTCACGGCAGAAGGCTACAGCTGGCTGGCTAGCAGCATTTCCAGTTTTTGAACCTCATTGGCAAATATGCATGGCTAGTGGACTATCCACAGGCAAGGTTTTTAATCATAGAGGGGTATACTCAGTTTTAGATGTGCCGTTTTTTTAGATACAACCCTAATACAACCTATGTAGGCGAAGGTGTGAGTGGTATAAGCTCTAACGTTGGACATTCCAACACTAAGAAGTCCCTGTAAGAATGAATCAGAGTTTCAGGATTAGTATAAAGATAGGCATATATGTGGACTAGATGATAAACTTACATTAGAATTGCATGAGATTTATCCCGTTTTGGTACTTGATTTTCAATAATGCTGCCGAGATAGCTTGTCTTTGCAATCAAAGAAATTGTTTTTCACGTCTTCTAGGTTTGTTTGACCAAGACATCTAACAATCACTCGCAAGTTTATAATTCTGTCTTTCAGGATGGATAGAATGGGGCGATGAGAGGTATGAGTTCAAAGATGCGCCTTCATATTCCGAGAAAAATTGGGGAGGTGCATTCCCAAGAAAATGGTTTTGGGTA
Source organism: Limonium bicolor (assembly GCA_023374045.1). Classification (NCBI taxonomy): domain Eukaryota; kingdom Viridiplantae; phylum Streptophyta; class Magnoliopsida; order Caryophyllales; family Plumbaginaceae; genus Limonium; species Limonium bicolor. The sequence continues at coordinate 364,440,893 of CM041776.1, read as the reverse complement.
AATACTCTCTCAATGTGTCTTCTCCGTCTAATCATGACAATATTTTTATTGCTGGACTTTGTTTTGTGTAAATTTATCTCTAGTTTAGGATCTGGATGAAAGATTTTTTTTTTTTTGCTTCAGGTTCAATGCAACGTCTTTGAAGGTGCAAACGAAGATGTAGCTTTGACTGCAGCAGGGGGCGTGAGAGAACTTCCTGGTGGGATTTCTGAGAATGCAGCATTGGTATGTGTGCTACATTTCTCTTTTTTTTTTTTTTTGATACATGGTGATACATATATATATATATATATTCCTCTGTGGAAGTTAAGACTTTTTTCTTCTAAAATTTGTTACTTTTTCTCTAATCTTCGAGTTGCAGAAATGTATTTATTCATTTTTAATTATGGTTGATGAACATCAACATTCTCACATCGTAATGAAGTACCATATCTTTTATCTGCTGCCCTTGTTGCTCTGGCCTGTGCATAAATGATATTCTTCTACTCCTGTGAGTAAGACTTTCTTGCACCAACTAGGTTGGGGTTCATTATGGTGGAGTATTCTACGAGTTTGTGCCCTGGAATGGTGTTGTTGAATGGGACATCGATCCATGGGGTCGCTGGCACATGTCTGCAGAAAATAAAATGTTCCAGGTATGAAAATCTTCACCTCTGTGGAAAAATAACGGGACAAGGCAAAGCATAAAAAACATCTTTCATCCTACAAGTTCCCATTTTTGTTTCAAACTTTTACATATGAGACCATTATGGCCGTGCACATTTTCGATCCGTACAGGTGATACTAGAAGCAACAACAACCGACCAAGGGACAACACTGCTTGCTCCAACGCTGGAAGCTGGTCTATCCCCTGCTTGTAAAGACACTTGTACTGGCAATATGAGATTGCAATTGTGGGAGAAAAGATCAGATGGTGGGAAGGGCAAGGTTTGGTTTTAATCTAATGCTCAAGGCACCTTCGTATTGACAAGTTTTGTGCCTCTTGAATATTAAATCCTGTGAATATCAAACGGATGAGGTTCTCACTGATATATCATATCATAGAAGCACATTGACCAGTTTGCTAATCAGAGTATTTGTGAAGTGGTGCATTCAATAACGTAGTAGAGACGTTAGAGTTGACAGAAGAGTTTAATGATCTTTTTTGTTCTAAGGGTTGGCATTGAATGTTCTGGCAGGTGATCTTAGATGTGACAAGTGAGATGGCAGCTGTAGAAGTAGGAGGAGGGCCATGGTTCAGCAGTTGGACAGGGAAGACCAATACGCCTCAGCTTGTTAACCTTGCTCTCAATGTGCCTCTTGATGTGGAGTCTGTTTTAGGTATATTCCCATTTCCAAAACCTCCTGGGCTTTAGATGTTGGTGATGTGTGTGGATTATATAATACCGAAGATTTACTGGGAATTGTATACCTAATTGGACCACTCAGCCTTCAAGTTTGTAAAGTCTGGTTTTAAACTTGGCTACTCTAACTTTGCCTAAGACTAGTCTGAGAACATTCAAATTTGGGGTTTTCTGCAAAAACAAGATGCACTCATATGGAACTGTTGGATTCTATCCATTTGTTACAGTAATTGTCAGCGTGGCTCCTTTTCACTTTTGGAGAATTTGCCATGTCAAACCTAAAAATAAATGAACAAAATATTTTGGAATATACCAATATGTGTTAAACGTTTTAAATTTTAGAATGGTAAGGACTCTATCTCTCAGCAAATTTATAATATTTCTCTAAAACTTTAAAAATTTATAATATGGGCTCAAATTATTTACATATATTATATAATGTTCTAAACAAGTTTAATAAGAAGCCTTAATTTTTTTTTTACAAATTTACAGTAATGGTTTGGAGAATTATAAACTATTGAATAAATAACTTTGGTGATTCACAATATACTTAAATGACCATATGATCATTGACTGTTTTTTAACATAAATGACCGTATCATTGAATGTTAATAACTTTGATTTGTTCTCTATGCTCTAAAACAAATTATAAACAATAAAAATAGATTTGACAGAAAATTTTGTACTCCTGCATAGAAGTGTTTGAAATTAAAACAAATTAAATTATAGATAATATTAAATTTTATTAACATAACAATTAGAATATATTATTAAAGTTGACCATATTATTAGTCAAATGACAATATTAACTTTGATCGTTGACAACCTATTACGAGTTCATAAGTGTTCCACAATTTTAAATATAAAAATAATGAAAATAACATTTAACTGGTACACTTCTACTCTAAATCAGTTTTTCTCTAGTTATATAGGACATTTGTCCTATTAAAGTCAATTTCTTGGTAATTTACTATGTCAAGTGCACGACGTAGTAGTGGAGTAATAGTTAATTGGGAAAATTCACGATATATCCTATTTTTTTCGTAATTTACTATGGGACCCAATGAACAATCACATATGAGTTTAAAAAGCTTCAAATTTGATATTGGACCAAAATATAACACTTTAGCATCGTCCATGTAAAGTTTTATCAATTTTGGACAACATTTTAACATGTTTAAAGTTAAATTACTAAAATCACAGGGGTATATTGTGAATTATGAAAGAAAACAGAGGTATCCCGTGAATTTTCCCTAGTTAATTCTATTTCCAATGTTGAGGAAACTGAGTTTGTCTTATACATCAATTGTGGGATTATCCAAGACACACTCTAGAAGTAACGGCTCATGTTCCCACTTATAAGAAAAAAAAGCTAACAGGAGTAGCATCCTAGTGTGTGATATAACTTTTAATGGGTTGTTTGTGGTGAGTTGTTCTAGTTATTTGTCAAACTCTACCCATTATTTGTAACTCTATTTGTCAAAATAATATACTTCCTCTTAATTATTGTGTATATAGTGAAAAAAGGATCATCCCAAGTGAGACCCTTGGGAAACGTTAAAACGCTAGCGTACCGAAGGGTTCCACACAAAAGGACCCAATCTCTGGTAAGACAAAAAAAAAACTACTAATGTAGAAAACGACATTACACAAGTGGCATACACAGCTGGAATAAACAATGTTGGAAGACAAGGAGAATCGATTGCAATGATGAATTCAAACAAAATAGATGTCAATACATATAAAAAGGAATTAAGGGAAAGAAACCATCTTCATAGGAGCTGACTTGAGAAGGGGATGATTAGACATGACAATGGCTGGTACAATAATGAACTACACGACAACACTGATCACCTACCGCCCGTCTGATTAATCACGTTGCGATTCACTGCAGCGAAAAAGATATTCGCCGTGCTTATGATAAAATAAATAAAAAAGTCCACTTTGATGGGAGGAAGATGGATCTCTAATCTCTATTCAATAATTCTCAAACTTTTTGTCATTTTCAATCAGACTATATGGATGGAGCTATAGCAGATTGAGACACCAGGCTGTAGTGGTAAAGCAGTAGCAACTACAATGGTTGTCATGTGATATGCTGTAACATCATTTTCCATTTCATTACTTTTATATTCCAAGTTGAGAGCACATTCAATCTCATTTATAAATATAGGTCAGTCTAATTAGGAGGAGCAAGACGTTGCCATAGCTAATCGATCTCTGGAGAAGCAGTAAAGAGAGACAAGAAAATGGCGAAACTTGCATTGGGGAGCACTCGAGAGGCCACCGAACCAGACTGCATCAGAGCCCTAGTCATCGAATTCGTTTGCACTTTCCTCTTCGTCTTTGTTGGCGTTGGCTCCGCCATGACTGTCGGTATATAACAATCTAATTAAACTCTCATGACATTTTCTCTTTATCTTTCTATTACATTTACACCATGCCGGCCGGTGATGGGGATCCTAACACTTGCTGCCTATTATGTAATTCAGGGCAGCTATCAGCAGACCCAACTGTGGGTTTATTCTTCGTAGGAACAGCCCACGCGTTTGTAGTAGCGGTGATGATATCGGCAGGGTTCAGCATCTCCGGCGGTCATCTTAACCCAGCAGTCACGTTGGGTCTTGCTGTGGGAGGCCACATCACCGTTTTCAGATCAATTCTCTACTGGATTGATCAGTGTGCTGCTTCCGCCGCCGCCTGCATCCTTCTCAAGTATCTCACCGGTGGACTGGTACGTAATAAAACCACCCCTCTACAACATACTACTACTACATGTAATTAAGTGGCCGCTTTCTCTCTATATGTATGTATGATTCATGTGTCTGTCATTTACTACTTGCGCAGGAGACACCGCCCCACACACTAGCTGCCGGTATGAGCTCACTTCAGGGTGTTTTAATGGAAGTGGTATTGACCTTCTCATTGCTATTCACAGTCTACACCACAATCGTAGACCCAAAGAAGGGATCTCTTGAAGGCCTTGGTCCCCTTCTCACAGGGCTTGTTGTTGGAGCCAACATCTTTGCTGGTGGGATATTCTCAGGGGCGTCTATGAACCCGGCTAGGTCGTTTGGCCCAGCCCTCGTCTCCGGTGTCTGGACCGATCACTGGGTTTATTGGGTGGGACCGCTCATTGGCGGTGCTCTTGCGGGGCTCATCTATGACAATTTCTTCATTAATAGATCTCATGTTGTTCTTCCTAGGGATGATGAAGCCTTCTGATCGACGAATTTCTTCATTATATCATGGTAGGTGTTGCTGTCTTCAATTTGGGTTTTCTCTTTATAACTTGTAAATTTCTAATGAAAGAAGGCATCAAAGATAGATGTCTATGTGAAACGCGCTTATATTTGTGATTGCCTAATTTTCCCTTGCGGAAATAGATTTTAATTTGGTTGTTCGAATTCGAACAGCTATTAAGCATCAGTTGTTAAAAGAAAAATAAAATAAAATTATTTAAGAAGTGGCGACTAGTGACTCTTGGGACTGGTAGATAATTAATTTGATTATGATACTACACATGCTTCTAATTATTAGTAACACAAATCACTTGAAAATGTATTGTTTAAAAGGACCCAGACACAAACGTAAATCGCTTGCAAATGTCTTTTAAAAGTAGATATACATAACATAATCACTCTATTACAACCGTTAACAACCAACAATTTAGTGACAACACTTAGTTTAGTTATAACAATAATACTTTACAAAAAAGGCCCAACCTCCAATGGGTTTTTCGTAACGATTAAAATTGTCACCAAAAATTTGAATCGTTACTTAAATGGTTTTAAATAACGATTAAAGTCGTTAAGAGTCGTTACACGAGAAGCCGTAACGAAAAATCAATTATTTTTACATAACAACTTTATTTCGTTATTAAAAATAAGTCGTTACTAAAAATATGTTTTACAAAATGATGAAATATAAGGTTTAGTAACAAAGGTAATAGTTATTAAAACTTTATTTGTAACGACAACCTTCATTATCAAATATCTGTTCTTAACAACCATCTTTGTTACAAAAAAAAAAATATCTTTAATAACTACTATGTTCGTCACCAAAAATATTTTACGTGATGTCAATCATTCGTTACCAAAAATAACATCCATGGAGAACAGGTCTTTAGTAACGATCACATCCGTTACCAAAAATAGCATCCATAGAGAAAACAGCAGCATTGGGCTGATCAGAGGCGTGTGCCTCTTTTGACAGAAAATGACTACATCTGTATCACTGTGATGGATTCCAGAAGAGACACAAAGTCTTGAATCAAAGTTGAATGAATTCAGCCAAGACCGTAATGACACCAGACACAAGTTTCATCAATTCCATTTTATTATTTGCAAGTAACAGTTGAGAATGAACCGTACAGTGAGTAAAGTGAGTAACAGTAGTACTGTACACAAAAGCATAATCAATCCTATGTATGGCCATCATTTTGCTAGTTTTCAACAGCCAGTACATTATTTGTAAATGCATTCTAAGACAACAACACACCCTAAATCAATCCTAGGTCTAACCACCACATGGTATTCATCTTTCGTCGTTTACAAATCAAACAATCAGAACTAAATCAACATAATCACTATATATGAATTGGTAGTAAATGAGACAGCTCAAAGATCATCCTTTTGTGTTATTTGCAGAGTGAATGATACATGACAAGCACCAGATACATTCTTATAAGGAGACAGCAGAGAAGATGTTTTGTTTTCCTTTCAGCACTTAGCCAATTGCAATAAAATATCATCCCAACATATTTGCATAATTTTTAACACACATGCTTGTTTACGACATCAAAAATATTTGCTAATAATCCAGGGAAAAGTATAATAGTACTGGAACAAAGAAACACATACTACAACATGAAATTCAATCAGAAATAGATACTACAGCATGAACAACCAGATTCCCACCAAATCAGAAAATGGGAAAGAAGAAAAGTGAGAAAATGTGCTTTTCTCTTTCCGGATTCTTCTTTTTCAAGTGATTTGTTGTTGTTCGTCTGTGGTTGAAATGAAAAATAAAAATTGTAGGAGAGGAAGAGAGGGTAAAAATAAGAAAGAGGAGGGAGGCAGATGTAGAAGAAGATGAAGAATTTAGACAGAAAGGGATAGTTAAGGGTAGGTATGTCTGTATATTTATTATTGCACCTGCTCTGGTAGAACTACTACACTAATTAGCTTACCTAAGTTGGTTCACCCAAAAGAAGAAGCCAGTGCTTAATAAGAACGAGAATAATATATCATGAACCACATACAGTCACATATTCAGTTTCCTTTATAAAGTTAAATTACTTCAGCTCAGATATGGATCTGAATAGATTAAGAAATAAGAAGAAATACAAAAAGAGGTTTACAATCACATATTCACTATTCGTCAAAGAAACTTTAGGAAACCTGTTGCATAGTCATACAAACCAATCAAACAGTTGCTATTAAAGAGTCACTAGAAAAGTACCTGAACAGCTCAGATCATTGGATCAGCTGTCCAGCCCTTCACGTCCTCATAAAATGATTCGGAAGTAGAAGCTTCTATATGTCTATGAGCAAGCATTGATAGCAATTCATTACGCAGATTTTCATATGCCTTCTTGTTCTCCTTTTCTCCCTCCTCCCATCACACCTTCAAATATAAATTTAAGTTTTAAGAGCAGTAATAATATAAACAATACAATTTGAACAAACATACAACAAATGTGTCAATTTATGTTACCTTTAGAGTTGAATAACTGAGATCCAATTTGTGTGTGTTGTATAGTACTCTGACCATCCAGTGACACATTTGATTTAAGTTTTTCTCTACCTTCACCTCTGCCCTTACCTCTTCCTCTCCCTCCCCCCATCACACCTTCAAAAGTCATATAGAAAGACAAGCGTCACCAGAAAAAGAGAAGACATAGAAGTTGTATTTAGCAATCAGATATACAACACCATATATGATGATGTACCTTTGCTCATATCTTTTCCTTTCCCTCTACCCATCACGATACCTTCTCTCTATGTAGAAGGTCCTTCTGATGACACATACGAGAGGTTCCCATGATATTTTTAATTCCTTTGCTCATACCTCCATCTCTTTTTGTATTTATTCCTCTCTCTTTCTCCATATGCCTTCAATTTCAACAGAAGAGACAAACATTAGTAAATGTGAATCAGATTATAGGTTTAAACTCTAACAACTTGATATTTTTCTCATCCAGGTGTTGTCAGAAATGCAATAAATCATATTATTTGTTTCAAACTCCCTAAAAACTAATGAATTGTGGTTAACATGATTTTCAGGAAGCAATTCAACTGTGGTGGCTTCAAATTGATGACCATACCACTTCTGAAAGAGCTTTCGAAGGATCCTAAGTTATGGTACACTTCCTAATCTCATGGAGGCATATATTAAGCTTGAGATTGCTTCGTTGGCATCTGCAGGGCAGTAGTCCCTTGAAAAGTAAAAAGATCCATAAACAAAGACGTACGATGTTGATCAGTCAAAGTACGAATTGCAAAAAATTGAGAAATCTATTTGATAACAGTACATATGGTAATAATAACAAAGCTTATTACCTTTTGTGTGAATACAGAAGAGGTTAAGCAACACTAATTCACAGAAAAGTTCCACCAGTTCATAGATTTCCTTAAGATTCTCTTCCACGTAGAGCTGCTCAACCTACGGTGAAGATATAGTAAGTAAATCAGCAGGGAAAAGGTGAATTAAACCAGTGAGAATAGCTAGGATACCTCCTAGGAGTTAGAAAGTATTACCCTGTCAAAGGCCTCTTGGTCACAACCGAGCCTTAAGAGCTCTGCAATTACCTCCCTTAGATGTTTGATCATGGCGGATGTTTTGTTCTTTACAAGCTTTAGACGACATAGAGCATTTCGTATATATTTACTATACTATACAAGTTTTTTTGTTTGTTCGTATGATAGTGGTGGTGGTGGTTGGGGGTACATGGTTTTTGATGAAGCTGTTGTATATGTGTCACAACCATCTATATATTACTATTATGATACATTGGCCATGGCAGATAAAGCACACACACAACACAAACACAGTAACAAGAGACAGCAGAATTGCAGCAGCATGTGGTTTGTATCAGAGTCGACGATCGAGAAGAATCCTATCAATCTGGCTACCCTCAACTCAAGGCCAATGAATTCGAGCAAATTTGGAAATATAATACAATTAACATAATTAAGGGCAAGTATTCCCAAGTTCATAACTGTTTTTTTTCTCTCTCAAATATCAGCAGCAATAATCAGCTGAACTGAGCTAATAATCAATACAATGCCGGTAATTAGCAAGGTTTCTAACATGGCTTATAAATCGGTTACAAGACGTACTGATGCTATTATGTATAACTAGCAATAGCCGTACCTAAAAAAAAAATAGCCACAATTGGTGAATTCTCTTCCCGTCTAAAAAGAGCAGCCCTAAAAGTACAGTGACCAAAAACTTATGTGCAAATACTTCTAATTGATTTTTTCGGCTGGTTAGCAAGAAATTTTTCCACTGTTGCTACCCATCTTAAATCTCGAAATTCAGGGACCTAGTATACCTTTCTATTTTATTTGTTTAATATCTCATCTTAAATCTCAAAATTCAGGGAAAATAACAAAGCAGGAAGAAATTGCAAGACCAACAGAAATGTTTAATGCGGTCTTGGATAGAGAAAACCACCACCATCACCGTGAATCATGATCATCACACATATTGCATCAGTCAAGGAGAGATAAATCACAATTAATATATGTAATTACCCTGACAGAGTTAAATCCTTGTCAACATCCGGTGTCGGAGGGGGATTAACGGATCTGGTTGTGGCGCTACAAGCGGCGGATGACGTGAAGGACGAGAGCGGTGATGCGAATCTGAGTTTGTAGATTTTGAAGGTGCAGATGTATACCGGCTTGGTGCAAACGGGAAGAATCTGGCTGCGGTGGTTGATGTGAATCTGAGAGTGGTGGCTGTGAGTGAATCTGATGTGAATTAGTAGTGTAGAGTTGTGGTGCGGTGATGGTGCTTCTCAATCTGAAGAGGAAGCAGTGAGGAGAAAGGCGACATGAAGCGTCGAGAGAGAGATATCTAGCCGTTGGTACTCCGCATCTTCACGGAGAATTCAATTTCACCGGGTCCATGTAGGAGACAGCGGGGCAGTCGGCTTCCATTAAAAGCAACTAACACTTTTCCTTCCGACCTTTGGAGCTGTGAGAAAGAAAGGAACAGATAACACAATACGATTAGTACTTTTCAGATTATATAAGTTAAAACAGATTTATAATAACAATTAATTTGTTATTTATGATATAAAGTATTTATGGTAATGACATTCGTTATTAAAACTATCCTCCCACTAGTACTATCTGACTTGATTTTAGTAACAACGTATGTTGTTATTAATAATATTTTATAGTAAGAATTCGTTACCTAAAATTTGTTACTATATATCAAGTTTTTGGTAGTGCTCCTCACATCACTTGCACACATTGATACTTTATCGTCATCTTCGCCATGGAAACGGTGCAAATGAACGGGATGTACCTCACAAAATACCGCTGTCTCCTTGGCTAGCTCTTCTCGGTCATCTCGATTTACGCTACCTAGCCTTCATCCTGAAGGCATGCAGGACTGAATGTGAAGGATTCTGTTTCACCAAGATTAGCTAGAATCTCTTTAATTTCGAGTTCAAAATGATCTGGCCATGCAAACAGTTGAGAGGTTCATGGATCATCAATAATAAGCTTTTCACTCTCAAGTTATTGATTTCACCAAAACAATAACCCAACATGAATTCACTTGGATCTCGTTTTGGGTTAGGATCTACAATATCCATTGGTTTTGCCATAACCTCCAATTCACACAAAAAGCAACCAGAAGCTTGGTCACTTCTCGGGAATCATGGAGGATGTTATCTCTTTCGAGTATAAGTATCTTTGTCTTAAGGTTCATTTAAATATTCACCTTTTCATTCCTCGAGCGCTTTCGATGCTTGTGGATCAACGGTATTGTGTCTTTACGGTCACCTACGTTAACAAGTTGTTCATCTGCTCCATCTACGGTCTCTTTCTCCACAAATCTGATGTATGCTTGAATTCACGTTCTGCTGATAATGAAACGGGAGCTCCCCATGGAATGCGGCTTAGCAAGTTTTCACGGCAAGGAGGCACCCACAGAAGTCATTCACCACCGGATGCTTGGAACTATCCACAGGGGACAGAGCATCAACCACTAGGAGGACCCATCACCACAAATGTTTCAAATTGAACTAATCGATAGAGGATCTCTTAACAGTGATGTGATATTCAATTATCAACCCCTGGCTCAAATGATGATCTCACAGACACCTTCAATGGCACACACTAGCGTAAATTCAATGATGTCTTGATGGAGGCCTCTAAAGTAAAACTTTGGGATCTCTTTTTACCTAAGGCGAGGCGAAAAGGGAAAGGGATGTCATTTGAGGGCTAAGAAGTTGACCATTCCAGGGAGGAGACTTGCGACAGCTTTGGATCACCAGATAAGGGTAAGGTGATTCTGAGTCCAAGCATATGATTTCTGGTTGCATGGGTGAGGGCACAACCCATGCAACTAGCCATTTTGAAATTGTGATCTGTTTGGTTGTTACATAGCTTGGCTTTAAAGTTGTATCTAGTTTGACGGTGTTATCGTGTTTTTATGTGATCTTGTTTGGCTTGCCTTGTTGTTTGGTGTTTTGTTGGTGAAGAATAGTGTTATCTAGAGGCGGTTATGCACTGGCATTGTCGGTCTTCTAATCTACCGAAAATGTAGGCTTCTTCCAGGGCTTCATGCATATGGTAGATAGATTTGGCTCTTTTGGGGGAAGGTGGCAAGCCTTGTTTAAACTCGTTTATCTTATGCTTTACTTTCATTTAGAATGCTCAATAGGTATGTAATATCCTTCCCACTAATATAATCTATTGTTAACGAAAAAAACATAAATATCCAACTCTACTAGTGTTTAGTCTTGGACTGTTAAAAATTAAAATTGTACGTTACTTTCCTCAAACAATATCACAGCCTAAAATTGTACTTGAAAAAGTAAAGCACTACAAGTGCTACCTAGAAACGTCTTCGCTACTACCGACAGTGGCAAAATCTTCTTGACGCCTCTTATCTTCTTCTACTGGATGTAACCTCTTTGCTCGTGACTGCTACTACGACGGACTAACCCGAGAACCAAATAAAATAAGACCAGTATTATACCCTAGAATTCACGACTCATTGAATTAAGGTTAAAATGGTTTCCATTTCTCCGTCCTGGCTCTTCAAAACAGGTTATAGTGATCTTTTTAGTCATGTATTAAAATCACAGGATTCACTGTTCAATAATTTATCATTTAGGTTGTTTATTCATTCTAGCTTACACTATTTAGCCATTATGCCTGTTGTGCTTGTGTTTGTTGATTTTATTCTTACTCATTCTGACTTGAGGCAGGTTTACAAGTGAATAATCATGACCGCTTATGCTATCATGTAGTACCTTAGTGGAATGGATCTATTTGTTGCCTTTTTGAAATATAACAAGGTAAATGCCCCGTTTCCACTCAATTGGTGAACTTGATTTTCATTTATCCCGTACTAGATTAGGAGTAATAAGCAAGGATAATGATACTTATTCCCTCAACGATAGGTTGCTACTTGGCACCACTTGAAGGCCATTGAATTTGAAAGATTAGGAGGCGCAACAATTTCTTCTTCTTGCTTGTCAATTTCCTAAAAATTATTTTCTTTAGTGCGGTCCAATCAACTGATTTTATAAATGTCAGAGCCACAACTGCTTTGAGTTTGGTTTGGCCTTTCTTTACTTTTATATCACCTACTCAGCTTTGGGAATAGTAGTAAGTTCCTAACCTTTAATATATTTAATTCATAGGTCTTCTTCTTTACCACATAAGGATTGATCTTTGTTAATTTATCAAAGTATCAAAGTGTGTTGGTCTACCTCAGTTAGATGTAATAATCTGCGTTGAGCTAAAGGTTCACGCAGTGATGTGCATAGTGTTATGATAGACCAATGGGTTAGCCTAAGATGTAAGATACACTTAATTCTGGTCTAAGCTCCCGAAGACGAATATGAGAGTGAATGCACTTTTAGAAGAGAGAATATATCCCCTTGATTAATCATGGAAATTTGAGGTTGTCAAGTTCCTTGAGGGTTAGCTTGTCCAAGATAGGTATTCTTGTAGTGGTCAAAGGCTGATAAGCCAAAGACTTGTTTGTTTCCAGCCTCGATCGGTGTTGGCACTTCATCAAGCGAGCCTTTTTATGTGGGCAAGCCGATGAAGTGTGTGTTGGTGGACTTGACGGTCTATGATGTCGTGCTTTGTTATGGGTTGTTGCGCCGATAGCAAGGTCATGTTACCTACAAAACCATATGGCTAATCCGTAGTCAGGTTTGTTGTGGCAATGATCTAAGTCCCCCAAGCTCCATGAGTTAGTTAAAAAAGGAACTTAGTAAAGGAGATGATACTAGGAAGTGGTGTTCTTTTGGAATGGAACCAACGTTGGACTTAGAAATGTGATGGGGATTCAATTGGTTCTTCTGTTAGTAAATGGATATATAAGCTCATGAGGAAGTGGCCTCTTGTAAACTCCTTTACGGTAAGGTGCATACATGGTTCTAAGTAAAATTGGGCATCTCTTATGTTTCCTCCTGGTGGAGAGAGACCTTCTAAACCCTGTGGTGAATTGAATGTGATACAAGATCTGAGGTGCGGAAGGATAAATCCCACAGGTTCCAGGAAACTCTCATAACTCCTCAAAAATGGAAGATTTGTTCTAATTAATGGTGAGCAACATGTGCTCCTGATAAGGAGGCACATTAGGGGTGCTCCCATAACAACCTTGCTCTTTCTTCTTTGTGTTGAATGGGGATGTTGTGTCATAACATGATTCACGGGTTGCATAAGTCCTCGACTATGCTTCGTAGACTTTGACTGCTCGAGCTTAAGATGGCCTCACCCGAATCTAGTGTTGGGAATGTTGTTGTCGTTACATATAGAAGGGTCTGATTGGCCCATCTTTCTTGTCGGTTTACTCGTACTGTGGAATTTAATTCGCTCAGTCTTGGGGTTTTATGTGAAAGATTCGGTAACTATGGTGACTTGAAGAAGAATTAGCAATGTGATCCAATTCCAGACTACCTTTGGCTCAAGATGGGACTTGAGACACGAGGTGGCTTCGTGCTACCTAGTGTTGGGTACACCTGCAAGTTGCCTTGCAGTGTCACGATAGTTATTACATCGCGTGTGTAGACACCAAAAATTCTCACCCCATAGAGCAAATTCCAAAATAATAAATAAAATAAAAAAGGGTCGTCATCTTCTTATCCCAGAATGTCATAGTGTGCGTGCCAAAGTGAAGCAACCATTTAATTAAAAGATTCCCAAACCAATTTTCAGATATAAAAAAAATGAGAGAGTCCAGCTCTTAGAAAATAAAATTTCAACAATACGATTTTAGTACATAAAATGGAAGGGTTTGAGAAATACTTGTTTCATGTTATTGTATCAATTTAGCTTTGATCAATTTTTCTTTCTTGTCCTAAATCAGTCTATCTTTAGTTATCATGTTAATTCATTTCATGTTTTCCAAGAAAATACATGTATCTTATTTGCTGCAATAATAAACAAGTAGTTGCACTGGTCTACTGGTTTAGTCTCTGATTCTAGTTCAGGTGGTCATGGGTTCAAGTCTGGACGTTGGCTTTGGGTTGTTTTCTTATTATTTTCGTTTCTTTCTTTTTTCTCAAGGCTCACCTTTTTTCTTCTTTTCAAGCTCATAGCCCAGCTCAATCATCTGCCCAACCCAATTCTTCCCAATACAGTAGCCCACACCAAAATAGAACAACAAAAAAAAAATCGGTCCTGTCCTCTACTGCCTATAAAACAACACAGAAAATGACCTAGAGAACATGGCTCCTTCCTCAAAATCAGTAGCCGCTATCACCATGTCATCTTCTTCGACCTTCCCAAAAAAAAAGAGACAGAACCTTCTCCATTCTCTCGAAGCAAAATTATGAACAACTCTGAACCTCTCTTCATTTTCTTCCTCACGGTAATGGCACCCGACTGGCGAACTCAAGCATACATACTCTATTCCTTATTCCCTTCTTCATCGACGTGACTTGGTAACGAATAACATCACCTCCATTCTTATTTCATTCTCTCCACGACGGTAAATTTTACACATCCAGCTGGAGAGCATCATTTCTTCACTGTCGATGAATTTGCACAGTTGACGAAGAACGAACATACAAGCTTAGCCTCCTTCATTTTCTCCGGTTGAAAAACAAAGAATATACCCTGCACCTCATTGAACGTTTTCACTCACAGAACATGCTCTGCAACTCCCTTCTTCTTATTCTCTTCCTCTTCTGCGACAACCTCCACCATTTTCTTCCCTATCTCTCGGCAAAAACATCTCTCCCAACTCTATTCATGGCCGCCACCATATTCAATCGCCACAGCCTTTATCCTTCAGCTAAAGACCCGAAATAGAGCGTCGAACTCATTCCCTGCTCCCACTCTTGTCCTCCTTCTGTTTCAAGATCTTCATGCAGTTATCCAGTGTTTACAAACCTCCTCACTACTGACAGACATCTCGCTACATCACCTCCCCTTTGTTCCGTCTGTTCGGATTTTGCAGCGCCTGGAAGCTTTCCTTGCGAACGCTCGAGAAGTGGATGCCATGTTTCATCGATTTTTTTCTTTCTTCTTTTTCTCGAACGTCACGTTTTGCGCCCAAGGTCTTACGGAATCGCACATGAATAAGGCAAACTCAAAGTCGCGGTTCTCTCACGGACATACAAGTTCCAGTTTCACTCCCCGTTCTATTTGTGTATTCGATTCAAGACAAAACACACCAGCTCCAGCTCTCAGTATTCTCTGCACACACGGTAAATTTTGCAATCTAACTGGCGAGCAAGGAAATACGGGCTCTGCGCCTCAATAATTGATACGTAATGGATGTTTGACAGATGACTGAGAGCCTGGGAATGGAGATGAAGAAGTAGATTAATGGAATAAATATTCTGATATCCTTTCTTACTCAGAGGTTCTCCTTAAATAGCGATAACAAGAAGGCAGTTTAGTTAATCTACTAGTGGCTAATTACAAAATATTAAACTATTTAATAATTGGAAATGCTGAATCGTGGCCAGTCTTCATTCTGCCACTTCATCGGACGTGGTCTTTTAGCCACGATGGGGTTGATCTGCTTCTTTTTCCACCTCGTGTGCTGCTGTTAGTGGGGATAACCGTCACATTACCCCCTCCTTCCGAAGCTGATTTGTCCTCAAGGCAGAAGGTGGGGAAATCCTTGGCTATGTCAGCTATCGATTCCCATGTGGCATCGGAAGGCGGTAAACCACGCCATTGCACTAGGGCCTGGCTGATGAACTTGGAACCAATCAGTTGTTCTCTGCGATCCAGTACGAGTTCCGGCGTGACCACCGGCTGAGTACCCATGAACTCTTCGGGGAGGGACACAACCGTGTCGGGATGAAGACCTTGTGCCTTTTTCAAAAGCGAGACGTGGAAGACATTATGGATCTTGGCAGATGACTGAGAGCCTAGGAATGGAGATGAAGAAGTAGATTAATGGAATAAATATTCTGATATCCTTTCTTACTCAGAGGTTCTCCTTAAATAGCGATAACAAGAAGGCAGTTTAGTTAATCTACTAGTGGCTAATTACAAAATATTAAAATATTTAATAATTGGAAATCGATGCACGCGTCTATAGGGAAAGGACCGTAGTATCGTTTCGCCAACTTGTTGGAGGCCTTATGTGCCACGGTGGACTGACGATACGGCTGCAGTTTAACATAAACCGAATCACCGACGTCGAAGGAGATGTCAATGCGGCGTTTATCGGCCTTGGCGCGCATACGGAGTTGGGCACGCCCTATATTGTCCCGAAGACGATGGAGTAGCTGTGTGCGGTCACGAAGTGTGGTTTCCACGGCATTGACAGTCGTTGTCCCTGGGAGATAATTAAGGAGTGACGGAGGGGGCCGACCGTACACAGCTTCAAATGGTGTCATTTGAATGGATGAATGGAAGCTGGTATTATAACACCACTCTGTCCAATGGAGATATGATAACCATAGTCTGGGTGTATCCGCCACAAAACATCATAGATAATCCTCCAATAACCGGTTAACAATCTCGGTTTGACCATCACTCTGCGGGTGGTAGGCGCTGGACATTGAGAGGACGGTGCCTTGGAGCCGAAATAACTCCTGCCAAAAGGAGCTGGTAAAGAGCGGGTCTCGATCCGAGACGATGCTGGTAGGCAGGCCATGGAGACGGCAAATTTCCTTGGCAAAAACGTCTGCCACCTGCGCTGCTGTATATGTAGCCCCCAAAGCACAAAAGTGAGCGTATTTTGACAGCCGGTCCACCACCACCATGATAGAGCTTTTACCACCCGAGGGCGGAAGGTGCGTAATGAAGTCCATCGAGACAGTGTCCCAAACTTGGCCGGGGATGGCTAATGGTTGGAGGAGGCCTTTTGGGGCGCGGTTTTCGGGCTTGACTTCCTGGCAGATTGTGCAGGTTGCAACAAGGTTGGTGACGTCCTTTCGGATCCCTGGACACATGAATGCGGCGGTGAGTTTGGCCAAGGTGCGAGCCACACCCGCGTGTCCTCCAGATGGTGAGGAATGGAATTCTTGAAGTAGCAAGGGGCGGAGGGCAGAGTGCTCAGGGACGAACAACCGTGTTTTGAAGTAGATAAGGCCATCTTTCACGGTATAGTCCGGATGGGCAGCTGGTGTTGCCAGGATGGCGTCGTGGAACTCGGAACAATGGTCCGTCACGTACTGCCGAAGAGTAGTCAACAGGGCCACTACCGGGCGGGAAACAGTTTGTAACGCAGCCAGTGAGGCATTGGGCCGGCGGGAAAGTGCATCAGCAGGGGTATTGTCTCGCCCGGGTCGGTAAATGATGTCGAAGTTGTACCCAGCGAGTTTCGATAAGCACCGTTGTTGCTCCGGTGTCTGGATAGTTTGGGTCAAGAGGGAGCGTAGACTTTGATGGTCTGTGATGACAGTGAAGTGGGTGCCGAGAAGGTAGGGCCGCCATTTGAGAATGGCTTCGGTGACGGCGAGCATTTCTCTAGAGTATGCTGATGCGTTTTGCATGCGGGGACACAAACGCTTGCTGAAAAATGCGATTGGGTGACCTTGCTGTGTGAGGATGGCGCCAATACCAGAACCGGATGCATCGGTCTGGACAACGAAGGGCTTGGAGAAGTCCGGTAAAGCTAGGACAGGTGCAGTGGATAGGGCTCGCTTGAGGTCGGAGAAAGCGCGCGTAGCAAATTCGGACCAAGTGAATGCATCCTTCTTGAGGAGATCGGTGAGCGGGGCAGCGATAGCAGAGAATCCCTGAATGAACCGGCGATAATACCCCGCTAGGCCAAGAAAACCGCGGAGTTGTTTAAGAGTGGCGGGTTGTGGCCAGTGTAAGATGGAGTGGATTTTAGCCGGGTCCATGGCGACTCCTTGGGCGGAAATAATGTGGCCCAGATAGGCGAGGGAAGGCACTCCAAAGATACACTTGGATTCCTTGGCATAAAATTTGTGTCGCTGCAGGATCTCCAATGTCTCTCGGAGGTGTGTAAGATGTGCGTCCCAATCTGCACTGTAAACCAGGATGTCATAAAAAAAACCAAGACGAAACGACGACGTACCGGCTTGAAGATGTCATTCATGGCTGCTTGAAAGGAGGATGGGGCGTTGGTCAGCCCAAACGGCATCACCAAAAACTCATAATGGCCCTCATGGGTGCGGAAAGCTGATTTGTGGATGTCCTCCGGTGCCAGCCGGAGTTGGTGATAACCGGCACGCAAGTCAAGCTTGGAGAAGATCTGGGCACCGTGCAACTCATCAAGAAGCTCATCTACCGTAGGAATCGGAAAACGTTCTTTAATCGTGACTGCGTTGAGAGCCCAATAGTCAATGCAAAAGCGCCACGTGCCATCCTTTCTGCGGACTAAAAGAACGGGTGAGGAGAACGGGCTGGTGCTGGGGCGGATGATGCCATCAGCTAGCATTTCTCGAACCAAGCGCTCAATTTCATCCTTGTGTTTGTGGGGGTAGCGATAGGGGCGAACATTGACCGGTTCGGTATTTGGTGGCAGCGGTATGCGGTGATCGTGCGGCCGAGTTGGAGGCAAGCCCTTGGGTATGCTAAAGACATCAGCATATGTGCGCAGGAGGTGCTGTATGGCAGTGGGGGGCTGTGGTGGTGTTGCCACTGTCTGCTGGTGGTGGACAGAGATGCCATAACAACAAGCAATCTGCTGCTTTTTGTTCTCCACGCACAATTGAGAGTACGAGATTGGTGTGGCCTCGTCAGGAGGAATACTGTGCAGTGTAATCCACTTGGAGTCCACCTGAAATTGAATATACATTGCCTTGAAGTCGGAGATGACCGGTCCCAAAGTCGCTAACCAATCACAACCAAGGATGATATCGGCACCGTGGACAGGCAGTAAGTGCAGATCAATCAAGAACGTATGATCGCCGAGGACGACATGAGTAGTGGCACAATAGCCGGATATGCTCATGGAGTCACCGTTCCCGACGCGGACTGTCATGTGACGAGATGGAGCCACTGGGAGTTGCAGATATTTGGCCCACCGGTTCTGCACAAAGTTGTGCGTGGAACCACTATCAATGAGGATGGTCAGGGGGTGGTCATGAATTTTGCCCCAGACGCGAATTGTCGTCGGGGTGGAATGGCCATCGAAAGCATGAAGAGAGACTTGCGGAGTGGGATTGACAAATGGTGTGGGATAGTGATCCTCGGATGTGGGTTCGGGGGCGTTGCCAAGAGAGTCGGAGTCGATCACGTCGGTGTCATCGACAATGAGACACATAAATTGACGAGGTTTGCAGTGATGGCCCGGGATGAATTTTTCATCACAATTGTAACAGAGACCTTTTTCCCGGCATGCAAGCGCTTTAGCGGGTGTGAGACGTTTGAAAGGCAGGCGTTGGGGTGGGGTGGTCGTATGGGCGGTGGTGATCGGTGCTTTTGGTGGGGGTTGTGGTAAGGCCAAGATACCGGGACCGGGGTTGGGTGGGGATGAGAGATTGTGGGGGGATCAGCTAGGAGCAGGGCGAGGAGTGGGGCGTGGGTGGAAGGTGAATTTTTCCTCAATAGATTTGGCTAGCCCAACCGCATCAGGTAAGGTAGTAGAGGAGGGCAAGAGGACTTCGCGGCGAATGTCATCCCGGAGGCCGGCGATGAAGCAATTGACAGCGCTGGTGGGAGACAGGTGAGGGACACGTGACTGAAGAGCTTCAAAATCCTCAATATAACGAGGGACAGTGGTAGACTGGCATAGTTTATAGAGGGAGCCTTCAGGGTTCTCGAATGTCGACGGTCCAAAGCGAGCCTCCACAGCACGTTTGAACAGATCCCAAGTTGTGAAAAGTCTCGATTGGTGCTGTATGGTGAACCACACCAGTGCGGGGCCGGTCATGTATAATGAGGCAATATCCAGCCGTTGAGACATCGTGGTCTGATGGTAGGCGAAGAACCTTTCGATTTGGAAGAGCCATCCGAGAACATTCTCCCCATTGAAGAAATGTATCTCAAGTTTGGGGGTTCTGGCGGTCGACGATGAGGTACTGCCGTGGTGGGATTGTTGGCTCCGATTTTCTGTGACAGTCAGGCGCCCCAAAATTTCACTCAGTTGGGTGGACGTATGTGTTTGGAAGTCAGTGAATTGTGCGGCGATGGACTGTTGAAAGGTTGCTAACTGTTCAAAGTGTTCAGTGATGGTGTCGAGGCGTTCAGCCGTTTTTTTATTGGCTTCTTCCAACGACTTGAAACGAGTGGTTGTGCCATCCCCCATGGAGTTCGCAAGAATGAAAGCACCAATGATACGTAATGGATATTTGGCAGATGACTGAGAGCCTGGGAATGGAGATGAAGAAGTAGATTAATGGAATAAATATTCTGATATCCTTTCTTACTCAGAGGTTCTCCTTAAATAGCGATAACAAGAAGGCAGTTTAGTTAATCTATTAGTGGCTAATTACAAAATATTAAACTATTTAATAATTGGAAATGCTTAATCGTGGCCAGTCTTCATTCTGCCACTTCATCGGACGTGGTCTTTTAGCCACGATGGGGTTGATCTGCTTCTTTTTCCACCACGTGTGCTGCTGTTAGTGGGGATAACCGTCACAATAATCTTTTCTCGTCGGCAATTTTGCAACCCCAACTGGCTACAAGAACATCTAAGTTCTGCCTCCTCCTCAGTCTTTTCACAGACGATCTATTCGAGCTTTGGCTGGATTTTCTCCCGCGGTGGTGTTTTGAGACGGGACTCAGTCAAAGTGATTCACGGGTGCACTAATTTGGAGCTCGGTAACGTTAACCTCATATTTTTCTTTGAATCATTTTCTTTTTAACGAAAGCTTCCTTGCTGAATCTAAATCCAGATTGTTGAAGGGTGCTTGCCTGTGATGGTTCATTCGAACTAGCCAATTGATCATTATTCAATGTCTAACTATGCTCTTTCGGACAGATTGTTGTATTTGACATTTTTATACAGACTAGAGACTCATATTGTTTATGTATACTAGATTTTTGTTAAGATGTATAGAGTTGGTTCTGGTTTTAATAGAATCTGTTTTCATAGATTTATCGTTGCAAGGCTTATTTTATTGATATTGTTCATCGCTCTGGTTTTAGTTTACTCCCGTCCATGACAAAATAAATTTGCATGACTAGCATATTTTAGGCGAGAATTATTTGATGATGTTGATCCCTTTTGATTTATGTTGTGTGCACTTTCACTCTCGGTTTGAATCATATCTCTACTGCCGCTTTGTGTGTGGAATTTCTGTTTAGATCCTAATGTTGTGTCAATACGTGTATTACCCATTCACGTTGATTGTTTAACTCAATTTACTAATTACTTTTACATTATGACTTGGCTGTGGTACATACAACTCGCTCGAGACAAATTGCGCTTGCATGACTTGGCCCTGCACTTGCTTGACTTGGACGGAGTTAAGGGCTTTTGACCACTCAATTTAGCTGGGATTTTTTCTCGTATATTTGATTGAAAAATAAACCGGGGTATGCCACCCCGTTGGTCAGTTCTCTATGACCTACACCTCTCCTGACCATGACTAAAAATCTGTTTTCATTTCTAGCATCCCTCTTTGCCCCTTGCACATGAATTCAGTTTGAAAATGACTTTAGTGTAACTTTGATTTAGCTTTCATTTAAGATTAACTTGTTTAGCTCTAACGTTAATGTTTGATTTTGATTCCTTCAATGCATGAATAAATAGTTAGGTTTGCTAAGTTTTGCTTCTTCCTGCTACAATCGTTAATGATTTACCATGATAATTGTCAATCTCCATGTTCTGCCATCATTGTGTCATGTCATCACTTAACTGTTGTAGTGTTTCATTTCTTATGGGTATGGGCCCGTTTGGGTTGCTGTAAACTCTCAGCCCAAATTTCACTTTGAACTCGGGTCCAACTCATTGCTAGCCGAACGTGGCTAGAACAGGTGGCCATAGAGAAACCTTCAGACTTACCCACTTATTTCTGGACTCATCAAGTCCAGTTTAGAAAAGCTTCTAGGTTCGGGGATGTTCCTCACTCAAACGGGCCGTAGAGTCTGGTCGGTGGGGAATGCCCTTCCTGTATAAAAATTTCCAAACAATCCATAATTGTCAGAATAAAACTCACAATCAATGATTCATTTTCAATCAATAAAAATCCAATTCAAAACCCAAAATTTAATTCCAAATTTAGCCCAAAAATTCAATTTCAAATCAATCCATTGCAATTCAATCCCAATTTCAATCCAATTCCAATTCAATTCTTAATTCAATCTCAATTCAATCCAGTTCTTAATTTACTTCGATTCAATCTCAATTCAATTCTTAATTTAATTCGATTCAATCTCAATTCCAATTTAATTTCAACTTCATTCCAAAATCAAATCGATTCAAATTTCTTCAATTCCAATTTGATTCAAAAAAATTCGTTTGATTCCAATTCGAAAAAAAAAATTCATTCAACTCCAATTCATTCAAAAATTCTTGTAATCCCAATTCGATTAAACTCATTTCAATTCTCAATTCGATTCAAATCCAATTTCAAATCCAAATTCAATTCAATTCTAAACTCATTCAAATCCAAATTCAATTCAATTCCAAACACATTCAATTCCAATCCGATTTCAATTCCAATCTGATTTCAATTCCAATTCAATCTCCCCTACACTCCGAATGTCTCACAGACCCGAGCGTCTCACAGACTTTGTCATTCTAATGATTCGAATGTCTCACAGACCCGAGCGTCTCACAGACTTTGTCATTCTAATGACTCGAATGTCTCACAGACCTTAGCATCTCACAGACCCGAGTGTCTCACAGACTCGAGCATCTCACAGACTTCGACATCTCAAGGTTTCAAATGTCTCACAGACCCGAGCGTCCCACAGACTAGCATCCCAAACCCAAAACTTCTTGAAACTTCTCGAAACTTCGAATCCTTCTAAACCTCAAACACCTCAAACATTTTCAAACTCCACAAACATCAAAACTTCCAAAAACCATAATCTTGAACTACGTAAGGTCTGATCTCAACAGGGAGTTGAGTACGTAGGCAGCCCGTCTAGGGTGCGACCCCATTCCAAACAAAAAACCCTTGTCCCAACTCTAAGGCAATATTCATGTCTATCAAACATTCAAACCCACTTTGATTCCCACAAACCCTCGACTTCTTCAACTCTCAAAATCAGACTCATAATCTTTCATTCTATACTCATTTGAATTCACCAATTCTTCTTCTTGGCGCTAGCTTGGCAGAAAAGCTCACCTCATCCACTCGTTTCCTCTCCTCCTATCCTAATCCTATCCTTGGTTTTTAAACGAATCTCTCTAATAAGGTTTTGAAAGAAGCAATCCCGACAATTGGAGACCGAGGCTTCCTCGGGCACCAATCCGAAGTCGTGGTCGTTGCCACTTCTAAGGGGTGTAACCCAGTGCGAACCTATAATAGAATCTCTGATCTGACCAGATAAGTCTTATCCATAGGCAGCAAATTCAGAGTCAACCAACGGTTCTTAGAACCCTCCTTCCCTTCCTTCCTAGTATCTTAGGTCAAACTAGGTGGCGACTCTAGTCATTTCCGCCCTTAAGGCATAAGTCCGCGTGGAGCCCATTGAGAGCGGGTGTAGTGCACACTTGCACTCCCATTATGCTTTCTGGGAAAGACGGACGATTTAGTAGGTATTTGAGGGATGCCAGAATAACGGGTTTTCACCCTCCACAGAATGGCATTTTAGGATCTAGGCTTTTCAGTCAAGAACCATATTTAGATAGACCCCCTCATACCGAAAAATCACCCTCCACAGCGTGAGAAAGCAGGATGTGGTGTGGTCCCTCGGGGTCCCCATACCCGTGAAAGGTCCTAGAGTTATAGTGAAGGTGTGGCTTTGGCCCAGGGCTTCACCTTGGTGGAACCAAGGGAATTTTTTAGCAGTACTTGAATTTAGCAGGTGATGCACTTACGTCCCTGGACCGGTAGGAGGTTTCTTCATATGGCTTCAACGTTGCCTTTTGTCTCGTGGTTAGGTTCTTAGCACTAAAATTGCTTGGTCCCTTTGAGGTGGTTGTTTCCTACGTGTAGCCTACCAGATGCGAAGGGAAAATTTTTTGGGTGCCTTACAGGTGCAGAATGCGATTGGTGTGATCCAACGCCCGTCCGTCCGAACGCATGGGTATAGAGTGCACTGGTGCAGGCATCTAGGAAGGACCCCCTGATTTTGAGTCAGGTGCACCAATTTATGCGGGAAACAACCCATCTGGCGTGCAGACATTGACCTGTCAAGGTCTTTATATCACTTGTGCAAATCTTGCACGGGAGTAGGCTCAGCCAGTTAAGACTCAACTTGGCAAGGCTGATGTCACCAGTGATGAGTAGTGCAGTAAGTGTCGAGCGTGAATTCAAGGACTAAGAACATTGACATCAAAGAGACATAGGGAACCCATTACTACACACCCTTACCAAAACGTTGTTGTGCCACAAATGGAAGGACTCAAGATGTCGTAGCAATGTGAATCATTGTACACTTGGTGTTGTTGCGACATGAATGGAAGGACTCCGGATGCCGCAATAGCTTGAGCGTCTGAACACTAAGTGGCAATGTGTCAAAAAATAAGGACACAAGACACTTCGACATTGTGGTACTCAATAGACCGACATGCCATTCAAGTAGATCGTGGTCGAAGTCAAAGATATTTGAGCTTCGATAAACACACGGTTTAACAGCTTAAGGCAGTTGCCTATGTGTGGGTCAAAGACAATGTCTGTGGGCTGTTACACCTTCAAAGTAGGGAAACTTTATAAGTGTGACAAAATCTCCTTAATTGAGTTAAGGCTCATCGTTGTATCTTACTGGGGATGGTAAGAGTTTCTGTGGGGGAGGTTTGTCGTGCCCTTTTTGTGAGCTGCTTGGTGACAAGTAGTTCCATGTCAGTTTGCCCTGGTTAGTGCCTATTTAGAATTGTGTTGGGATTACTTGTCAATCACATACTTGATTGTCGCTTTGACTTAGTCCCTTAAGTTCCACGGTCCTTATGATCCCTTGAGGATGAAGGTCCGAGGGGCGGGCATCGGATGAAGGGCACGATGCGTTGGATCTGGCCGAGCTGAGTTGCGTCAGCTTGTGACTCGACCAAGGGCTGAGTTAACGGGTGTTGTGGAGGACATCCTTCTGAACTTGGTGAGGACCGGGCATGCCTTTGGGCATGCACGCTGCCAGGGTGGCTTGATAGCGACTCCAATAGACGTGCTCAGTGTTGTCCCTTAGTTTGCGAGTACTAGTGTGACCACGAGCACGAAACAGCTAGAGGTTGTCTTGGCCGAGCTGCGTGGTGTCAGCCTATGACTCAAGCGAGGGTCGAGTTAGCGGGTGTTGTGGAGGACTTCCATCCGAGCCTGATGAGGACAGGACATGCCTTCGGGCATGCATCCTGCCAGGATGGCTCAGTAGTGACTCCAACAGCATGAGCACATGGTGCTCAATGCTGGCCCCTAGGTTGCGAGTGTCAGTGTGACCACGGGTACGAAGAAATATGGGTTGTCCCGTTAGTTTGACTCCTGCCACAAACAGTGCAAGGGGCATTGCACATCAGAGTCGTCTTACGGCTCAGCATGGGTTGAGTCTTGGACAAGGGCGGAGACAGGGTGCGATGTAGCCTGCGTTAGCACACCTTACTGACTCGTACTAGCTGGTGGTCCCTGATCGTTACCATCATATTAGGCAAGCACATGTGGTGGTGGACTTGGTCCTTGTTGAGCGAGCTCGATATGGCTTATTATGTGTCGCTGGAGAGGGAGCTTATGAGATGGACCTTGAGTCCCTTGTAATGAAAACGATGGCCTGAGGGTTGCCGCTTGGTTGCTTGTCGGGTCGATGAGGGCTTGATGGTTCAGAGGATGAGTGTGGCCGCTATGGGGTGGATGAGTACTCGGGCTGCAGTGAAAGGGATGGAGTTGACTCAGCCTGAGCTAAGGCCTGGCATTCGACCGGGTGTCTGGGCCACGGGAATATGATTCAGTGAAGGAACTTGTCGTTGTGAGGTTTAAGTCCACTCTTGATTCTTGCTTGTGGCTTTGACCCAACGCCAGTGATGCCTAATTGGTCTCTTGACCTAATTCATAAGAGCCTCTTGGGATCTTGCTTCCACGCAAAAGTTTCCGGATTAAGGTTGGCATTACAATTGTGATATCTAGTCTAGCTTCCTTCATTGTGTGACATCAAAATTGTAAGGTTGGTCTGCTCAGTACTTATGTGATAAAGGCACTTTATATTAGTTGCTATTTTAGTATGAATGTTTTTCCAATTTGTAAATTAAGCTTCTTCATGCAAAACCCTCGTTGTGACTTAGCCTTAATACATCATTAACTTTATTATTTCACATCCTATTCGACAACCATTCTACAGATCTTGAAATTTCAATAATGATGTTTATGGGGCGGATCTAGAGGGGGTGGGGGCCGTGCCCCCCGAAACTTTTGAAAATTTGTAAAATGCTCTTATAAATTTTTAAAAAATACAAAATAACATAATGTTTTAAAGAACAATATTGTCAAAAAAAATTTTGCCCTCCTAAACAAAGTTCTGGATCCGCTATTATGGTTATTTTGTCTTATCTGATTGCGAGGTACTGAAAAACTGAATAAACAGAAGTTACAAAACTGTTGGACTAAACTAATAACTGAAACAGCAGATAACTCATAGATTAACCGTTCAAGTTTTTTTTTATTATTATTAGTATCAATGAAACATTCATGATGCTATGGTTAGAATTAATTTCACCAGCTCTGACTAGATAAGCATCGAGCATAGATTTTTATTCTTTCAGTTTCTTTGAATCGGCTTGTAAAAATCTCAAATTGAAAAGGAACACAAGATTGTTAATCTCACCATTAAGCCTGATAAAATATTACTTAGGGAAGAAAGTTACTAACAAAACTCCTACGGATCAGTCGGTGTTCTCACTTGGTCCTTGCTTCTCTGATGATTATATCAATATGGTTGTTGCTCCTATGAGTCACAAAGAGGTTAGGTATGGTTTATGCTTTTTTAATAATTCAAAGAGTTTTAGTTAAAATGGATGCAATTCTCTCTTCTATAATGCATGTTGACGTTTTCTTGGCGAGGAGGTTGGTGATGTTGTTTTAAATTTCATCATTTAAAAGAGGATAAACATTCCTCTAATTTTCCTATTAAATCTAACCACTTGGAAGAGCAAATGAGTTGAAAAATACATCTCTAATGAGGATGAATGGGGCAACAGTACATGGAAGATGGAGATGGCTCGGCTAACAAGACTCTTAAACCAGCGTTGCAATTTTGTTTCGGGAAATTTTACGAGATACTCCGAGGTTTGAGTGAATTGTACGAGAGATTTAAGTTTTAATTTTTATTACGAGATACCCATAAAATTTTATTTTCATTATGAGACACACCTAATGTTAAATTTTATTATGAGATGTCATTCCATTCAAATTCTGATATATTATATTTTACATATTCTCATTTTATCGTCACACCAACATAAACCTAATTTCCATGATAATTGTTAAATTTTATATCGACTAATAACTTAAGCATTTTATGACGAGAGGTAGAAAATTCGAACTACATGCAAGTTGTTACACCTCTCTTTTAAAAAATAAAAAAATCAACTCGGAGTTCGTAGTACTCTTACATTTTCAAAAACGCTAGCAATATGGTTTTAGCCTGTGTGAATATTTTAGTGGGGCAGATTTATCATTTTACTTGTTTAGGTGTAATGTTTTTTAGTTGACATTGTCATTTTTTAAAAATTATGGTATTTTATATATTTTTTAAATTTATTAGAGTATTTAATTAATTTTCAAAATTTTCTTCTAGATACACCACACTGTTATCAATTAAAATCATTAATAAATTAAAGAAAAATGGTTTTTCTAGCAAAAAAAAAAGATATCAAGCAATTATATTTTCCCATTACTAAGAATTTTGAATTTAAAAGAAAACCAAAAACAAGGTTTAAATACAATAAATCCAAAACATCTTAGCTAATATAATGTCCTTTTTTTGAAGTTAGGGGATGGAGGACTGTGGTTCTTTTGGTGACAACCCTATTAATAAAGATAAACAGGATTGAAGTTGATCTGAGATTTAATTCGTTGAAAGGAAATCTTAGATCTTGAAGAGCATTAAAAAAATTGATAAGAGAGGAGGAAGTTTCTAAGAATGAGTTGATAAGTGTTGTAAATGAGAAAAGAGAGATTACAGAGAGAGAAAAGTTAGAGAGACAATTAGTATTCTTCTCATTCCAGTGACTGGATAGCTGATGTGGCATATGTGGTGAGGAGAAAATTTGTATTAATTTTAAATGGTTGTAACTTTTAATATATAAGTTCAAAATGAAAAAAAAAATATCACTGTTCATCTAAATTCAACCTCTTCAAAACAAGACCAGCCATGAATATGTTTTGACAACTTTGAAAAAAAATAATTTTTACATATGTATGATAATATGATTCATTAATTTCGATATTATGATTCATTAAAATTGATATTATGATTCATTAACTAATAAGTGGTGAATGAGATTAAAAATTTTAGAATCGATAAAAAATTATTATTGTATTTTAGTGTATTATTGTTGTATGGTACAATTTAAATCTTTTATAGTGAATCGTGTATTTTTTATACATACCAAATATTGTTTTGTATTGCATTATTGTTTAAATTTTTATTTTTATATGTTTGCGCTGATACACTAAAATGAAGATATGATTCATTAATTTTGATATTATGATTCATTAAAAATGATATTATAATTCATTAACTAACAAGTAATGGATTAGATAACAAGCTTCGAAACTAATAATGGATCATTATTATAATGCATTATTATTATTATTGTTATTGTTGTTGTTGTTGTTGTTTTGCGGTGTATTATTTTATTTATATGATGTATTAAAGTCTTATATAGTGAATCATATATTTTTTAAAATACCGATTTCAAAACAGATAATAAATCATTATTGTTTTGTAGTGTATTATTATTGTTGTATTGTGTATTTTAAATTGTATATAGTGAATCAAGTATGGTTGATATGTATAGATATATACACATAAAATACAAATTTTAAAGTTGTCAAAAAATATCCATCACTACTAGAAAATACGTAATTAGCGACGAATTTAGCAATGGACAAAATTCCGTCGCTAATTCGCGATGAAATAGTGACGGGTTGGCGACGGAGTGGCGACGGAATTCCGGCAGGGCCAGTGGCGCCAATTTTTCGGGCCTGGGCACCCATTTTCGCGATGGCTTAGTGACAGAATTTTCGTCGCTAATTAGCAACGGACCGCCTTTTCGTCGCTATTCTTTTTTCGAAAAAACAGAAAAACGAAAGATTAGCAACAAACTCGTTCCATTGTTAAAGGAACGACGTCGTTTTGACGCCGTTTGTGACCGCCTCAGGTTTAATTTTACTTATTGAAACGACGTCGTTTTATTTAATTTTAGATAATAAGAAAAATCAGTCACGCACCGTGACCTTCTTTTTTCTTTCATTCATCCTTTCGCTAACGCTCACATAGAGGCGAACCAAGTCGAGATTTGGGCGTTGCTACACCTTCCCAGCTCCTGTTTTCCGGCGACTACAGGCGACCTCAGGCGACAGCAAAACACGACAGGCGACAGAAGACTCATCAGGTATGTCTCTAAAACCCTAAAATTCTGATTTCGATAATTGAATTGGGGAAAACAATATTCTGTATGTTAATGCCGTAATTAAATGTGTTTGGTTGCTAATTTGCACTAAAAACTGCTAGTTACTGATATATTGATGATGTGTTATATTTGTTGTTGTTAGTTTTTGATATTTTTGAGCATTTAGGGAAAATTTGTTGTTGTTAGGTACTGATTTAGGGTCTCATAACTATATAGTGTCGTTGCTGCGTAATTTAAGTAACTGAAGTTGTACCGAATATGACTAATTGGAGTATAACTATTTTATAAATAAAAAGTGTAACTATTTTACATAAATAAGTATTATATTTTATAAATAAAAAGTGTAACTATTTTACATAAAAACAAAATTTTATCAGTTTTATTAGAGTATAAATAATACAATAGTAAGAAGTTTAGAAAAAACAAATTAGTAGCTTATAATATATATATATAGATAGATAAATATATACAAAAAGTAAATAGTAATGTTATTGATATACCCGAATAAAATCTATCTAACTTACTTTCACCAGAATATTACATTTGTATTCTTTTATATCTATGGATTTATACCCTACTTAATATATTAATTCATGCTAGCTAACCCCAACTTGAAAAATACTAAAACCTCAATAAAGTTAATTATCAAACTTTATAATTAAGAATGTATATCAAGTTTAATAGTAAAAAAATACATATTTTCAATCATTTATAAATTTTATTATTATTTCTTAAGTGACATTATTATTAGAAATAACTATATAGTATATCGTGTGTGTTTTAGTAACTGAAGCTGTACCAAACAGGACTAATTAATTTGTGACTTAGCAGTAGATGTTTAGCACTCTTTTTATGTACATTATTTAATCTGTATTTTAACCAACTTGCTAATTAACAAGTATGATATCTTTGAATGTTTCTCCTTTTGTTGGGTTCTGTTGATAACTGCTGCAGGTATTTGTAAATCGTCCTTGTGGGATGCTTAGAAATAAGCGGAAAAGTAAAAAAACAGAGGAGACTATGTCAAATTTTTTTAATTTTATTAGTTTTAACTAAAGTAATGTTTGATTAGTATAGGTATGAGACCCGATGGATTGTGGATGTACGATGAGAGAACCTTTAAGAGAGGTAGAATCTCTGCTGAATGACTGAGGAAGATGGAAGAGTTTGTCGCTTTTGCATTACAACACCCTGAATGTATGGAAGATGGTAAAATTAAGTGCCCTTGCGACATGACAAGGTGTGGAAATAGACAGTATCTTAAGCCTGATGTTGTTAAGGTTCATTTAGCACATAAAGATTTTATGTACGGTTACTTTGATTGGGTATTCCATCGGGAAGATAACACACCCGTACAAGCTACCTCGAGCAGCACTACGCCTACTGAGGTTCCACATGTTGAAATGTTGGAGCAAATGATTGCACATGCTGTTGGTTTGGTTCCAGAAGAATTGGGGCATACATTTAATTTTATGGAGGAGGTTGAAGAGGATGTGGAGGATACTCCAAATCCCGAGGCTAAGAAATTTTTTGAGTTGATGGAACATGCTAAAAGAAAGTTATTCAGTGGCACTCATCATAGTGTACTATCTA
Organism: Limonium bicolor; assembly: GCA_023374045.1. Classification (NCBI taxonomy): domain Eukaryota; kingdom Viridiplantae; phylum Streptophyta; class Magnoliopsida; order Caryophyllales; family Plumbaginaceae; genus Limonium; species Limonium bicolor. The sequence continues at coordinate 364,409,640 of CM041776.1, read as the reverse complement.
TCACCACTGAATTAATGTCCATTAAGAATGACTTCCAAGCACCTCAGGCATTGATTGATCAAGTTTGTAAAACCTACTGCGAACTTCGTCCAGAAAACACTGACATTCCAAGAAACTTCTATGAAGCAAAGAAAATCATATGTGGTCTTGGGTTACCTTATGAAGAAATCGATTGTTGTTCCAAACTATGTATGATTTTCTGGGGAGAAGATAAAGATCTGGATGTATGCAAGTTTTGCACTCGCCCCATATACAAGCCTATCAAAGAGGGGATCACAAAAAGGAGAAAAAGTAAGGTACCTTTCAAGAAGATGCAGTATTTCCCTCTCATTCCAAGGCTGAAGAGGCTTTATGCTTCTCCTGCAACGGCTACATATATGAGATGGCACGCCGAACACAAAATGGAAGATGACAACATGTGTCACCATTCCGACTCAAAAGCGTGGAAACACTTTGACCAGATTCATGCTACTTTTGCTTCGGAGTCTAGAAATGTCAGACTTGGGTTATGTACAAATGGTTTCCAACCATTTACGGCTTCTGGAAGACAGTACTCTTGTTAGCCAGTTGTAACTGCACCATATAATCTACCGCCTGGGATGTGTATGAAAGATGAGTTCTTCTTTCTTACAGTACTTGTTCCTGGCCCTAAAAATCCTAAAGGAAAAATTGATGTGTTTTCACAACCTCTGATAGCTGAGTTGCAAGAGTTGTGGGCTGGAGTCACAACATATGATGTGTCCAGAAAGAAAATTTTCAAATGAGAGCTGCATTGATATGGACCATAAACGACTTTCCTGCATACGTAATGCTATCAAGTTGGAGCACTGCTGGTAGACTGGCGTACCCACATTGCATGGAAGACAATGACGCATTCACATTACGTTGTAGCAAGAAGCATTTGTGGTTTGACAACTCCAGAAAGTTTCTTCCTCTAGACCACAAGTTTCGTAATGATAAAAAGTCATTCCGGAAAGGGCATAGAGAGACCAGGGTTGCCCCACATTTCAAAACTGGTGACAAAATACTTGCAGAGTAGAATCGGATGGAGCTAGATGCTTACACATTGTTCATACACACTCATTCGAGCAAGGATTAGCATGGAAACAGTGTGCCAGTATGCTCCAAGGTTGAGGACACTACTGTAAGTGTTTTAATTTAACTTATTTTAAGTTGTGCTACATTATTCAAATTTATTCATTAGTGATGAATACTAATTATATCATTGTGTTATGATTATGAAGCATAAATACAAAGAGTTGTTAGATACTGTCACTCACGAGTCAACCACTCCTGATGATCCATCTCTGCAAGCCACACCAGTAGACCCTAATGAAATTTTTTATAAGGCTGTTGAAGGGAAATCCAGAAAGCAGAGGGTCTATGGTGTGAGCGAGCTAGCACCAGTGTACTTCCCTGACTCATTTCACAGCACCGGCACTAGCTCACGTGCTTCCGCTACGACCATAGCACATACAAGTCCATGAAGATGGACATTGAGCAGGAGCTGAGTTAGAAGTTCGATGATAATTACAGGCAGCATTTTCGATTGAGGAGAGGGAAGCTATCCGCCAGGAGATGTCCAGCGAGGAGATGCAGAGGATGATATGAGCGCAGATCTCCCAGATGTTTCCCTCTCAACAAGGTCCGTACGGTGATCCTTGCGCTGGCTCTAGTACGGGTGGATGGGGTCAGTGGCCTAGAGGTCTGCATGATGGCTCAGGTGGTTCGGGTGGTCCGGGTGATCAGACGGGATATTGTCCAGGGGATGGGCATGGTTGGGGAGGCGGGTATTAGATAGATATGACATTTGACTTCATAGCTTGTGTTGATTGAACATTTATCTTTTGTTTGCTTATGGGATTAATGAGTACAACTCTTTATGGTATTGCATATTACAGGTGGATATGAATAAAATGTATTATATGTCAACATTTATAAGTGAAAATATATTACAAATTAAAATATTAAATATTTTTTTAAAAATAAAAGCAGTTTAGCAACGGAATAGGGACGGAAACGTTAATCGAAAAAACCAAATTTCCGTCGCCAAATTAGCAACGGGCGTTTTCCCTCTCTAATCCGTCGCTAACTGATTTTTCACGACGGACACATCCGTCGATAATCCGTCGCTAATTGGCGACGGATGACGTCGTCCGACGCGATTGTGAATTAGCGACGACTGGATTAGCGACGTCTCTAATCCGTCACTATAGCTGATTAGCGACATATTGTCCGTCGCTAATCTGCTATATTTTAGTAGTGCATGTTTGATCTGGTCTTGTTTTGAAGAGCTTGAATTTGGATTAACAATGATATAATTTTTTTCATTTTAGACTTATATTTTAAAAGTTACCACCAATTAAAATTAATATAATAAAAATGCAACTCAATCAACAAAACAATCCAGTCAGGAACTAACTGAACTGTCAAATGGACAAGACTACACCCATTTGGATGCGGCAAGCGGCACCTTCTACCGTCTGTTGGTCCTAGACTAGAAGAGTAGCATGGTAGTATGTGTATGGGTTTCCTGCCATATTGGTTGCTTGCTTTAAAATGGTACATGTTTCCTTTGGAATAACACACGACGTCGACCCCTATAGTCATTAGTCAGTTGTATGTGCTGCTGCCTCTACAACGCCCATGTATCACAAATAAGGCAAGTAAATGTGCCATTGCAGTTGCACTCTATTTTCTCCAAAACTTGGAAAATATTGTTCATTTTTTTGTTGCTTTGGATGTTAGTATCCTTTTCCGCTGCAGTGAATCAGAACGTGGAGATTAATGAGGTTGCTGGTAGGTGATGAAGATGTCTGCCGTTGATGCTTCTGCTTTGTCTTCGGGTCAACATTGTTTCTAGTCCAGTCGTGTCACTCGGAGTATTGTGGTCTTCTTCATTATTATGACTTGCTTGTACTATTTCATGTGCTTACGTTCGTTACTACTATATTGTAAGTTGTGGGTAACATGATATTTATGATTTTAATTTGTCAGCGGAAGTATATAGCAATTCTGTGAGCATGTATATTATTATATATAGCCCCCGCGCAATAGGTGTTGTTTAGAATGACTTGAACGAAAATGGCATTAATGCGAATCAGTCGAGAGGCGATCGAACCAGATTGCATTATCAAAGTACTTGTTGTTGAGTTTGTCTGCACTTTTCTATTCGTCTTTGTAGGTGTTGCCTCTGCCATGACTGCAGGTACGTCGTTTATACTCTCTTCATAATTAACACTGTATTCTTGATGATTGGGCACTGTGCGACATTGATAACATTTAAAAGTAATTTGATTTGACTGCGTTATTATTCTGTTGTGACATAGGGTTGCTATCTTCGGACCCACTTCTGTGTTTGTTCTTAATGGGAACTGCCCAAGCATTTGCAGTGGCAGTGATGATGTCCACCGGGTCCAGTATTTCCGGCGGCCATCTTAACCCAGCAGTCACGTTGGGTCTTGCTGTGATTTTCCGATCAATTCTCTACTGCATTGATCAATGTGTCGCTTCTGCCGCCGCCTGCTTCCTCCTCCACTATCTCACAGGTGGCCTGGTGGTACGTACCAAAGAAATTATTAAACCTTCCTTTCAACTTATGTAGAATTAAAATGATGCTTGAACCGGGGCTTCAATTTTTACTTGTATGCGATGCAGGAGATACCGGTCTACACATTAGCTGTTGGTATGAGCTCACTCCAAGGGATTTTAATCTCTGACCTTCTCATTACTGTTCACGGTTTACACCACAATTGTAGAACCAAAGAAGGGATCTCTTGACGGGCTTGGCCACTTCTCACGGGGCTTGTTGTTGGAGCCAACATCTTTGCTGGTGGAATATACTCTGGGGCGTCTATGAACCCAGCTCGGTCATTCGGCCCTGCTCTCGTCTCCGGTTTTTGGACCGATCACTGGGTATACTGGGTTGGGCCTTTTGTTGGTGCAGGTCTTGCTGGGCTCATCTATAACAAAATTTTCATTAGTCGATCTCATGTTGTTCTTCCTAGGGAGGACGAAGCCCGATCAGTTCTCGCTGCTGCTACGTTGACCTAGTCGTCCTAAATAATGTCAGACTCAAATGGTGCTTAATATTTATTTAATAATGGACCATGCGATGCATTCTTGTTTTTTCTTATTGTGCCAAATGTGAATCACATCATTATGTGATTAATCATTATCATTCATTACTCCAAATGAAACATCGCATCTTTGAGCGATTGTATGCTTCCTCCTGATTTCTAAAACTCAAGAAAACTAAGCATCAACTGAACACCGTTACGTGTTCCAGTATCTAACATTTCAGTAACAATCTCGCAAACCACCGAATATGGGAGGCTCCACCCACTTAAAATGAATTAGACTTTGACTTCAGCATAAACCTCATGATGACTTCCGTCTAGTACACCATTCTGAACTAACACACTAGTCTCACCTCTGCACTTCTCCAAAATTATCACCGACACATTCCTTTGGCAAGACTGATTGAGTCGAATTAGGTAATGCAAGATATACGAATGCCTTCTTATCATGACAATTGACAATATTAGGAAGTAATTCAGCAGCACGGCTTATCTGTTCAACACCCACAAGGCAATTGAACTTGTTTATCAGATTCTACCTAACAGCTTATAACATGGAGAATCAAATAGCACAACAAGGGACAAGGCTCAGTACGAATAACATATTACTGCACTTAAATCTTTTTGCCTCTGATTCGGCCGGACTTTCTCGTTTTTATTCTTCAGATTCATTGAATTTGCGTTGAGGGATGTCAACATCTTCATTCCCTATTTCTATTGCACTATCAACTGATTCTCTTCGCACAACGTCGTTTGCTGTGATTACGGGCAATATATATTCGAAACAAATGCCCATCTCTTTGGTTGATGATCTTCTAAACCTGGAGCATACAACCTGGAATATGTAATCAGGGACTCATTTTACTAGTGAACGTAATACGGGCCCAGATTTAAAAGGCCCAAAGTCTGTAATTAAGTAGAGTCCAGTTCCTTTACAACTCAGTCCAAACCTTTTCTACTCTTATCCATAAACCAATGCTATATAAACACATGTAACCCTACAGTATTCTAATGAGGAATGACAGTTACACTTTTCCCAAAATAACTATCGACTCCTTTTACTATGGTATCAGAGCCCTAAGGCGGCGGCCTCCCTTTCCCGATCCGGCAATCTTGTCATTCTTCCCCGATGTCGGAAACTTCATCCATGACGTCCAGCCAAACAGCAGGTGCATTGATCTCTGGTTCTTCTTCATCATCTGCTTCTTCTTCTATCTCTTTACCGTCTCTTGTTTCTACTTCCTCTCATTTCCACAAACTCACCACTGAAAACTACCCATCTTGGAGACGCCAACTTGAACCCTATCTTAAGGGTCATGGTCTCTTCGGTTGGCTTGATGGATCAAACCCTTGTCCCTCCAAATTATCCGATGGCCTCCCTAATCCTGAATACACAAAATGGCAACAATATGATCAACTAATTCTATCTGTCATTACTTCTACTCTATCTGAAACCCTGCTGGGACAAGTTTATGATAATGAAAATGCTGCTAGTCTATGGAACTCGCTTAAAGATATGCATGCTTCTCAGTCTAGTGCCCGCATTATGCAAATTCGGTGCCAAATGATGAATCTCAAAAAGGGAAGTGATACTATCTCTGCTTATTACACTAAGTTGAGAAACTTTGCTAGTTCTCTCGCATCTGCTGGATCTCCTATCTCTGATGGTGATCTTGTTGCCCACATTCTTACTGGGCTAGGTTCTGAGTATGACTCTGTGGTTACAAATATTTCTATGAGTTCTGCTACTCCCTCTCCTCAACAGGTGTACAACCACCTTCTAGTCTATGAGGCTAGACTCAATCATCAGACTAGTTCTGTGATGGCCCAATCTCAAATATCTTTGAATACTTCTACCACCTATGATGCTAATTACTCTCAGTCTGCTCAACGTGGGAGAAGCTCCTACTCTAACAGAGGGAGAGGGGGAAGAAACTCGAGAGGACAACAGGGTAACAGAGGTTCTTCTTCTAACAGAGGAGGAAGACAAAATCAGTCAACAAACTTTAATGGCAAACCTGATACTAGGGTTCCCTGTCAAGTATGTGATAAGAGGGGACATACAGCTCTGGAATGCTGGCATAGGTTTGACTATGCATATCAGGCTCCAACTCCACGCAATTTTAATACTACTCTAGCCCCTACCTCCTCTCTCACAGTAGACTCCAACTGGTATCCTGATAGTGGTGCCTCTCACCACTTTACTAATGACTTTGGCCAGCTATCTCTTGATTCTAGGCCTTACACTGGGGCTGAGGGTGTTCAGATTGGAAATGGCTCCACTCTCCCTATCTCTCATCAAGGCAATGGTCTTCTCCCTACACCCTCTGGTGCTTTTCATCTCTCTAATCTGTTACATGTCCCTCAAATAAGCAAGAATTTATTATCAGTGAGCCGGTTTTGTCATGACAATAACACTATGTTTGAATTTTATGCTTCCCACTTTGTTTTAAAGGATCAAGCTACGGGGAGAGTGCTTCTCAGAGGTGATACCAAGGATGGTCTCTACATTTTTCCTACTGTCTCTACTGAGCCTGCTACACCTACTACCAATTACCACAGCTTTGTTGCATGTCGAACTACTCCAGAAATTTGGCACAACAGATTGGGGCACCCTTCTTCTAGAGTCACTAATATGATGATAAATAAATTTTCCTTACCTGTTTTAAGGAAACAGTCTAGTTTTCAGTTTTGTTCAGGGTGTGCTATGGGCAAGCATCATGCCTTACCTCACCCAGCTACTGGTTCTGTATCTAAGAAACCTTTTGAGTTACTTTTTATGGATGTTTGGGGACCTGCCCCTGTTCTGGCTACTGATGGATCTCGATTCTACTTGTCTATAGTTGATGATTTCAGCAAATATATTTGGATTTTTATGTTATCTGCTAAATCTGCTGTTGTCTCCATTGTTGCTGAGTTTATTAAAGCTGTTCACAATCAATTTGCTACTTCTGTTGGTGCTATACAATTTGATGGTGGAGGTGAGTTTATTCCTGTCAGGAAGTTGGCTGTTTCACATGGAATTGATTACAGAGTCACTTGTCCCTATGCTCATGCTCAAAATGGGACAGTTGAATCTCGTCACAGACACATTGTTGAAAAAGGGCTTGCCTTGCTTGCTCAGTCATCCCTTCCTCTAAAGTTCTGGGACAAGGCTTTTGCTACTGATGTCTATCTCATAAATAGAACCATCACTCCCATCCTTGGTTTTTCTACCCCTTTTCAGTATCTATACAACAAACCACCTGATTTCACTCATTTAAAAACCTTTGGTTGTTGCTGTTGGCCCAATCTGAGACCTTACAACAAACACAAACTGGCTTTCAGATCTACAAGATGTGTCTTTATTGGCTATGCTCCTCATTATAAAGGATATCTATGCCTTGCTATTGACACAGGAAGGGTCTACATAAGCAGGGATGTTATATTTGAGGAAAGTGTTTTTCCTATGCAAACCTACATCTCCCCTGATCAACAAACTGTCACTATCTCCTCTGTCCTACCCTCTCTCCCTACCCAAGCATCCAACCACACAACACCACCAGAGCCCATGCCCTCTCTACCTACCCAAGCATCCAACCACACAACCCCACCAGAGCCCATGCCAGTTTCTCCAACTACCTCCACAGATATGCCTTCTCCCTCACCCACTAACCTACCATCTCAATTCACTACATCATCCTCTACCAACTCTCCACCTCCACAAGCAGCTTCAAATCATCCCATGCAGACTAGGTCTAAGAGCAATATCTTCAAACCTATTACTAGAACTGATGGGACAGTAAACTGGCCTAATGCTCACAACACTGAAACAGTCCCTGAGGAGCCCACACTCAAACAAGCACAGAAATACCCCGTTTGGAGAGAAGCCATGCTTCAGGAATATCTGGCTCTACAGAACACTCATACCTGGGACTTAGTTCCCTGTCCTAAGGCAGCCAATGTTCTAGGTGCTAAGTGGATTCTAAAAACCAAAAGAAAAGCAAATGGCACTATTGAGCGTAGGAAAGCAAGGCTGGTGGCCAAAGGTTACAATCAGGAGGCAGGTGTAGATTACACTGAAACTTTCAGTCCTGTGATCAAGCCTACCACTATTAGACTCCTTCTGTCTATTGCTATAGCACAGGACTGGCCTCTTACTCAACTTGATGTACAAAATGCCTTTTTACATGGGGATATTACAGAGGACATTTATATGGAACAACCACCAGGGTTCCAACACCCTTTATACCCCACTCATGTGTGCAAACTCCGCAAATCCCTATATGGGCTTAAACAGGCCCCCAGGGCCTGGTTCTCTAAACTAAGCACTTGTCTTTTGGACATTGGCTTCAAAGCTTCTAAAGCTGATAGCTCTCTCTTCATCTACAATTCTCAGGGTGATGTAATATACCTTCTAGTCTATGTGGATGATCTCATTCTTACAGGCAACTCTGCTTCCACTCTACAGAAACTAGTTGGCCATCTCACCACCTATTTCCCTATCAAAGATCTCGGGCCTCTGAACTACTTCCTTGGGGTGGAGGTTCACCGAAATCACACTGGTTTATTTCTCAGTCAAACAAGGTACATTCACTCTCTTCTCAACAGAGCCAAGCTTGCTCACTCAAAACCAGTTCAAACACCGATGAACACCAACTTCAATCACACTCAAGAAAACTCTGATTTCTACTCTGACCCTACCACCTACCGTAGCCTAATTGGGGGACTTCAATATCTGTCTCTCACTCGCCCTGACATTTCCTTTGCGGTAAATCGGTTATGTCAATTTATGCAGAAACCTAAGGAATCCCATTGGCAAGCCCTCAAACGCGTTCTCCGTTACCTAAATGGCACTAGTCACTACTGCCTCTACCTACGGTCTCAGTCCCCCGCTTTCCTCACTGCTTATGCAGATGCGGACTGGGCCAGTAGCACAGAAGATCGACGGTCAACTACGGGATACTGCATCTATCTAGGTCACAACCTAATATCATGGCAATCCAAGAAACAAGCCACAGTCGCCCGCTCTACTACAGAGGCGGAGTACAGGGCGCTAGCTAATGCTACATCCGAATTAACATGGATTCAACATATGCTCAGCGAATTAGGTTTTAAACTCAATCATGCCCCGAAATTATGGTGTGACAACTTAGGAGCGACTTACCTTGCGGCGAACCCAGTCTTTCATTCCCGTGCGAAACACATTGACTTGGACTTTCACTTCGTGCGGGAGAAGCTTGCGAATCGCTCCTTGCAGCTAGGGTTTCTTCATGGAGATGACCAGACGGCTGACATTCTGACGAAGCCGATGCCCAAAGGAAGACATGATGCACTGCGTTTCAAACTCGGGCTCCTGGAGTATGAAACGAGGGGGAATACTAGTGAACGTAATACGGGCCCAGATTTAAAAGGCCCAAAGTCTGTAATTAAGTAGAGTCCAGTTCCTTTACAACTCAGTCCAAACCTTTTCTACTCTTATCCATAAACCAATGCTATATAAACACATGTAACCCTACAGTATTCTAATGAGGAATGACAGTTACACTTTTCCCAAAATAACTATCGACTCCTTTTACTACATTTGACATCATGTAAACCCAGGGTTGCAAGATCATTTGTCTGTTGATTCTTTGCTACTGTAGCAGTTATTTCTGCCATATTTTATGCAAGTCACATCTGTTCATTTCTCGTGAACACATAGGCACGGGCTAACACTTGGAAATACAGCCGTCTTATATATTTGTATCATTATTTTGAAACATTGGCGGTTTCGTACACAATATTAAGGACAAAGGGAATAGAATACCAGGGGGACTTCTATGCCTGTTCGAATATTAGGTCCCAGAATTATGCTAGAAACCACCTTTTAGTTCAACATGTAGGATTATAAGAGGGTAACTGAAGTGTAAAAAGAATTAGAATTTTGGATTACCTGCTGCTCTTGCTTTGTCGGATACAGCATAACATATCCATTTTCAGTGACGATTCACATAAAGACTTTTACTACCAGGCCAGGGGTATGCCAGCATCCAGCACATGCAGCCTTGATTGCATGAGGAAGCACAGGCGGATCCAAAATTTCAAATTTATGGGGTCCATTATCATAGAGAGTACAGTACAGACATGTAATATTCAAACTTTTACAGGGGCGATAGGCCTCAGTTGATGACTTGATGTTGTGGATATTGACAGCTGTAACTTTGTTATAAGTCAAAGTGACAGCTGTACTTTTTTGTTTTAGTATTCTGTGGTTGTCCTTTGTTAATATACTAGACATCCTAGTCACATTCGATTAGATAGATACACAGAATTAAGAGAGAGAGTTCTCTTCTTCTCTCTTTCGTTGTCTTCATTCTCTTGGTTCCATGGAAATCTTCGATTGTCCTCGTGCTCAGATCGATCTCTCTTTGATCACATTATACAGTTGTTTCGGGTTTCATCCATCCGCTCTGTCAATTTTCATTCTTTCGATTAAACTCATGTCTGAAATCAAAATAAGCGCATAAAACTTGAGAACCTGAGAACAGATGGCAAGAGAATCAAGAGCTACAGGGTGGTAGGGTTTAAGCCCCTTTATTAAACACGACCATTATGAAAGAAAAAAAAAGGCTCGTTTTTATTTCGAATTTTAGCTCTTTCACCCGTCGATCAGTACAACGTAACCAGTATGCAACTTACGCGAATGAGCGTGTGTAGACTAGAGACTGAAAGGAGGGGTTGCAGAACCTGGCGGTGGTCGATCCCGGCAATTGGAAAAGGGGGAGGAAAAGAAGAAGTATACCTGCCCGGCCGCGTAGGTTAGTTATGAAAAGCAGAAAAAATATAATAAAAACAAAACAAATTTATGATTGAAAGAAAAGGTTTTGGGCTAGAAGCTAGACATGTTACTGGGCTTTATGATATAAATTAGGCCTGTTTCTAGACGATAAATTTGTTAGCATCCAGTGATGAAATCTTGCCAGAGAAACCCGTGGAACCCTAAACCTAACCCAAACCAGCCTTACAGAGGAAAGAAAGAGATGAGGAGAAAACAACGTGGAAGGCTTCCAACGTGGAAGGCTTCTTGATTATACTTGCGTTTACAAGGGCTCGATATTACAGACTCAAAAGCTAAGCACAAAGACGCAACTAAACAATAATATAAAGGGACTAAGACTACTAAGACTACCGTTAAACAACGGTACTAAACTAACAACTAATATGTACAGACACAAAATGACTTAAGGACTAAAGGCATAAAATATAATCATCCTAATATATCCTAATAGCCCCCCTCAAATCATACAAGGGGTTGTATGATTTGGAACAGAAAACAAGTGCTGAAACGACTTCAGCCATGTTAACCATTGTTGCTGCACGTGTGCATCCCCATTTTCTTGATAAGTAGTGGATACTGAGTCCCGCGCAAAGTCTTGGTCAGGAGATCTGCAAGTTGATGTCTGGAAGAAACAAACTCTACTGAAATCAGCCCTTCTTGTAATTGTTGTCTCACAAAATGAATGTCCAGCTCTATGTGTTTAGTTCTTTCGTGCAGCACGGGATTCCGGGCAATGTGGATGGCTGACTGGCTATCCGACTTCACAGGTACTGGTGTAATCTCCTTCACACCGAGCTCGTTCAATAACCGGGTCAGCCAACTTAGTTCTGCAGTGACTTGCCTCAAGGCCCTGTATTCTGATTCTGCAGAAGACAAAGCAACTGAAGTTTGTTTCTTAGATTTCCAAGACAATGGACTTCCTCCAAAACAGATAAAGTACCCACTAACAGAGCGCCTAGTATCTGGGCAACTAGCCCAATCCGCATCACAATAAGCTACCAGACTTAAGTCTTTGCTATTATTGAACAGAAGCCCATAACCTGTTGTTCCTTTCACATAACTCAAGGTATGTAAAGCTGCTTTAAAATGCAAATCTGTTGGACTGTCCAAAAACTGACTCAATACTTGAATAGCAAAGCATAAATCTGGTCTACTGTGGGCTAGAAAACCTAGCTTACCCACTAAACGCCTATAAATACTAGGATTCTCCAAGGGATTACCTTCACCTTTCCTTAACTTGACATTAAACTCTAACGGACCTACAGCAGATTTCTTGTTTGCACAGTTAAATTCTGCCAACAAATTGTCACAGTAGGCTTTTTGTACAAGAAAGATGCCTTCAGACGCATACAAGAATTGCATTCCCAAGAAATGACTTAGCCGGCCTAAATCTTTAATCCGAAACTTCTGATCAAGTTCTGTTTTGATGTTTTTTATAAAGTCCTCATCATTTCCTGTTACCAATATGTCATCGACATAAACCACTAGAAAACAAATCTTATTACCAAAGCTTTTTATAAACAAAGAATAATCATTCAAGGATTGTTTGAAACCGAAAGATTTCAGAAATTGACTGAGTTTCTCATGCCATTGTCTAGAGGCTTGTTTAAGCCCATACAAGGATTTTCTAAGTTTACAAACAAGCCCTGATCCTTCTAGTTCATGACCTTCAGGAATTTCCATAAAAACATCCTCATTTAAATCACCATGCAAAAAGGCATTATTAATGTCTAGCTGTCCTATTTCCCACCCCCTTTTAGCAGCTACAGAAACTAAGGCTTTAATGGTTGTGAATTTAACAACAGGGGAGAATGTTTCTAAGTAATCTATCCCATACTTTTGGGTGAATCCTTTAGCTACCAATCTGGCCTTGTGCCTTTCTAAAGATCCATCAGCATGATACTTGAGTTTGTATACCCATTTACACTTAACAGCCCGTTTCCCTTTAGGTAAGCCTACTATATCCCAAGTGTTATTTCTATCCAAAGCCTTAAATTCCTCAGCCATTGCGTTTGTCCAATTAGGGTCTTTTACAGCTTCAGTGTAAAAAATTGGTTCTTCAGCTCTAAGGGAAATTGTACTACAGCATGCATGCCTGTTTTCATTGTCATAAGCATAAAATGCATTTCTGATTAGTTTGGAGGAGATTATGGTTTGGTTTTCATTTAAAGACAGTTCATCTAATTTCTCACAGCAAGCATTCTTAACAGCAGAAACCAGATTGACAGACCTAGAAATTCTATCATTGAGAATCAAAGAAAAAGAGTCACTAGATTTCTTATCTGGTCTATTGGTGGAAGAATGCCCAACAATGTAGTCCTCCAAATGCTTCGGTGGCTGCCTTTCTCTTGTGGAACGTCTCAGGATTGTTTGTTCCTCTGCTTCTGTGTTGATTCCTTCAGAGTCTGCTTCTGGTTGTATGTCCTCTGAACCATCTGGCATCTCATATTCTGTATCTGGAGCGGTAGGTACAATGAGGTGCTGATCTGGTGCAGTGGGAACTGTTTGATCCAAGCTCTCTCTCCCATGACAGGCAGGTATATTTTCTGAATCTTCTTCACAGATAGTAGACTCATGGTAAAACAGGTCAGTAGTAATAGCATCATTTTCATTATTGCAAGTGGGGTCTCCTCGAAAAGGGTAAATAGTTTCATGGAAAATAATGTCTCTACTGAAAATAATCTTGTTATTGTCTAAGTCTAACAATTTGTACCCTTTCTTTCCTTGGGGATAACCCAGGAAAATACCCTTGACCGACCTTGAAGCAAACTTATCATGCTGTTGTTTATTAATATTAGCAAAACATAAACAACCAAAACATCTTAATCTATGATAATCAGGAAGAGTATTGTAGATAACCTCAAAAGGGCTTTTATTATTGACACTTTTAAGGGGCATTCTGTTGATAAGATAAGTAGCTGTTAAAATACTGTCTCCCCAAAACTTGAGGGGCAGTTTGGAGTGAAACATCAATGCCCTTGCAGTCTCCAAGATATGTCTATGTTTGCGCTCCACAACACCATTTTGTTGTGGAGTGTGAACACAAGTTGTTTGATGTAAAATGCCATGGTTTTTCAGAAAATCAGAGGTATCCTTGGAGCTGCCTAGCTCAAATGCATTGTCAGTTCTTAAAATCTTGACTCTTTTGTTAAATTGGGTTTGAATCATTTTGAAGAAAAGAATAATGATATTAAAAGATTCAGATTTACTTGAACACAGATGAGTCCAAGTAGCTCTACTCTTGTCATCCACTAGAGTAATAAAATAAGAGTATCCATCATAAGTTTTTACTTTGTAAGGGCCCCATAAATCGGCATGTATCAAGTCAAAGATATCATTGGATGAATTGAAACTTGAATGGAATGGAAGTCTATGGCTTTTGGATCTAGAACATGATTCACACACAAATTCTTTATCCCTTTCAGATTGATCTATCAATTTCAGTTTTACAAGTTTGTCTTTAGGCACATGGCCAAGTCTATGATGCCAAAGACTTAAGCTGTCTGTACAATCAGAACCAAGACTTCCAACTTTACTGCTACACACTAAGGGGGCAGAAACTTTACAACCCCTTCTATCACAGTCAGAATTCAAAACGTATAATCCTCTGTTGAGTCTTCCAATTTCAATTCCATCTTTGTCTCTATAACCCTGATAAAAACATAAATGGGAATCAAACAAGAATTTACCTTTCATGTCATGGGCTAACTTACTAATGGAGACTAAATTGAACTTAAAGGCAGGGACATACAACACGTCTTTTAAAATAATTAAGGGATTTATCCTAACTTCTCCTATTATCTTAACAAACTATGGGTGCCCATCGGGCATACCAACTGTGTGGGGGTTGTCAAGGGTATAATATTTATTAAACATGTTTAAGTTCCCGCACATATGATCAGAAGCACCAGAATCTAATATCCAATCTGAAGCAACAAAGTCATGATTCTTCTGAGCATTTAAACTTAAATACTTTGCATATTTAAAACAAGGAGAGACAGAAAATGATGTACCAACGAATCCACAAGAAGATGTAGATTCTGTGCCTTGGGCTTCCTTGTTCTTTGGTCAGGCCTGGCTGATATAATCAAAGAGTCTGGTAACTTGGTCTGTAGACAGAATTCCTCCAAAGGGGTCGTGGGTGTTCTCCCGCTGTTCCTCTTCTCTCATTTCTTGGACAGTGGCGGTGTTTGCATTTGGTTTCCTGCCTCTTGAGTTTCTCCAGCCTTGAGGGAAGCCAATCTTTTGGTAGCAGCGGTCCTCAGTATTACCCGCTTTGTTGCAGTAAGTACAGTGGAGAGAATTTCGTTTATAGCTCGAGTTTTGGCCTCTAGGGATTGGCTTTCTGCTTTGTTCTGTAGCGAAGGAAAGGGAGTTGGAGTTTGGATCTGATGAGGAGGTATTGGTTAAGTGTTTGGTTCGCTCCTCCTGAACAAGAAGAGAAAAAGCTTGTTCTACTGATGGCAAAGGGGATTGACACAATATGTTTCCCCGCAGAACCCCAAACTTTTCATGTAGACCCATTAAAAATTGGATTAGCCTTCTTTGTTTGACAAAAGCCTTAAACTTTTCAGAGGCTCCACATGTGCAAGAATTGCAAATACATGCCGGAATGAGGTTACTGGCATCTATCTCATCCCACAGACGTTTCACTCTTGTAAAGTAATCAACGACAGAGTCATTACCTTGATTGGCCGTGGCCAATCTGTGTTCAAGATCGTACACTCTCGTCCCGTCAAGTTGATCATACCGCCCACATAGTTCCTTCCAAAGTTCTGCGGCAGAAGGTGCAAAAAGGACGCTGTCCGCAATGTTCTTCTCCAAGCTCATGAGGATCCAGGCCCTTACCATCGAATCGCACCTCGTCCAGGCCCGAGCCTTCTGAGTGGAGTCGGTGGGTTTCTCCAAGGTGCCGTCGACGAAACAGAGCTTATTTTTGGCTCCCAATGCTATCGACATCTGCATTTTCCAGCAGGCAAAACCTTGTCCCCCGAATTTGTTGGCTAGGCCATGACCTGGTTGCTCAGAGCTTGCCATGTATAAGGGATCTGAGGCGTCACCGCCTCCATCCGTGCCGTCGCTTGAATCCTTGCCGAAGTCGAGGTTCTTCTCACCATCTTTCTCTTTCGGATCTTTTGGGGGTTCTTTATCATTCGCCATCGCAAAGATCGTGGCAAGGAAGAATCTCGGGTTTTACTGGGAATGAAGGAGACGAAAATGCGATAGGGAAATCGATGGCAGAAACGAAGATTGGGAAATTTTAGGCGAAAAACGATGACAGAAACGAAGATTTGGAAATCTTAGGCGATGGAGATAAACAAAGAACACGATAGGGGAAATCGATGGCAGAAGCACGATAGGGAAAATCGATGGTAGAAACAAAGGTTCGGAAATCTTATGCGATGGAGATGGTTCACGGTAATTGATGAGATTAGGTTGGGCAAGAACACGATATGGAAAATCGATGGCAGAGGCTGGATCGTTGCTCTGATACCATGTTAGCATCCAGTGATGAAATCTTGCCAGAGAAACCCGTGGAACCCTAAACCTAACCCAAACCAGCCTTACAGAGGAAAAAAAGAGATGAGGAGAAAACAACGTGGAAGGCTTCCAACGTGGAAGGCTTCTTGATTATACTTGCGTTTACAAGGGCTCGATATTACAGACTCAAAAGCTAAGCACAAAGACGCAACTAAACAATAATATAAAGGGACTAAGACTACTAAGACTACCGTTAAACAACGGTACTAAACTAACAACTAATATGTACAGACACAAAATGACTTAAGGACTAAAGGCATAAAATATAATCATCCTAATATATCCTAATAAAATTAGGCCTGTTTCTAGACGAGATAGCCTATCAATCTTTGCGCATACGAGGCTGGCTCAATCAAGCTAACTACTTCGTCAAAACAAAGTAACTTAAAGTTAATAAATTGAAATATTCAATAAAACGTTTGTAAGCGAAAATGTCAAGTTAACTTAGCAAGATTAGGACATGAACTAAGATTCGAGCGAACTCACTAATCTAATGATTGATCCCTTCTAACTACCTTATATATAAATATTTATAGGAGGATGGACTGTGTCTAGGTTGTATAATCTGGGTCAACCCTAGCCTTGTAATAAAGCGACATTCCAACGGCATACTGGACTAGAATTGTTCTAATAATCATTATAACAAAGAGGCAGATACATCAAAAATGAAGAAAGCGATATGCAAAGTGAAAAGAACAATTGTCCGGCCATCATATTGAAGGGAAGGCCGCCAAGTATATAGCATTAATTAAGGTGGAGATGATCGTCAAGCGGCCGGGCGACCCAAAAAGATGATGAGTAATGAATCACAGAGCTTAACATTATCATCACGACAAGGCGAGACCAGGAAACTCCTATGGCTCCTCATTATTTTCTTTGGATCCATTATACTGTACCAGTACTTTGGGCTTCCTGACAGCAACTTCTTCTCCTCCGCCAATATTGATTCAGACTGGGAAGCTGGAGATACATCTGATCAGTCGGACAAGGCCAATAAAGGTATCAATTCATCATCATCATCATCATCATCATCTCCAGTGGTTAAGAATCATGAAGAATCTCCCATTACTATCAAAGTTCCACCTCCTTGTGCGGCAGCTGATATAAGTTCCGCGTTGTTATCCCCTCCGGTAAGTGACATTTCAGTACCTCCACCGTCACCCAAGTCAGAAATACCACCCAAGTTCTCGTCAAGAAAGATATACACGTTCCGGGAGATGGGGGAGAAGCTGGCTGAGGGTCGACGGTCAACGCACTCACCGGTAATATTAAGACGCGTCATCTTGGTTTTACTATGGTTCTGTTTGTGTAATCTTCTGTTTAACTGTTGTATTAGCTTTCTGGCGGAGTGATATAGTGGAAACTAAAAATTAATAATGTAATCATGTCTTGTATATATATGAATTATGTGATCAAGTCTCCTTTGTCAATTTGTTTTTTTTTTTTTAATGAAAGAAAACCAGTCTCCATATCAGTCATTATATTGTTGTAACTTAAGGTGCTAGTTATAGTAATGTGTATTGATAGATACAACTTACAAGGGAGGAAAGAAAGAAATGTTCAAAACAATTAATAATGGAACATTATTCTTATTGCATACAAGGGCTGGGAGAGAACTTTGGAATTTAATTAATTATATATTACTTGATTGTCTGTAGGTACCGCTATGGCCGACTAAAGCTGATCAAGAATTGGTGTACGCCAAGTCCGAGATTGAGAATGCGGTTTATGATTCTGATCACCACAACGATGACGGACTCTATGCGCCCATCTATCGTAACATTACCGCCTTCAGAAGGTGACAATTAATTTGCTCAACTTATTATAATGCATTATACATGGCTTCGATCTTCTTTAATTTTTTCCAGTTATATTAACTATATTGTGGATTACTATTAATTAAAAAAAGATATACATAGGAGTTACGAGCTAATGGAGAAAACTCTTAAAGTGTACGTGTACAAAGAAGGTGATAAGCCGATATTCCACCAACCACATCTACAGGGAACGTATGCATCAGAGGGATGGTTCATGAAAAACATGGAATCAAGCAAGAAATTTGTCACACAAAATCCAGATAAAGCTCATCTATTTTACCTCCCATTCAGTTCCCGTTGGCTACGAGCCACCATCCCAAACTCACCACACAAACGACTCATGAGTCAGCACTTACAGGCTTACCTTGACTTGATCGCAGCTAAACACCCTTCCTGGAACAGAACTGGTGGATACGACCATTTCTTCACCGCTTGCCACGACTGGGTAATTAATTAATTAACTTCATACTTAGCTATCTTATCAAACTAATTAATTAAATCAAATTAATATATAATTGTCATTATTGTACGTACTTGTATATACAGTCCGAACAGATAACAAGGTCAATCATGTCAACTTGCATTCGCGCCATCTGTGACGCGGACATGTACAAATCATTCATATTCGGCAAGGACATCTCACTTCCAACAACAAGAATCCTCACTAAATCAAACCCACTACTCACAGTCGGTGGAGATCCACCTTCATCACGTAAAACCCTAGCTTTCTTCGCTGGGAAACCCCACGGCTACGTCAGACCAATCCTCTTCCATCATTGGGAGAACACTGATCCAGACATCAAGGTATTTGGAGGTTCCACTCTCCTCAACGGAACAGAAGCCTATAATTCCTACATGCGTGGGAGCAAATACTGCATCTGTCCAAGAGGGTATGAAGCGTTTGGCCCCAGGTTTATGGAGGCAATATATTCTGAGTGTGTACCAGTCATTGTTTCTGATAATTATATCCCGCCCTTGTTTGATGTGTTGGATTGGGACAGTTTTGCGGTGTTTGTACCCGAGAAAGATATTACCAAGTTGAAGCAAGTGTTGATGGAGATACCGGATGAGAGGTATTTAGAGATGCATAAGAGGGTTAAGATGGTGCAACGACATTTCTTGTGGAGAGATAGACCGGTTAAATATGATGCTTTTCATATGGTATTGCACTCGGTTTGGTATAATCGGGTTTCTCTGTTTCAGAGTGCCTAAGGATCAGTTGACCAACATGTACACCACCAACTGCATCATTTGATTGTAATTAATTGCTTGGTTTTTACAAATTTGGGTAGTATTTAATTCCTTGCACTTTATTGCACCTAGCGCATCCATGAATTACAAACATGTTCTCTCTCAAACTTAATTATTTGTTTTGGTGATCAATTTTACCTCTCATTCAATATTGTTTTGTGTTTATATAGTAACCTACTAGATTTTTAGGCATCCACAATGGTGTGGATTCCACCCATAATATTAAAAGAGAAAAAAGAAAATGATGAGGTGGAGGAGAGAGGATGTGAGAGGGGTTCTTAACTAAGACACTCTGTTTTTAGAGAACCTTGGTAAGTAAGAGAGAGAAGATAATAAAATAATATTTGTTGGTGGGTGGAATCCACTTTTACCATTGTGGATGCCCTTACATATCTTTGTCGGACAATGTCTTCTTCGTATCAAATTTATGCTTCACCAAATATCCCTCATATGTTCCAGTTCCACTATAGTATAATAAATTTCGCCGTTATACTTTATTGTATTCATGTACTAACTATTATGCTTCATTTAATTATACTACTAAAAAAACAGTGATTACCGAGGGAAAAAGTCCCCGAAAACAGTCTAAAATTCGTCAGAAACATCGATTTCCGAGAACTTTCTGAGGAAAAAATGTCATCGTAAAGAACCTCGTCGGAAAAAAAAATTCCAACCAAATATGTACCCCTCAGAAATTTCCGATGAAATGTTCTGTTTCCGACAAATTTGACTACTACTTGATTTTCCGACGGATAAGAAACTTTACGAGGAATTTCCAGCGACAAGTCCTCGAAAATTTCCAAAGGAAAAGTCCTTGGAAATTTCCAAGGGAAAAGTCCTCGGAAATTTCCAAGAGAATGTCCTCGGAAAGTAGCAGATCATTCCCAAGAGAAATTCCTTGGAAAGTCCTCAAAAAAATGCTAACCAGAAAAAAAAAATCCAGTCATTACATTTCACCCCTGCTCTTAATAATCAGAATGTACGTGTAGTATTATATGCAATATAACAATAGATAACATCCTTTGAACCACTAGGTATTATCTTAAACATTTATACCAATACTTCAAATCCATGATCAAATCAAACATTAGACAAATCTAGAGTCAATAAGACATAATCCAAAAGTTTTACAACATCCAAAAAAGTTTTGCCATATCCAAAGGTTTGTAATATCCAAAACTAGGCAATATACAAAAGTTTGTGATATCCTGTACTCACAATATAGACTATCAAGCACCACTTGACCTATTCCCACTCCCACCCCGTCGACCACTCATTCCAAACTGACTCATATCAATCTTGAACCTTCTGCTGAAATGCAGATTATATATTAAAAGAAGAACTAGTTAAGACACATGCAGTAAATTGGCAACGATCATGTGAGAATAAAAGGAAAATGAGGCTTAGAACATGCTGTGTAGCAGCACTTGCATTCAAATATAATATGCAACCTGTTTGAACTTTCTGTTTTAGTAACTATTGCATTTTGTATACTGTTGCAACAATGTTTTTCTTTTTTGTTTCAATTTGATTGAATTGTCACATTTGATGGAGTTTTCAAGTTTCAAGTTGCAGTTTATGGAAGGTTTCTTTGAAGTTATAGCTTTTGTAAAGGTTGCATTTGTATTAATGTTACAACTATGTCTCAGGTGATTAGTGAAACTAAAAAGAACAGAATAAACAAGCTTGAATTTCTTCTAAGCATGGTTTTTGATTTGTGGTTACTAGTTTGTGCTCATTTTGTATCATGTATTGCATTTATTAATGTTATTCCTCACTTTGTGGGTTTGTTTGGGAAGTTACTGTGTGAGATAGTAGGCTGGTATATATACACAGAAACTATCTTCTATATCCAGAACTAACAACAACATGAGAAGAACATAAATAACAAGAAAAGAAGTGTGATAGATCTTTATCAACATCCTCACACCAATGATCAAAGACAATAATAACATAAACTGTGTACACAAAGCTATCAGAAGCAACACATCCAAGTAGCTACAATTTCATAACAAGCTATTGAGTATTTGGCACTCCTGGAATCAGTTAAGGAATTTGGTAACAAGCATTGGAAGATCATCTGTTAATGGAGTTGTTTAAGAGAAAACGTTATTGCTTAATTTGCTGATATCATCTGTACACTAACTAGTTAAGTTCACATTTTCTATTTTGACGAGGTTTTTCCTTTCCTTGTTTCAATCCTTAGTATACATAAGATCAAATATTGACAGGATCAAGAAACAGAAGCAGCAGGTGTTGGTTTCAATTATGACTTATATGGTCTTACATGAGAGAAACCAATGTGCTCACGTTTTGTTTCTTTAAATGTAAGGACACCAAGCACAGCCATACATAATTGTGAATAGGCACAATATAATTTATACTTGAAAAAAATAAAGAAGTTCAGCAACTACAACATATTATATGTGTTTAGTATGCAGTAGATGGAATACAACCAGGTAACGGTTTAATAAAACTTTACAAAATTTCAGTCCATACATAGTGAAGAAAAATAATACTAATACCTGTTGCTTTTGTTGTCTTACTAACCGAACAGGTTACATTTGTGTGCTCAAGTCTCAAAATGTCATCAATGAGGATGATTTGGGAGAGCTTCTAATTGTGAAGTTCTCTATAGCCTCCTGAAGCAAAAATTCTCCATGTAAAGTTCAATGACAGAGGAGCATATGTGAAGGTACGTCAAACAACAAAAAAATCTTCAAGATCAATAAATGATCGAAACAGTTCTGAAATTACTTTTAGGGATTAGCATCAAGATAAGAAGACAACAAAACAACTGAAGAGTGAGCAGCCTTATCCTAAAAGGGAATTCAATACAAGCCTGTACTGCCACATTTTAGAAACCAAAAGCAGTAAGGTCGAACACATCTATTCTTTTAATTCTATTGCTTCTAATAGACTTCTTTTTTTAACAGTTGCTTGCAGCTTAAAATTAGAACAAAATGGTTAAAGATACCCATCTACCAACTAACCAATACATGAGCACCAAACATGAGAACAAAATTAGCTAAACTTATTCAATAAAGAGCTGAGCAGTCAGGGGTCATTAAGAATATAAACAGTTTAGAAAGCATAATTTCATGAAGCAACTATACTACCTTTGGAGCAGCCATCGGATAATCTTCAGGTAAAAACAATTCTAACTTGAAGACACCTCCTGCATAAGCACAAAAACTAGAGAGCATATTTAAGTAAACATCCAATACAAGTTATAAGGTAATAAATCAGCCCCTTATACGCAGATCAAAATATAGTCAGCACCACAAAGCTGATGCGAAATTCAGAATATATATATATATATATAGCTACTCGGCAGAAGAAGCAAGCAAGCATATCTTTTACATTAGTAGACAAACGTGCTGCAGAGAAGAATATAATACTTCGTAAATTGCCTATCAGTAGTTGGCCATTCGTCCATTTGTAAAGAGACAAAAGGATAAAAATTAATACGAGTGTAAAATTCAAACATCTGTACCTGTACTTGCATTTGGAAACAAAAGATCATCTAATCAGTCAAAAGCCAAACAACGATAACATTTCATGAGCATCAGTCGACAACAACTGCAGCCAGAACTAAAGAAATAACCAGGATAGCAGAAAGAAACATCAAAACATCGGATAAAAAGCTGATGCAAATTAATTCCAGCGAAACCTAGTTCGGAAGATGCTTAGACGATCAATTACACTTGACAGTATAAATTTGGGTAATCCCAATCAGTCGAAAGCATAACTAAAATCTAAGGCGCAAAGAATGGTCTTTTTCAACCACAAATCATCCAGAAATACATAGTTCAGTTATTCAATTTCAAACTCAACATAGCACCATAGAAGCTTAAATTAGGTATAGAAACGTTACATTCTTGGTTGTGAAGAAAAATCAGAGAAAAACAGTGAGGAACGGTTCACCCGTGCTTCGATTCCGTCGTTTCTGCTTATGGTTCCTTCTTCACGCCTTGCGTCTTCCCTTGCAAATTGGAGCAGCGAACTAGCTTCAAGTGGCGGCTATGGTGGTTAATGTTGAGCGACGGTGACAGAGGGGATGGAAGAGAAGATGGCGAACTGGAGCAGCGACGGAGGAAATGGCACTGCAGATGGCGGCTATGGTGGTAATTTGGGAGTTCGATGGAGCTTGCTCAACTGGAGTAGAGAAACGGGTGTTTTGGCAAAGAAGGGACATGCCCATGTATGCTAGTTTATGCTCAACACAATTTCAGGATTAGAATTTAGTTTTTAAAACATTAATTCTAACTGTAAATAATTTTATTTATTTAATAATTAATTTTTAAAAATTGAATAAATATAGAAGGGTATAATAGACAACTTTTTCCACTAATAACTCCCATCTCATTGATAGTTACTACGCTACATCCACTTTCCTCTTTCTTTTCTACAAAAAAAAACTTCCTCCTCCACTACGGTTTCACTTAAAATATATTGATGATTTATTTTTTTCTCTAGTAACTAGATCATGCGTTAAATATTTCTTCTTTATTTCTAAATTACAAATGAACTTTGACATCTATTTAGATTTTTATAAATTCCCCGTATTTAAGTGAAAAAGTAGATATTTAAGTAATAATAGATTTTTCAAAATGTAGGTGTAGATTTATTGGATAAAAAAGTAGAATTTAAATTTAATCTTTATTTAGATGATAGTATAGATTTTTAAGTAAATTGATAGATTTTCCAAATTGTAGGTGTAGATTTGTTTGACATAAGTGTAGATTTTCATTTTAGGAAAACAATTGTTGAAAAATAGTAGATTTTATTTTTTTATGCTCTTATATTTATTTTCAAGAAGTCTTATCAACATAATTTCTAGTTTGTTATTTAAAAAAAAAAGTTTACTTAAAACTTAGTATTTGTTTATTGTTTTATTTTTCAATTCATTACTTCACTAAAAAATATATTGCTAGGGAATATTTATTATAATTGATGATTTATTTTTTTCTCTAAAAACTAGATTGTGTAATATTTCTTCTTTATTTCAAAAATGTATACATTTGAATCAAAATGTACACATTCATGATGAAAATGTACACACTCATGTTGAAAAAGTACACATTTGATAATACTCCCTCCGTCCTGAATTGACCACTATTTGGACATGTCGTTTGACTTCAATTTTTAACATATAAGATAAATTAATTTTGAAAATTTAAGTTTTGCAGATGATTCCTTACATGATAAACTATATGTTACAAAATTTAGTTTTATAAAATTATTTATCTTATATGCTTAATATTGAAGTGGAAAAGCGTGCCATAAAGCAAACAGGACGGTCAATTCAGGACGGAGGGAGTATTGTATATACATTTGAATCAAAATGTACACATTCATGATGAAAATGTACACACTCACGTTGAAAAAGTACACATTTGATAATATAGTATATAATTTGAATCAAATGTACACATTCTGACAAAAATGTACACACCCATGTTGAAAAAGTAAAAGCGTAGATATATAAATAAAATGAGAAATGTTTCAAAATGTAGTTGTACATTTGTTTGATAGCGTAGATTTTAAATTTTTGATAATACAATTTATAAAAATGAAAAAACAGGTTTTTTTTGTCTAATCTTAATGTTATGTTAATAATAATAAATTCTAACACTTTTCTTATATTTATTTTTAAGAATTTTAATTTATTATGTTTAAATAATTTTTTACTGAAAACATGGATTTTTTTTCAAATCACCATTCCATTTTAATTTCAGTAAAAAAAAAAATTTTACCTCAAATCATGGGAATATTGATTTTGGGGATGTTTTCTTTTTTTCTTTATTTATAAAATTACAAATTAAATTGGATATCTATCACCATCTATTTCAATCAAAAAGAAATTTACATCGTGGGATGGTGGAGAGTGTTATTTTTCTTTATTTATAAAATTATAAATTAGTTATGACTTATGTACCCTTATAATAAATATTAGAATTTAGACCATCCATTTGTTTTTTAAAGATTCAATGGCCATGATTTACTTGAACATAATGCTCAAAAATAATTTTGGGCACCTTCCCCTTGTTGGTGTTTTGGGGGAAAATAACATTAGGTAAACCGTAAACTAAATCTATTTGTAAGGGCTTCTTTTTTTTGTTTCCGAGAAAACAATTTGTCATTTCCAAGGATTTAAGTTTTAATGGGAATTTCCGAGAGAAAGTTCTCGTAAAAATTTTGCACCAAAGTTTATTTGGATTCCCGCACATTTTTCCGACAAAATTTTTCGACGGAATATATTTACGAGCAAATTTTATAGGGAAGTCGTCGGAAATTAACTTCAAAATATTTTCCTTGGAACTAAGGGGAGTTTCTCGGAAAGATGTCGGAAATTTCCGACAAATAAAAGTCATCGGAAATAATTTGTCGGAAATCACTGTTTTTTTAGTAGTCACACTCACATGTTTGGTGGGAGTTTGATTTGTGAAGATTCATGGTTGTCACGTTCTAATACGTTTTGGCCCATTAACAATGGTCAGATAGTGGAGCTTAGGCTTTGATGGGCCTATTAACAGTGGTCTGAGTGAGATGTTATGGCTGGTCAATGATGATGTATAGTTTTGGGCCTGCTGCCTTGAGTTCAGGGCAGCCAAATTGAATGACATGGCACTATGCTAAGATGAAAGAGAGGGATCTAGTACAATGTTTAGGTCTTGGTTTCTGATAAGTGAATAAATGAGCAGGTTAAGGGTATATATAGTTTATGCGTTATCAAGGTTTGTCATACATTTCTTCATTTAGCTAGTTTTTCCTAATGTTTTGTGTTTTATTGGCATTCTTGCACATTTATTGTTTAAACATGAGGAAAACCGAGGTAGGAAAAAATTAGACGAAGAGAGGAGCATTTGAGAGTAAACGAATCTCAAATCGGAGCTACAATGAAGAATCTAGGCTTTGCACAAGTTGTGTTTGGGCATGTGTCTGACCCTTTGTTCAGACCAACATGTCCGGACAAAGACCGTAAACCGGTTCCGGAGTCCAGGAATACATTAATCCAGGGGCCGACGCAAAACTACACGCATCCGTACATGTGTTCGGACAAATAAGTTAGAACAAACCTGGTGAGCTAAAAACATATAAGTGTCTGGATCTCTCTCCGAATGAATAGACCATGACCAATGTTGCGAGGAAGCTAATGCTCTTTTAAGTGGCTGGTCCGGGTATCTATCTGGGTAAGGAAACCCGGACCAATCTTAGTCACATCTGGATGTGTTGGTCCAAACAAAATTCCAAACATACCAATCGAGCTGCTGAGAAATCGCCACGACGGTCTGGTTTGGGTATTAGACCCGGACCACACCCTTGGGACAATAGAATCACGCGACAAAAAAAAGAAGAGGAAAAAGAGAATTATCTGGAGCCGCGACAGAGAACGAGAAAAGAAAAGAAAGGAAAGAGGAAAAGAAGAAGAAGAAAACAAAAGGAATGAAAATGAGAAGCATCCCCATCATTAAAGCTCTTCTTCAGCCTCTTCCATGGCTAACTCTTCCTTTCTCTATCTTATTTATGCTATAATGGAGGAATAGCCTTCCTGTATCTTGGGATGTGGGTTTAACCCTAAATCCCTAAACTATGCTTGTAATACCCATGCAATAGAATTAATAGTTGGTTTCTCTCTTTTTAATTCTTATTTGATGCTCTAGATTGATCACCTACGACATTTATGGTGGTTCCTAACAACATATGTTTTTTTTGAGTTAGGAATTGTGACCAAGATCTAGATAGTTTCCAAGTGCTTGTGGATACAACATTTGTTGTACTACACCGATTGAGTGAAGTAGCCCATGTGAGGTAGATTCATCATGCTAATCTACCCTCACATATGATTACTATTGCATAAAGACTATATTTGAAATACCCCCAACCATTAAATAATTAATAATGGGAAATAAAATTTTATTTAGGGGATTATGAAACCCTAAGAAAGTACATAAACACTTAGGCGTTAAGAACACACCAAAACTCCTTAAGGTCAAAAACGTACGTTAAGACGGACCTTAAGCTAACCAAGTTATATAAGCTATAAACCTCATATAAAGTCAATTAAGGATCATTATATGACCCTTAAAACATAGGATCTCATCTAGAACTGAGTAAAATTGCAAAAGGCCCGGGAGAGTCGACACACCTCCCTTAAGGCCCGAAAAGCCATAGAAACACCCGGAAATGCTTTATAAGATGAAATAAATCATTACACTTTATTTCAAATGCATCAAACACTTTATTAAAAATATAAGATGGATTTCTCACGCCAAATTCTCAATTAAATGCAAAGTGCTCGAAGGAACCGTTGTGGGCCCCATAAACTCTGAAAACGCCCGGGAATGCCTCGGAGAGGTGCCGAAGTGGCACAAACTCCTATATATTCATTCTTAGAGTTCCTACCATCATTATTCATCATTATAAAAAGAATGCTCGAGCTACTTTTGCAAAAATACATAAAGTGCTCGGGGGAAATTCTTAACGCTCCTGCTTTGGTCCGGGAGTGTCCCGGTAGCCTGGAAATTGTGTCATGAGTTGATATAACCCTATATAACTCAATGTGACACATTAATATATCATAATTGACCATAAAAATGTCAATAAACACTTGGAACCCGTTGGAACAAGTTATTTTCCAAAATGTCCTTAGAGCACAAAAACACACTCTCGGGTGCCGTAAAAAACGCGTTCTGCTCTATTACCTTGAAGTTTTTGAGGAGCCACGAATTGGGAATATTAAATGGGGATGGATTGACCATCTTAATCAATCAAAGACAGTGCTAAACCAGTAGCACTAATAGGGCCTAAAATCTACTCAAAAAGTACTATAAATTCAACATTTACCTTAGTAACTTTCATCTTTTACCTTGGTATAAATGTACCAAATAAATGTTGTAACCTATAACATGTTACAATATGATCTTAATGTAATATAATGTGACAAAAACCAAGTTGAAAATAAATCCCACCTGGTTACATATGTGGCCAATTTTGAACATGTCTTTGGCATGTTTTAAGCTTATAAAATGTCATGGAATTTGATGACTCATCCTCCTACATGCTATGTGACATTATGGCAAGAGAATATCAGTCCAAGTTGGCCCTCCCATTACCGAAAATCTGCACCAAAGTGACAAGGAAATTAGCTTTAGAAAAAGTCATGAATTTAATATGTAAAGTAGATCTAGATCTATACATGTGTAAAAGTTGCAATTATAAGGGTGATTTGTGATTTAATTAATTAAGAAATTAAAATGTACTTTGGAGTATAATGTAAAGTTTATAAAATAATTGTGGTTATAATGAAAATAACCGAATTGTATTAATATATAGAATAAGTGAAAACAATTATGAGTATATAATTAATGAGATGGAGATATGCTATAAGGTGGAAATTCATTATCACATGTAGTTGCTACATAAAATAACAAACTGATAACTACCTCGAACCACTATTCAATAACTGGAGAAATTAAGGAACATACGGGCTTAGCATACCACGGGTAGTAGTTCTGTATCAACTATACTGTAATAGTTAGCGCTAGTCGTATTAACGTTACCCGGTATTTGCATGTACGTATAACAGCATTACGGGGGGAAACTACTGAGCGTGAACTGTCACACTAGCAACTGTTACGGTGAACGGTATGTTAATTGTGTGGTCTGAATGTCCTAAGGATTTTCCTGAGGTCCAGACATTGTGTGTTTAATTGTTAAGAGCGATATCTGTGATTTATGCATATGATCTTGTAAACCGTATTGCTCAACACCATTGTGTTTTATTTTATGCGAGCGTTTTATGACTGAAAGTTTATACACCTAAACTCGAACAAGACTAGATGACCTTTAGGTATTACGAGAACCTAACCGACGGTCAATTGTCATAGTCTTAAACTTAAGGATTGGATCTTGTGACATTGAGTAAAGGACTAAGTTACATAAAGGTTTGGAAGAGAGGAATCCAGCTAGTTTTGACTACCTGGTTGCGCAGCGTGATCACTACGAGGGACTACTATCAAGAGTCACTCAAGAAAATCCATACATCCACACTCAATGATGGCAGAGGGCACTGCTGTTGGTGCAGGCTTCGGCCGAATTGGACGCCTTCAAGGCAAATAAGAAGTCCAGGACCAAAGGGTCAGCTGACAAATGGTTCCATTTATTTGGAACCCAGGGACTACTGTCCAGTATCAAGTTATTAAGGGTTGTCCTAACATGACGCCGAGGTGGAAATTAATTGGAAGGTTTAAGTGGTTGGTTAAAAGGGATAAGGACCATAAGGCCAAGTAACAAGAACGGTTAATTAATATGCGTATCTTGTTTGGTATTGGTTATGTGATGATAATGTTGGATGAACTAATGTGTGTTTATTTAACCATATATCTATAGTTGTTACTATTATTGTAAACCGGTACAACATGTAATGAATCTAATATCATGATGGCTAAACGACTTAAGGGATCCAAATGATTTAAGACTACATTTAGCATACCAGCATATAGTTTACTGAGCCCTTCATTGGGCCAAACATTTCAGGTTACTGAACGGAGTCACGAAGGCCGAGTGCGGGACGCGGGGTAGTTAATG
The DNA here is from genome assembly GCA_023374045.1 of Limonium bicolor. Taxonomy (NCBI): domain Eukaryota; kingdom Viridiplantae; phylum Streptophyta; class Magnoliopsida; order Caryophyllales; family Plumbaginaceae; genus Limonium; species Limonium bicolor. The sequence goes on along the minus strand of CM041776.1, from coordinate 364,379,560 downwards.
TATTTTTGTAACACCCCTACTATTAATTTAATCATTACCGTCAATCTCCTCGTGCTTCCCGAGTCACGCAGCGGATACATACTTACATACATCGGGTGATACAATGCCGTTAGTCACCCACGTGACTAACAAGGCTACTACTTCTACATACAGCATCGGTCTGATGGACCGGAATATCCGAGTACTACTTAATACAATACATACCCTCATTACATACTGATTACTACAATACTCCATTCGATACATTACTCCATTCAATACCGTACTCCATTCAATACAATACTCACAACTCCGTACAAGATAATACACTACGCATACCGAGTTTACTAGGTTCCAAAATCAATACAGTACTTCTCCCAAATTCATACACACTTACTAGGAATCAATCTGCTACCCATTCCTCACAAACTAGATACTTCTAATTAAGGCGCGCCACCGGTCTCTTACCTTGACCGTATTCGCTCCGGGTACCTGCACACTAAAAACGTTCCCCCGAGGGGGTCAGCTTTCGCTGAATATGATAACGCATACCCCGCGTACTAGCGAGGGTACGCCGACCATTTGGTCGAATACATGCAATTCATTTTGCAATACATACGTTCATACATACATACATACATGCTTCATTCACGATACTACAATACTACACAAGTATACATACATACGCACAGAACAGTACATGCTTGGAAGACAATACGAGTCAACCAATACTTACTTACCATCTCCAGAATATACATACACAGTACTTCCTCATTACATACACAATACGCAATACGGAGATACAATTCTCCAATACATACAAGGTCCAGTTAGCTTCATTACACACCCGGGTTAATCGGGTGTTCGGTACTCTCTTTACTTCCGGTCAATGACTTACAATAGTCAAGACCAATACACATACAATACTTGCTTCTTACATACTTTACTTCCAGTTAAGTCGGTATGACCTCCGGGCAGGGATTACTACATCCACCACCGGGCTTTAGGGTGGCTCACTAATCCAGGATGCTACCCATTCAAGGGAATTGGTCCAAGGAAAAGATTATAGCCAGGATTCGGATCCAACCTCTTGTGTTTCCTTATCCTCACGCGTGCCGAAACTATATCGGACTTCTACTCATTCCATTTACTCATTACTCAAGTTAGGAGTTAGAATGTTAGGAATTAGTAGAAGTCAATACTTCGTTTCCATACATACATACAATACACAAGTACACAATACTTACACATACTTCTCATTTCCATTCATTCATTTCATGAATTATACAAACTAATTGTTCAAGAAGATACAACCAGAACAAAATAGTTCAAACACAATTAAGTGCAATATAAGTCCGATTCGTGCATTTATCTTATTGGTGATCACATAAGCACACAAATCGGGGTAACCAGGTTAGGATACAGAGCATGAAGAAATCATACCGTTCACCGTGTATCCGTACTACCGGCTCCTTCGAGGATCAACTATTGGATTCCTATACATACATGAAGTAGCATGATCAATGGTCTATTATTGATCTAACTTACTCCTTCATTGATATTCTCAATGTTTACTTACTACTCCTTTACATTCATACTTGGTTATAAACCATTCCTTTCTTGTTACTTCTTAAGCTTGCTTCCTTACTCATTTACTTACTTTCTTACCATTACTACTTCATTAATGGTGTATTACTACATATATATGCATATGTGTATATAGGCATATATACATGTATATATGATTACTATAATCATATAATTAAAACATTTTTTTTTTTGACTCGACCGGACTTGCGACCGACCTTGCAAGTCCGGTCCATTCCAGTAGGTTACATCGTGTGAAAAATTCCAGGGCCGACCGACCTTGCAAGTCCGGTCCCAAGGTCGGTCCATTCCAGTAAGTTTCGTATTTGAAAATTTTAGCCCGACCGACCTTGCAAGTCCGGTCGCAAGGTCGGTCCATTCCAGTAGCTTGCATTACGGGAATTTTTCTGGCCGACCGAACTTGCAAGTCCGGTCGCAAGTTCGGTCCATTCCAGAAGGTTTCTGACGGGGAAATTTCTGGTCCGACCGAACTTGCAAGTCCGGTCGCAAGGTCGGTCGACTCCAGAAGGTTTCCCGTCTTGTAAATCTGGGCTCGACCGACTTGTAAGTTCGGTCCTAAGGTCGGTCCGGCCCAGTACTTCAGTTTAAAATCTGTTTTTGGGTGTTTTCTTTACCCATTGTTTCCCCAATCTTGACCAATACTTCCTACATGTTTACCACTCATTTAGATGTTCTAAATCACCATAGTTCATACACCAAACTTGCTACTCAATTTACATTCACTTACACATTTCCCTCACTTCTTCTCAACACTTATACTAGTTCCCTTTTCACCAATGCTACAGATTTTGCTCTTCCCTCAAATGCTACAGATTTCCAACCTAACCTTTATCATTCAATACTCTTACTACCAATACCACTACTAATATCCTCATTACATTACCTTCCACTCAATCCTTCCCATATCTAGCTCCTTTCAAAATCTGTTACAAAGTGGTTTACTTCACACTTTAGGCTCTCCAAGCACACCTAGTTTCTCCTAGTTCCTCCAATGCATTATACTACTTCTTGCTACAGATTTTACACTTCACATACTCATACCACAAGTACCAATCCATAGTTACTAAATATCTCCACTAACTTCAATACACACCTTGGTTCTCCCATTCACCAAGTCATCCATAATTGTACATATTCCTACCAAAATTTTGCCATAGCTCATCTACTTTTCTTACTTAGCCACACATACACCTTCTTACCAAATTCATGCCTATTCTAGCCACACCCATACAAGGGTTCTACCAGCACACATACAAAATCCCAATACACCAATATTTCCTCAATCCACAATACAATACTCATATACAATATTTGGCTCTAAGGCCTACAATCCACATACTTGCTCTTAAATACTCAAACTTCACAATTCTCAATACTAATACAAGGTTTTGGGTTCTTTAAATATTTTACCCATTCCCATTACTCTAATGCAATAGAATTTAACATTAGGAAAGAGCTCTTACCTTGAGCTTATACTTCCTTCTTCCTTTCACATTTTTCCTCCTTCTTCTTTCTTGCCTCAAAATCGGCTACATGGGGAATGGAGTTGCCAAACTCCATTCCCACCACCCAATGTACACAAAATAAGTGCAATTAAAATGCTAACCCTTAAATCAACACTAATTCATTGGAGTGTTTGAATAAAAATTCTAGGGTTTACCTTTGGAGTATTTTAGGAGGGGCTTTAGCCCTTGGTTCAAGAAGGAGAATCCACCACCATTGCAAGGTGAAATTTATGCTCAAAAGAGAGAGAGAGAAAAGGGAGTATTACAAGGAGGTAAAAATCGGTTATGAAACAAAATGGAGAAACATGAGTTTTTCATGTAGATTTTTACCTTGATGGAGAGAGGGAACCCCAAGCTACACATTGATGCTATTTTCTTCACCAATGGGGTATACCCACGAAAATGAACTTCATCATTTTGGAATTTTAAAAAGAGGGAAGTGTAGAGGATGATGAGGGGAGCAAGATTATGTATTTATTTTTGCATTTGGGGCTCACATGGAGATGGAGCATGGAGTCAAAGTGGAGAAGCCATTGGAGCTTCTTGGAGCTTCCAAAATCGCCCAGCATAGGAGGGAGAAGAGAGAGAAATCGATGGGGATAAGGAAGAAGAGAGAGATGAGGGAAATGAGAGAGTGAGGTGAGAGAGTGTTTTATTTGCTTTTACTTTATTGTTGTCCTTTAGCATATAGAGAAGTAAAGAGAGTGTGAGGGAAAGGGGGCTACCGATCACACACACACACTCACTCAATTTTTGCTTTTTATTTACAAAAGTGGACACACAAGTTTTCTTTATTACAATGTCACCCCACTACTTCCCGGTTGTTACAGTTTTACTAACCGGAACCCGTTTTCCGGAATTCTCTCGCCTAATTATTTTTATTGCCTATTAAGCTTCATACATGCTTAATAATTATATTTAATGATTCATAATTTTTACGGGTCTGTTTGACCACTTAAAGTCACGTTTTCGGGTTTCCTCGAAAAACGTGCGCTAAAGCTCTTTTAGCGTTTTAATACATTTCTCGGATCCGTTTTCTTCGGGAATCGTTCCCATATATTATTTAGGTCTTATTAAACCTTTAGAATCCATATAATACGCTAACCGAGGTCTCATACCTCCTATGGTTATTTAACGCTTATTTAGCGTTTCCGCTTTTTAAGCGTTTATTTATTTCTTTTGGATTTATTTTTCCTTACCAATATTACTCTAGCATTATTAGGCTCTTAAATACGGATTAGAATTATCTTAATCACTATACTTAAGTTTGGGGTATTTCAATCTACCCCCCTTAAGAACTTTGTCCTCAAAGTTGCTCAAGGTTATAGGATTTCCAATACTTGCTCATTCTTACTTGTCTATGCCAAAGGTCGTACATTCTTCCTCCTTACAATTTCTGAATTCATTACTTCAGGTCTCCACATTCCATACAATACAAGTATACCATGCTTACTTCCATCCGCATCACGTCCCACCATCTGGTTCCACATTACAAGATTTATACATACATACGTGCAAAGCTATCCCCAAAGCAATGCAATACACATACAATCCCTCAGGCACCAAGGTCATCTAGACACAGGACTCCTCTACGTCCCGCTGCCCTTGGAACAATACAACATACTACCTTACTGTCTTCTTCGGTACACCCTTCTAGCAGATCCTCATTCTCCATACTAAAGGAAATTCTTTCACTACTACCAATTAAAATTTTCAAAGCACACAACTTCAAATTCCAATTTATATTCATTACTTCTATCCTATGTGATTCTTGTGACCACTTAAGGGGAGCTTCAAGAATCGTTCAACCCTGATGTGATCAGCATCAGTGTTGCACTATCTTTCCACCCCAATTTGTGTTCGGTTTCCCTCGATCTGATCAGGATCAAGTTCGACTTCCCACATCAGTTTCAAACAAACAAATAGTTGATTATTTCAATTTTCTATCTTTTTACTCTGCCTAGTCGTGATTACAATTTCACACATCTCCAAAGGATGGAATTCAGTCCATCAATCATCCTCACTCTACTTCCAAATACTTGCTTCAAGATTCAATACCTACATACTCATTTCATCGTCTGTTACTACTTCCATTCACTACTCTCCTTCATCTCAAATATTCTAGCTAGGGACTACAGTACTTAGGAAATTCGGTTGTCCTCGATTTACTTCCAATAACATACTTACGAATACACTACTCATGGTTACAATCCTTACTACTCATAGTCAATCCGTACTACTTCTTAAGAATACAATACTTGTGGAGCTCCGTCCACTACTCATTCTCAATTGTCTCAAGACAATCACCTAGGGAACTCAATTTCCTCTAGGTTATACATCGGTTTTATACCGACTCATGCATCGTAATACCATGTCTAACTTCAGATAGGACACACACTACAGGGATTATCGTTTCCCCAAGAGTTACTATGCTCCTCTTTACTAATACTTCTACACTGTGGTTACAAGATGGGTATATTCATCCTATGGTATTCGCATCTCTTGTGCCCAATTACCACAGTTACAATATGAATGAATTCGTATGTTTATTTAACATAAGTACCAATCATTAAATCAATTCTCATTTGTGCTATGCACATTATAGTTTATGTGTTTTATTTATAAAACTTGCATTAAGCGGTTTTCGCTCTACCCCCCTTAAAAGGGATTACGCCCACGTAATCTACCATATGTTACTATTAAACATTGGTTTACTCGATTTGGGCAATTTGAAGCGTTTAGCTTCATTACGATATACTATACAATATGCTCTGGTCAAAGGGTCTTAACCATACCAATGGTTAGTCTTTGCACCGAGAATTCGTACATGAGTTTATTTAACTCCTAATTAATTCAGTTCTAGCCTATTAGGCTTCAAGGCATTAATAGCCATTCTTTCGTACTTACTAGGTGTATTACATTTCTTAGTTAGGGCCCACTAGCTTCTGCTGCGCGACCCTGATAACTTGGGTTACTCACCCTTCATGTTATCCTTAATGTGCTATACATCACCTTTCTATCCCTCTATTGTGGAAATAAGGTTTACTAACAGTGTGGTATTCTTTTACCGCTGTTTGAACTCAATGAGTTTTAGATTGTAACCAGCTCTCTGGTAATCTATTATACATATTATTCGTACTCCCACGATTATTCACTAAGTTCCTCCGACTTGTTGTCGGGCGAGGTTAAGTCACTACCTAGTTGCAGTGCTTCCTCTGTTGTCACTAGCTTCTGAATAATACCAGTTCTTCTGGTTCAGTACAAGTGTTCTTTGCTTGTATGACCTTGCATTCTCAATGCGTCGGTCCGAGTGACTTTCTTCAGTCTTCTTTCACCTTTTATTCCAATGGAATTCACATCTTGTGATTGTTAGTGTGCTTACACTTTTCGTGCTTCTTTGGCCTTAGGCCGCACGGTTTGTTGCTAAGCTTGCTTGACTGGCTTATGCCATGTTGTTGGTGAAAGAAAGGTTTACTACGGTTTACATTTCCATATTCCTAGCTATCGCATTGGATCATTACTGCGCGAGTGCAATACCAAAACACTCAGTCATACAGAGTGCAGAGGCGTAAACGTTTGGCAGTAAATCACTTATGTGATAGGGATGAATATTTCTGCTTGTCATCTCATACTTATACTTCGTGTCATTGTCCAACTACTTCCTCATAGCGGTCGCTTGTTGCGCACCGTATTCTTACTCACTATACAACATCGTTTTTACGGTCTCCGTTACTGTGGTAGCTTACCTTTACTCCTTGCCATTGTCGTTGGCATCATTTCCTTATGGTGTACAAACACTAGGAGGTTCCTAGTCATATGTATGACGGTTGTCGTAGTATACCGCGATACTATTATCTTCCCATTGTGGGGATGTTTTATTTCAATTTAGGTTTCATGTGTAGGTTAGCTCACCTCACATTACTTCCTCATTCATGATATCGTTTGCCAATAACTTGGTTGACCAAAGATGAAGTGGTTTATCGGGTTACAAGTTCTCTTGAGCGCCGGTCATTCATGGTGTGCAATATGCACACTCATTGATTGTTTTGACAATTACTGTCTCCATAGTGCTGAGCATTGATCATAGGCTCTAGCTATGCGGTTTGCTTTTGCATGTACCTTACCGGGACATCCCCAAACTTCAAGGGTTTTCTGGTCCCGTTCTCCAATTGGAGGTATTCTATCACTGGTAGGTGAAAGTTCTCGTTGAGGGGTGTGTTCCACTCATAGGTCTCATGACAAGGTTTACCATGTAAGTATTTATACAATGGTTCACCACATGATTGGGTGCATAAGGAGTATGCTTACTCCTTCGAGCTTCAATGCTCTTAAGCGATGTGCTTCTACAGTCCACAGCCTCTCGTAGGCGTGGTGGTTGGAAATCTCACTTCCTTATTCGTTGTCTCTTGGCAATATCTATACGTACAAGTTTTGTTGTTATAGTAGATGGAAGCCCCTTCTAAGGGTTCACGTCTTCACCACCTTGGTGGTCTTCGATTAACGAGGGGTACTTTCCTCGAGTTTGCGTAGTGTCCAGACGTGGACTAGGCCAATGTTGGCATTTATCCCGATTTCTATGCCCCTGTGTTATCATTGCTACAGAAGGCATGAAAGTAGTTAAAGCTTGTCAACTGCATACTAGACTGATGCTCTAGTGACAGTGACGCTGAGTTGACCATTACTCCAAGCCACTCAAGAGGTTGGGTTTAAATTGGTGGTCCAGTTGTTGATTTCTTGTCATATGGGATAATATTTCTTGTAAGTCTTATTACCCACTGGTGTGGTTTTGCAACCATTTCAGTTTACACAACGTATTTGGTTTGTGGCCATTAAGCCTTATTGCTGCAAGCTATGCTCTTCGCAAGCTGCTTACACATGTTTCTACTCCATGTATACTCCGTAGGTTGGAGGTATTACTAGGCTCCATGGTAAGTCGTGACATCACGCTTCCGTTCATAGGAGACCCTTTAGGCAAGCTGATGCTAATTTAGGGTATTTCCTGTTAAGTGAAATCCCTTCGGTGTTCTAACCGAATATTTGTTCTAGCTTCCGCTCTTATCAAGACACTTGTTCACTGCTGTTACCTCAGACACCCTTCAAGGATTGCTCCTGGGTGCCGTTGGATCACGCCGTTACATCCGGCTGATGTTTATGACATGTGTTGTCCTATATACCGTCTTATGGTGTGTATTAAGCTATTCCCTTTTGATTTATAACGTCTCCCGTCGTTGGGTAGACCGTTTATACTTGCTCCTAGCGCTTGAGACTAGGTTTAATATTCCCTTCAATGATGGATTTTACTTCATGGTAATCTCGTGATTGCTCTTGGGAGTTCTATCCCATTTGTCGAGCATTATAGTGTTCATGTTTAGGCAGTGGCCTTACTGTGTTAGGCTGGGTATACTTTCCAGCTGTCATATATTTGCTTGATGTCTTTGAGACATATCCATTGTCCATACCGACTAGTCTGTGCTCTCTGCACTTCCTAGTCCTTACTCCTTATCTTCAGATGGATTCTCTGAGTTCCTTTATGCTTAATTGTCTGAGGTGTCCAGTTGTTCTGGTTTGAACTTACTGATGGTCCGTAGAACGGAGTCGACTACTTCCCGTGTTTCGTACACTACCTGTATACATACGTGGGGTACCATGTTGATACGTTACCACTTACCCAACTATATGTCAGGCCCGCAAGCTCCTTCGGAGTGCAGTTGTCCCACATCCCGTAATTGGGTACACTCGTAGTGTTCGTCACACGCCTAGGTGAAGTATTCTATTGTCAACTCCTCTTGTATCATTCCATGATACTCACCGTAATTCTGTTGATTTGGTTTTAAAATCCAGGGTTTTTTTTAAAAGAAGTTTGGTTTGGAAAACAATGGTTCAGTGTTAACAGAAATCTCCCATGGCACAGCCATGCTTGAGGTCTTGACCAAGTCTAGCTTCATGCTGACTGGTATGAGGTTAAGTAATGGTCAGGCCGTTGGGCCTTTCCAAGGTTCCATACTCCTAGTTGTTAGGATGTGTGATCCTGTAGTTGCTTCTTGTAGCCACGGTACATTACTATGTACCTGTGGTGTGTTAGAGTTCCTTTACATATTTCTGCCTTACTGCACTTGCCGTGGCAAGTGCGCGGTACTGGTGGTTTTGGGTAATTCTATACCGATCACGGTATGGTTTCCATTCATAATTAGTAATCTTGCTTACTCTTCCTTTGATCTTGTTGATCACAATTTACTTGGGTTAATCACTATTCCTGAGTAAACTTCTTAGTGAGTTTGACATAGCTGTCATTGATCAGGGTACTTCTCCAATCCTTGGAGCTCCCCCTTTGACTTGGTTGTGTTGTTCCTTGTTGCTTATTCCCACACGTTGTTGTGGTTACTGAGCCTGATTTGGTTTAGGCACTACAGTTGTAGTTACGTCAGATTATATCTTGTGAATATTCATGTAGCTGTGTGAGCTATGTTGGCCAGGTTTGTAACCTTTTTGGCGTTGTAGTTTTGGAGTCAGTCACTCCCGACCATGTCCTTAGCCAGCTAGCTCACCGTTGGTGGTGTTGCTTGGCTATTACTGTTGTCCCGTAGACTTGTGTCTCGGGTTTCATTACTGCTCCTGTTTCCATTTCGTTGCACGGTTAGTGCTTCCTTTCCTGTTGCGGGTGTTTAGCTGGATTCTGCGACTGCTAAGCATGTCGCCCCATGCTGTTGCAAGTTGCAGCCTCCTTGTGGTTGGAGTGTTTATACTACCGCTATTAAGTGCGGCTATTGTTGTTCAACCGGGATCCACTTCCGGGTCTTCATTTCTGGAATCTACCATACGTCGGTTCTTGTTTACTGTGTGATTACTTCACAACTGCCAGATCGGGTTTTCCCCGAGTATGAGAAGGCTTTTCTTCTCTCTGGCGTCCTTTCCCAAGTTATACAATGGGGTTTGCGGTGGGAGGGACTGGTATTGTAGGTATCCGGTATCACCGGTAGTTCCTAACTAGCATATCTAATGCTAACACTCAGCCCTTAGCCCTAAGCTTCTAATTCCTAACTCGGTATTTCCAGTCATCAGAGCGATACTTCGCTCTGATACCACTTTTTGTAACACCCTACTATTAATTCAATCATTACCGTCCAATCTCCTCGTGCTTCCCGAGTCACGCAGCGGATACATACTACATACATCGGGTGATACAATGCCGTTAGTCACCCACATGACTAACAAGGCTACTACTTCTACATACAACATCGGTCTGATGGACCGGAATATCCGAGTACTACTTAATACAATACATACCCTCATTACGTACTGATTACTACAATACTCCATTCATACATTACTCCATTCAATACCGTACTCCATTCAATACAATACTTCACAACTCCGTACAAGATAATACACTACACATACCGAGTTTACTAGGTTCCAAAATCAATACAGTACTTCTCCCAAATTCATACACACTTACTAGGAATCAATCTGCTACCCATTCCTCACAAACTAGATACTTCTAATTACGAGGCGCGCCACCGGTCTCTTACCTTGACCGTATCGCTCCGGGTACCTGCACACTAAAAACGTTCCCCCGAGGGGGTCAGCTTTCGCTGAATATGATAACTGCATACCCCGCGTACTAGCGAGGGTACGCCAACCATTTGGTCGAATACATGCAATTCATTTTGCAATACATACGTTCATACATACATACATACATGCTTCATTCACGATACTACAATACTACACAAGTTACATGCATACGCACAGAACAGTACATGCTTAGAAGTCAATACGAGTCAACCAATACTTACTTACCATCTCCCAGAATATACATACACAGTACTTCCTCATACATACACAATACGCAATACGGAGATACAATTCTCCAATACATGCAAGGTCCAGTTAGCTTCATAACACACCCGGGTTAATCGGGTGTTCGGTACTCTTTTACTCCGGTCAATGACTTACAATAGTCAAGACCAATACACATACAATACTTGCTTCTTACATACTTTACTTCCAGTTAAGTCGGTATAACCTCCGGGCAGGGATTACTACATCCCACCACCGGGCTTTAGGGTGGCTCACTAATCCAGGATGCTACCCATCCAAGGGAATTGGTCCAAGGAAAAGATTATAGCCAGGATTCGGATCCAACCTCTTGTGTTTCCTTATCCTCACGCGTGGCCGAAACTATATCGGACTTCTACTCATTCCATTTACTCATTACTCAAGTTAGGAGTTAGAATGTTAGGAATTAGTAGAAGTCAATACTTCGTTTCCTACATACATACAATACAAAGTACACAATACTTACACATACTTCTCATTTCCATTCATTCATTTCATGAATTATACAAACTAATTGTTCAAGAAGGTACAACCAGAACAAAATAGTTCAAACACAGTTAAGTGCAATATAAGTCCGATTCGTGCATTTATCTTATTGGTGATCACATAAGCACACAAATCGGGGTAACCAGGTTAGGATACAGAGCATGAAGAAATCATACCGTTCACCGTTGTATCCGTACTACCGGCTCCTATGAGGATCAACTATTGGATTCCTATACATACATGAAGTAGCATGATCAATGGTCTATTATTGATCTAACTTACTCCTTCATTGATATTCTCAATGTTACTTACTACTCCTTTACATTCATACTTGGTTATAAAACCATTCTTTCCTTGTTACTTCTTAAGCTTGCTTCCTTACTCATTTACTTACTTCTTACCATTACTACTTCATTAATGGTGTATTACTACATATATATGCATATGTGTATATAGGCATATATACATGTATATATTTACTATAATCATATTTTTTTTTGACACGACCGGACTTGCGACCGACCTTGCAAGTCCGGTCCATTCCAGTAGGTTACATCGTGTGAAAATTCCAGGGCCGACCGACCTTGCAAGTCCGGTCCCAAGGTCGGTCCATTCCAGTAAGTTTCGTATTTGAAAATTTTTAGCCCGACCGACCTTGCAAGTCCGGTCGCAAGGTCGGTCCATTCCAGTAGCTTACATTACGGGAATTTTTCTGGCCACCGAACTTGCAAGTCCGGTCGCAAGTTCGGTCCATTCCAGAAGGTTTCTGACGGGGGGAAATTTCTGGCCCGACCGAACTTGCAAGTCCGGTCGCAAGGTCGGTCGACTCCAGAAGGTTTCCCGTCTTGTAAATCTGGGCTCGACCGACCTTGTAAGTTCGGTCCTAAGGTCGGTCCGGCCCAGTACTTCAGTTTTAAAATCTGTTTTGGGTGTTTTCTTTACCCATTGTTTCCCCAATCTTGACCAATACTTTCCTACATGTTTACCACTCATTTAGATGTTCTAAATCACCATAGTTCATACACCCAAACTTGCTACTCAATCCTTACATTCACTTACACATTTTCCCTCACTTCTTCTCAACACTTATACTAGTTCCCTTTTCACCAATGCTACAGATTTTGCTCTTCCCTCAAATGCTACAGATTTCCAACCTAACCTTTATCATTCAATACTCTTACTACCAATACCACTACTAATATCCTCATTACATTACCTTCCACTCAATCCTTCCCGTTATCTAGCTCCTTTCAAAATTGTTACAAAGTGGTTTACTTCACACTTTAGGCTCTCCAAGCACACCTAGTTTCTCCTAGTTCCTCCAATGCATTATACTACTTCTTGCTACAGATTTTACACTTTCACATACTCATACCACAAGTACCAATCCATAGTTACTAAATATCTCCACTAACTTCAATACACACCTTGGTTCTCCCATTCACCAAGTCATCCATAATTGTACATATTCCTACCAAAATTTTGCCATAGCTCATCTACTTTCTTACTTAGCCCACATACACCTTCTTACCAATTCATGCCTATTCTATCCACACCCATACAAGGGTTCTACCAGCACACATACAAAATCCCAATACACCAATATTTCCTCAATCCACAATACAATACTCATATACAATTATTTGACTCTAAGGCCTACAATCCACATACTTGCTCTTAAATACTCAAACTTCACAATTCTCAATACTAATACAAGGTTTGGGTTCTTTAAATATTTTACTCATCCCCATTACTCTAATGCAATAGAATTTAACATTAGGAAAGAGCTCTTACCTTGAGCTTATACTTCCTTCTTCCTTTCACATTTTTCCACCTTCTTCCTTTCTTGCCTCAAAATCGGCTACATGGGGAATGGAGTTGCCAAACTCCATTCCCACCACCCAATGTACACAAAATAAGTGCAATTAAAATGCTAACCCTTAAATCAACACTAATTCATTGGAGTGTTTGGAATAAAAATTCTAGGGTTTACCTTTGGAGTATTTTAGGAGGGGCTTAGCCCTTGGTTCAAGAAGGAGAATCCACCACCATTGCAAGGTGAAATTTATGCTCAAAGAGAGAGAGAAAAGGGAGTATTACAAGGAGGTAAAAATCGGTTATGAAACAAATGGAGAAAACATGAGTTTTTCATGTAGATTTTTACCTTGATGGAGAGAGGGAACCCCAATGTAACACCCCTACTACGCCATAACGTACTAAATGAAATCGCAGCGGAAAAGAATAACTAAACAGTAACTAACATTCGGTGCTACAACGCCGTCAACCACCCACGTGGTTGACAAGGCAGAATAATACAAGTGTACCGGTCTGATGATCAGACTCCCGAGCATAAAACTAAACCATAAATACATCATATACAATACCGAGTGTTTACATATTCTTCACTGTATCACATCACTGTAACTGCAACAACCAAATATATATATAACGCCACGGGAGCACAGGCGCATCCCGGGCCATCATCCCAAAAGTATACAAAAGTAAATCACTTCCTAGGATCTAGAGCCACTCCGCTTCTTCGATCCTCATCCTGCAGTATAAGAAATATGGATCCCCGAGGGGGTCAGCAAACCTTGGCTGGTACGGCTAACGCGCAGCCCATCGGCTACCGGGATACGCGCAACTATTGTCATGATAACATGGCATCATTTATATACATAACATAACATAACATAACATGTGGCATAGCAACAATAGTGCACAGCACAACAACACATACACAGTGGATCTTCGTTCCACAATAACAAACCACAAGGGTCAAATAACACAAGAGCCTAGAGAGTGATTCACTCTCATATTAAGCTCGTTAAACACACTCATTACCGTTCTGTTAGACGAACGAGTAACTTAAGTCACAGATGGTTCGGATTTAGTGACACGAACACACCACACAAACACATGTTCCCACTAAACCGATCATAAGTCAGAATAGGTAAGCTTTGGAAGAAGCTAGCGGGAGATCGAACGCCAAATTAAGGAGAACAATCTTAACAACATAAGAGTCGAATCTGATTCAGATATCTACTCTTAACTTACATGCATGACCGGACAACCGGATTCCTCACTTCCCAGTTAACACTTGTTAGAAGTTCATAGTGGAACTTAACAACAACACACAATAGGTGGAAAGTCATGTTAGACACACACAAGGGAAATGAGTCACAACATAACATCACAATAATATGAACAACTGTAAACTCATTACATGTTTAAGTCTTATAACGTCATAAACACACAGAAAAACATACAACACACAAGCCGGTGTAAACCGGTAGACAACAGACTGCAAGAAAACCATACCTTGGTCCTTGCCTCGTCGTTTCCACCTTGAGAGAAACCCTAAACACATTAGTAACGTCGGTTAATTAACGCACTAGTCCATCATTAACTTGTTACGTCACATCTATTTTACTTTATTTTCACACTTGATATAACTCTTCACCATTTTTATTTACCATTATAACACTCCTAACATGCCTTATATAACCTTAGAATATCATTACTAACTTATTACCATTTTAGATAACATTCCCTTCTAAAAACAACAATTTTTGGTCCATACAGTGGCCCGTCCGAACTTGTGTCCGAACCTCCAAGTTCGGACGCAAGCCGTGACTTTAGACATAAAACAGACACACGTCCAAACTTATGTCCGGACTTCGGAAGTTCGGACGTGAACGAGAAAAATCTAGACAGAAATCCGTGCGTCCGAACATGTGTCCGGACTTCCCAAGTTCGGACACAGTTCGAGGATAATCCTAAGGAAGAATGGGTACGTCCGAACTAGTGTCCGGACTTCCCAAGTTCGGACACTGCTCGCGAGTGAGAATTCCTTTACCCAACAGAGCCTGTCCGAACTTCCACATCCGGACGGAAGTTCGGACAAGGCATTATACTCAAATTTCTAAGCCTTTAAACACTTACAAATTTCCCCAAAAGCCTCCAACACTTATAGTATCTTCTCCTTAAGTTCTAAGTGGTATTCCTTGCCTATTCTAATCATTATACCAAGATATTTCTTCCACACAACATCATTACTTAAACATCATTTCTTACAAACTAAAAACCTTATGTCATCCTTGAAATCCATTTCCTAAGCTTACACTTTCTCCTTATTTACCAAAGTTTGCCTAAGTCTTTATCTAAGTCCAAAATGACTTTGGTACATACTAAAACCTCAAGCTCATGCCTAAGTCCTTGTTACATCCTAAATCACCTTAATGCATGTTTCTTACACAAGAACAACACTTAACCAACCTAAACACTCATAACTTATCAAAATCATTTTAACACTTAGAACTTCTCATTTATTACCTAAATTTTGACATAGGTTCTCTAGAACATTACTAAACCAAAACACATTGTTTTTACCAACAAACAACCAAGAACACTAAAAATCCATCAAGCACTTATTATACACAAACTCCCTCACAAAGCACTACATCACAATATAGTGCATAATTTAAATGCATGGCACTTAGGCCCTTAAATGACAGGCTCTTAGGCCCTTAAGATGCATAAATCATAAAACACTGAATTTCCACAATATATTTGCCTTTAACTGCAAATACACTCAACAACACATATGCCTCTTACTAAGCTCTTGAGAACACTTTACTAAGTCATTCACCATTTGCTCTTTAGGTAGTTTTAACAAGCATTATAAGCTCATTTCTCCTAAGGCATTAAACAACATTAGGTTAGTAGATTTACCTCTTTTCCAAACAACTTCTTTCTTGTTCCTTTAAAAACCGGTAGGGTATTTGATTCTTTGACAAGTTCTAAACAATATACAAACATTATAATGAGTATTCAAGCTATAAGCTTCATCTCATTGTAAACCCTAATTTACATTGTTTCAAAAACATTAATGTAGTTGTTTACCTTGCTCTTTGAAGAGAGTTTGAATATCTAACAAGAGAGGACTCCACCTAGTCCATGAAGAGTTGGAATGAAGCTAGAACAAAGTCACACAAAGAGCTCCTTCAATATGTATTTTCGGTTACCACAAAAACATGAAGGAAATGAAGTTTTTATTTGAGATTCCTTACCTAGAAGCAAGGAGAGTAACAATATGTAAAAATACAAGCTCAAGCTCCTTCAATGGTGGAAACTCCATGGCACCGAAATGGTGGTCTTGGAATTTTAAGAAGATAGAAATGAAGAGCTTGATGAGAGGAAGAGATTGGTGGTGTTTGTTATTGATTTGAACAAGTGAGCTAGATTTTACAAGAGATCAAAGAAGAGGTTTAATGGAGGTGGTGTGGTATTACCGTGGAAGAGAAGGAAGAAAGAGGTGTGGAGCCGTGTGAACAAGGAAGGAAAATGAGAGAATGAGATAGAATTACTTTTGAAGATATTTGTAGTAAAAGTAAAAAAGTAGTTTATTTACTTATCATTACTACTTAATACATTAATAAGAGAGTGGTGAGTCACCACACTTAAGAAAACCGGCCCCATTATACTTAGGGGTAATATAGTCTTTATTTGTCAATTTAATTACTTATACAAACATATGTTACAAAATAGCTTATAAAAATCACTATTCATGAAAACAAGGCACATAGAAGTGAAATTTTTGATTTCCCATTGATATAGACATCCAAATGTGATATTATATAGTACACATATATATTTAAGAGTAATGATGGACATCTAGCCACTCAAAACTCATTTACAAGACAATTTTTCAAAATGTGCTTTAAGACTCCTTAAAGCACATTTGTGTTTAAACTTGTTTTCAAGCTTGGTTTTCTTTGGTAATTGGTTAAATATGTTCATTAGTGTATAAATGAGGTCTTGGTAAGTTCATTAGGTCTTAACCAAGTTTATCCCAAGCTTAGAGCACATTTTGGCTCTTATTGACTTTAAAGCACATTTGTGTTTTCTTTTGTTTAAATTTGTTTACTAATGTTTCTAAGACTCTTTTAGTCTTAATACACCACATTTAAGTGTCTATACAATATATTAAGGTTGGGGGTATTTCACCCAAGCTAAATTGATGCTATTTTCTTCACCAATGGGGTATACCCACGAAAATGAACTTCATCATTTGGAATTTTAAAAAGAGGGAAGTGTGGAGGATGATGAGGGGAGCAAGATTATGTATTTATTTTTGCATTTGGGGCTCACATAGAGATGGAGCATGGAGTCAAAGTGGAGAAGCCATTGGAGCTTCTTGGAGCTTCCAAAAAATCGCCCAGCATAGGAGGGAGAAGAGAGAGAAATCGATGGGGATGAGGAAGAAGAGAGAGATGAGGGAAATGAGAGAGTGAGGTGAGAGAGTGTTTTATTTGCTTTTACTTTATTGTTGTCCTTTAGCATATTAGAGAAGTAAAGAGAGTGTGAGGGAAAGGGGGCTACCGATCACACACACACACTCACTCAAATTTTGCTTTTTATTTACAAAAGTGGACACACAAGTTTTCTTTTATTACAATGTCACCCCACTACTTCCCGGTTGTTACAGTTTTTACTAACCGGAACCCGTTTTCCGGAATTCTCTCGCCTAATTATTTTTATTGCCTATTAAGCTTTCATACATGCTTAATAATTATTATTTAATGATTCATAATTTTTACAGGTCTGTTTGACCACTTAAAGTCACGTTTTCGGGTTTCCTCGAAAACGTGCGCTAAAGCTCTTTTAGCGTTGAATACATTTCTCGGATCCGTTTTCTTCGGGAATCGTTCCCATATATTATTTAGGTCTTCTTAAACCTTTAGAATCCATATAATACGCTAACCGAGGTCTCATACCTCCTATGGTTATTTAACGCTTATTTAGCGTTTTCCGCTTTTTAAGCGTTTATTTATTTCTTTTGGATTTATTTTTCCTTACCAATATTACTAGCATTATTAGGCTCTTAAATACGGATTAGAATTATCTTAATCACTATTCTTAAGTTTGGGGTATTTCAATTTTCAATAAAGTACTCTTTACTTCTATGATGTACCGTATTATGGAGTTTCTGATGTAATGGGTTTAGTTGCTCATTGTGTGGTTTTGGATTTGGATTGTAACTTTAAGATTGCTTGGTATCTGGTCGTCACAGCGGTTGAGAGTTGGAGTTGATTGATGAATAAGGTTACCTTATTACTCATATGGGTGAGTGACGGCGTGTAACACCAAGCGATAGTTAGTTTATATTTCGCTGCGAATTATGCTTTTGTTTATGC
Organism: Limonium bicolor; assembly: GCA_023374045.1. Classification (NCBI taxonomy): domain Eukaryota; kingdom Viridiplantae; phylum Streptophyta; class Magnoliopsida; order Caryophyllales; family Plumbaginaceae; genus Limonium; species Limonium bicolor. The sequence continues at coordinate 364,360,944 of CM041776.1, read as the reverse complement.
TATGACTTGCGATATTACAAGATTAGGAGTAGGGGTGTTACAATATTGCATGGGGCTAGAGTTGGCCACTGGGCCGGACTAGCCTAGACCGAGCTTGGTCAAAGATCGGTCTAGCACGTTGACCAGAGTCCGGGATCGGCCTGAGACTAAACTGTAAGAAATAGCGGGTCAGTCCGGTTTCACTCCTCAAGAGACCAGAACCGCACCGGGATCGGCAAGATATCGCATACATTATGGCATGTTGAGACTAGTTAGGGATAGGTCAAAAATTAATTGATACGGTAAATAGCAAATACTTCCATTTTATGAGGAGAAATAGGCAACAGAGGAAATTATATATATAAATACTCATATAGACTAATAAGGCCCACTAGCCCATGAGGTTTCATCCTAAAATCAATTGACATTAAGTGGAATAGCTCATAAACTATATGAACTAGTTACTAGTTATATAATTTTTCAATGTGGGACTCACACTTGATCTTCAACATTCCGTTGCCTCCTATTAAAAAAGGATAGTGACAGTGACCGGTTGTTAGCGGTTCAGGACTGGTCCTTTGCTTCAGAGAATGGGACCAGCCCGTCTTGTGGCCATCTCTACATGGGGATTCGGTAGTGGTTGTTTAATTGTTCTAGAAGGGCGGTAGTGTGATTTTGATGAATTCGTTTCATATTTTCTCCAGGTGTTCGAAGGTTAAGCTTCGTGTTATTAATCTAACTTATTGTTCTAGCTTTCATCTCTTGTGAGTGTGGTTCATTTACAAGCATGGCTGAAAGCATTAGTTGAGTCCAAGCACTATTTAGTGTTGTTCCCAAATTCTGGAAGATACGTACGGTGGGACCGTAACGGTTTGTCCCATTGACTTGGTGGATGCATTTTTGCATGGTGTGAGATGCTGGATGTTTTTGTCCCTATGGCAGTGGTCTTGGTTGAGGCAGCAATTACTGATGTTTTGCTAGAACACTGGGTTGTTCCACCTCCCAGGTTAATATTGATGTTGGTGCATAGGTGGGGAGACGGGCTGGTGGTCCCTAGCGGCGGTGACAAACAACATCGGGCTCCTACTAAGGTTTCATTGAGTGTTCTCCTTGGTGTCCGTCATCCCGATCCATGCGGAGGCTCAACTTTAGCGTTGGGTATGCATTCGCCTTCAGTTGGAGGTAACATGTTCTATTGGCAGAGAAAGATTGCCTTATGGCTGTTGGGGGTTAAGGAAGGGGAAAACGATACCGTCATATGTGTTTTGATGAAATGTTTTGTTCGAGCACAGTATAATATCTAGCTTATAATCGTGCTCTTTTATAATCAATATTCTGATGAGATGTAAGTCACATTCAAAGTAATGCTATTTTTGTTTTCCTTAAAAAAAGTAAGAAAAGACAAAAAAACTCACATTCTCCATTCGTTGAAGATTTGTACAATTTAACAGTGATGTCACTGATAGTTTAAGAGATAAAAACAAAATTTGAAAATATATAAAGATAAATGAAGAGAAGATAGATACCGTGAATGATTTCAATGTTGCTGTAAAGAAAGAAAATTTCTATGGAGACTGGCGGAATTAACTTCTACTGAAAATCGGAAGACTTCGGGACACACGGTGTTCCAGAAGTGGCACTTGAGGGGCGGAAGCACCAGTTACGCAAGAAATGAGCGTTTCTTCTTCGCTCAGAGCTCTGGGCACAGTCCTTCAGAGAGTATCAAATGGATCGTCTTTCAAAATCCCCGTCTCTTCCTCTGCTTCCCATCACCGTACTATACTCGTCTGCTCTCCGCTCTCTTCTCTATCTTCCGAGTGAGCGTAGTTTTAATCCGCTGAATTTTGTGAGTATATGCAGGGAATCGATTGACACTTCACAATATATCATCTGTACCAGCCTTATCCTCGTCGTTATCGTTATCAACTACACGAATAGGGGTCCTGTCATCCTCATCGTTGTCCGAGATTCGTTTGAACTATGATGCAATCAGTAGCAGAAAGATTGGACTTGCGCCCCGCTTTTTATGGGCAGGCGATCTAGCAAAATTGCCGGTAGAAAGGTGACATGTCTTCTAGAATTGTGAAGGGAATGTAGGTAGATGCCTAATTGAGGTTTGGGGTGTTAGCTCTTTCTAATGGTTTATGGGTTGATGAATCGTCATTGGTTGATGTCTGGGTGAAACCCCTACTTCAATGCTTGAATATAGTTGGTTAGCATAACAGTTGTTGATGTAATGCGCCTTTGAGATTATACCGTATACCTTACTTATTCGTTAAGGTTAGTTCATTGGTTCTTTGATCGTTAATGGGAGAAAAAGGAGAGCTCCATTGATAGCTGTATCTGGTTTTCTGGGCATCTCTATACAGCATCACTCTGCACTGGAGTGCTTGTTAAATAAGTACATAGAGTCGGTAATTCTTGCACACTTGGGCTCACTTCATCTTTACGGATGGTCTAAATAATGAAGGCCTAACAACTCTAATTTTGGGTCAATTTCTCCAATCTCTTTGCATATTGCCTGCAGGAGGAAACTAATGTGATTCACGTCTTTGCAGCCCCTTGGGTAGCTTTCCCGGTTTTCATTTTTCGGGTAGTTCACAATTTTTTTATTTAAAAAATATATTTAAACAGCTGCTTTATAAATTTCCCAAACCTTCACCATACAACCCTGAGGTTCACAATCGCCTCACCATTTGACATTGAAATCTACATACTTATTGGACGAGATATCAACCTTATTGATTCTTTGGTCGTTATATAGCTTTCAAGGCATTGCTTCAATGGTTAAGAGTTCAGGATTCCAGGTTTTGGAATTGAGGTTAAAGGGGTTTATGGGATTAGGGGTTTAGTTGGTGATTGGATTTGGGTTTTAGCTTACAAGTCTCACACTGCATTTTCTGCTGATTTCACGTGCAGTCATGATCTAGATATTGTCTGCTATTGTTCTCTATACCAGATTCATTGGTGTTGTCTCTCTGTCTTTCTTGGTGGAGGATTCTAGTTGACATAAACCAAACAGTTGGTTGAAGTTGTAATTAAATGTGACTATAAGGTTCATTGGGTGGTACACCTGACTATTTGAGGCGTACACGGAGCTATAATCTGCCATAAACCTCTTCTGTGTTCAGTACTGAAATTTGAATGTAGGCATAATCTACATTCACGCTGACATACTATATTTTATATTGCAGGGCGCTCAAGACCTGAAGAAGGCAAAGCTATATTCAAAAATAGGCAAGGAAGTTGTATCTGCGTATGGTTTTAACTTGGCATACTCCAAAGAATTCTTGCTAGTTTTATAGTTTGTCAAGTGAGCTTGAATATCAACACCAGTTCTGATATTGTATTCTCTTGCTAATGACAGTGATCTCTATCATATCTTTGTTCATTTTCTGTTACTGTATGATTCATTCTTGAACAATATTTCTCACTTTTGAAAATTCATGCTCTCATCAGGAGGATGATGCTTAAAGTATGTATGTTCTTATCTTCAGTTCTTCTTCTTGTCGGATTGATATTTCAGGGTGAAGAAAGGAGGTCCAAATCCTGTTTCAAACACGGAGTTGGCTACTGTGCTTGAAAAGGCCAAGGAGCTTGATGTGCCTAAAGACATTGTTGAGCGCAACATGAAGAGAGCTTCTGAAAAGGGACAAGAAGCCTACATTGAGAAATTTTACGAGGTCGATTGTGGGATCTTTGTATATCTGCTTGCTTTGCAGATTGCACCTGAATATGAACAGTTTTGCCTTTTTTTTCTTATTAGGTCTATGGCTTTGGTGGAGTTGGTATTGTAGTTCAAGTCTCAACTGATAAGATAAATAGATCAGTGGCTCGTATTAGAGAAGTGGTTAAAGACTGTGGTGGGAAGATGGCAGATGCAGGCTCTGTTATGTTCAGGTTCAAACGAGCCCGTGTTGTGAATGTAAAACCTGGTGAAGCAGATAAAGATCTGCTTCTAACAATGCTCTGGATGCTGGTGCACGGGTGAAGCAGATAAAGAGTGCTTCTAAAACAATTGTCGGGATGTGGTGCGAGGATGTGAGTTGAGCCTGCTTATTATGATGAGATGCAGATGAATGAAGATTCACATGACCGGTAGTCATAGAAAACTTTAAGCCATACTTTCATTGCTACGATCTAAAGCATCTTCTGAAATTACTTTTTGAAAACCAACAGTATATTTAGTTTGTTTGAATTACTATTGCCCTTCCATTGTTCACGCCAGCTTCCGTATAAGGAGCAAGCTGGCAGCATGCCTATACAGTATCGTTACGTATACACACATCTATTAAATCATTCCTTGTCATCTTCCCTTTCCTGTGGCAGCTATTACAAAATTGTTAGCTCCACTGAGAACTATTCTAACATATTGTCAAAGCTACGTGATGAAGGCATACAATTCGTACCTGATAATGGGTCTGAGCTTCTTCCATTAACTCCAGTCGAGGTATGATTGACCTACTGATTATTGGAGCTTCTTACGGTAAACTTGTGTGAACCAGAGACTGGAGGATTTTATTTTCACAAATACAAATTGGGGGTAAGGAGATTTGACATGGTACTCCAAGGTGATGGGTTTTAAACAGCATAGCTTGGCACTTTCACCTGCATATTGAACCCATAGACTAGAGTATGTTGATGATACGTATTAGCGGTGTCGTGCTATATCACTAAAGATTTTCAGCACCACGAAGCGTGCTTGAACTTGTATTCGAGAGCTAGCCATGCCACTAATAATTTGCTATAGTTTGATGAGTACATTATGTTTATGTCTCTTGAGAGAAGTGGAGTTTTCTGAAAACCAAAAATCTTGCTAATTGAAAACTATTTGATAAAGCAACAAAAATCCCTTGATGCCACCTATGCCATTTCAAAAGATATATTCTGTCTTGGCCTTCTTCCCTATTTTCTGAGTCACTGTGTCGGGTGGATTGCTAAAGCTGAAAAATGGTTTAGCAAAACGACATAGGAAATGGGAGCAAGTCCATTTGTTGGAATGACTCCTAATCAGCTCGAGTTTGATATCAATTTTGTAGTGATTTCTTCTCCTGCTCCCTATTTATTATCTGTAAAGAGTCTTTTCTTGTTTGTTCTACAGGTAGATGACGAAGCTATGGAGCTGAACAAGGATTTGATGTCCAAGTTGCTTGAGCTTGACGATGTTGATGCTGTTTTTACAGACCAAAGAAACTTGGGCACTTCAGTTGAACTCGGGGAGTGAAGCTCTGTAGTAATACACTATTCTGTTTGGCTCTGTTACTTGGACTTCCTTTGTAGCATAGTGTTGTTCTCCATGACTACAAATTGGGTTTGATAAGTAGACTTCAGTTTAGGCAATATGAGATGAACTTAACAGCGTATAGTACGTCTAAATAGATAAAAAGCTACTATGCTTTCTTGGCCAGTTCATCCTTGGTTGCCTCCGGATAAGGTAAGTATGATGCTAAGCACGGTTATGTTTGTTTGGTATGAAGAGACAGGTTATGCTTTTCACCTGCAAAGTACATATAGTCAGCTCATGGTGAAACTGTCAAGTTAATTTTGTTGTTATCTTGATTTTTGTGACTTGCAATGGCGTACATACCGGATAAAAGAGCTCTTAACACTCTACACCTCTATCTGTATACCTTTAATTTGAATATGAAATATTTGAAAACAGATTGAGTCGGGCTGATGCCTAATGCTTAAATACGTGTATAGACCCTGCATGTATCAAGCTTAATATCATGAAAGTATGTGCAGTATATGGCTCTTTTGAGCAAGTGCGAAAAGACAAGTACGATTAGCTACACGAACCTACATTTATGCCGATTTTACATAATGGTTCCGTTATAGCTTATTTATATATCTACTTGTCAATGTTACTCACCCTTCCAATATAAAATGTAAGCATTCTAGTCTAAATAATTATTTTAACCGCAAGTCTTTCTAGCTTTTTTTCTTCCTCATAATATCCTGTATTACTAAATAGATGAAGTATTAGTTGAAATAGTAAACGGATTTGCAAAATATTTTAGTTAGAAAACTAGATTTTAGTGAAATATTAATATTTATAATTTGAATATCTCTTTAAATTAAGGGTAATTTATGAAGTTTTATTTTTTATTAAATTAACGAAAAGTAGCTAAAAATGACTTACATTGGAGGGAGGATTATTTATGTATTTAAACATACTTATCTACTAATTACTATTTATTACTACCTTTTTACATACAATTAATCAATATGTTATTAATATTAATAAACTGTCCAGGTTGACATTTTTTTATTTTGAATATTGCTAATATATCATTTAAACATATCAATTTTATTTATGTTTAAAATTATATTTATTACAAATTTAAAATAAATTTTTTCCAACATTGAGTTGGGTGAGAGTCGATAAATTTGGCTTGAATATTTAAGGGTTAACTGTTTTTTTAGTACCATATAATTTTCTCGTATGCACTGTTTAAATATAAAAATAGTTTCATTACAAATTAAAAATATATTATATTATACTTACTGAACATCTCTTATTTAAGATTTTAAAAAATACTTTTTTAATAGTTTAACCTATTTTTATTTATAAATTTATCTTTCATTATTTATTGGTTAAATATATAGTAGTGAATTGGCATATATAGTACGAGTAAACTTATAGTATAGAATTTGTAAAGTATATATTACGATTATCTCTTTTAAAAACTTATTGTTTTAATTTATAAATTAGTTAATTTGCTAAAATGTATATATTCTCATTTTAAAATTGTGTATAAATATAAAATTTATAAAAACAATGAAAAATTTAACAGTTTACTTAGAGTAGATTATCAATGTTTTTAAAGGGTGTTAGTAGCTAAACAAGTCAAATATATAATATGTATATGAGGTGTTATAGAGACCAAACACTCTTCTATAATATAGTAACTTTTAAAACCCTCACCATGAAATTTACATTAACTACCATTCTAATCACAATATTCTTTATATATATAACTTCACATTTTTTAATATTTTGTTTTATAATTTATCTGTTAGTTCTGAATTGACCGTCTTGTTTATTATTTTACATGTTTGATTTCAATATTCAACAAACAATATTAAATAATTTTTAAATTTAAATTTTGTAATAACTCAATAAACTATATATTATAAATTTAGTTTGATGAAATTATTTTATCTTATATATTTAATATTAAATTAGAAAATATGTCATAATACAAAGAAAGATACAGTTTTGCAAACCTATACTGTAGCCTCTTCTACACTGCACTGCATGGAAGCGCAGATTGCAATCATCATGGTCATCTCAGTAACAACACTGTGCCAACAATGGGCCGAGACCAAAACTTGTGATTGCAGCCGGCCTAGTTTTTTCCTTTCTGGAAACAACTGGCAGATCAATGAGGGGCAGAGGGAAGTTGCGGTACTCTGTTTTCTTTTTCCTTTCTTTTTTTTTTCTAAAATGTAGCAGAACACTGTTTTCAAGATAAAACAAACCGGCCAGCAATAATTGATCGATCTGCAGTTTAATTTTCATGCATGCCACTCGACATTTTCTGCAGCGACTTGACTCAGACGCCTTTACTCGTTGTACAGTACGTAGTAACATTTTACCCATTTGGTGCAGACCATGATTCTCAGATGTGGTGGAGAATTGCTAAACCAGGATAAAGGATTTCCGATCGTGTGCATACATGCAGAAATCTAACAGCTAGCTTTGTTAGCGCTGAGGACTTGGAACTATCGAGAAAGGATCTCTCTCCATAGCTACGAGCGTTAGTTTCAATGGAAAAACGGAATGGAATTTGAATGGGAAGTTTTTTTTTTTAAGTTGGAGAAATAAAATAAATAATTGATCAACGATTATCGGTCAATGTTATCGGCTGTCGATCAACAATTATTGATTATCAACCAATATTCACCGGTCACCGATCACCGGTTAAGGGAGTCATTGATTAATGGTCATATGTCACCGGATTAAGTACATTGGAAAAAGAAAATTTCATTTTCCTAATAAGAATGGGGAATCAAGATAGACAATTTTTTACTAATCTGATTATCTTTCCCTTTCCTCATTATCCAAAACAAAATACCCTTATGTTACATAACTTAATTATGGGTGTAATTGACAGAGATTTAATAAACTAGACACTAGGGGCGAATCTGGGGTAGGGGATCCAGCACAAGTCTGAATTCTAAGAATATGTTGATGAGAATAATAAGCACAACAGGACTCTAAATAAAGACACCCTTAAATAAGACCATTCAAGTAATTGTTTTATTTTGACTGTTTTTTTTTTTTTGATGTAGCCGTAGTACATATGTTACTTGACAAGAATACGAAATTCCATAAAAAATTAGACTCGAACATGAATCATCTCAATCTCATTAATTATGTTGTAAATGCGTCATATAATATAATATGTCCTAAATATGCCAACATATCCTAAATGAATGTGGCCCGGTACTAGATATTTACCATACCATACAGCAATTTGTGGTATGCATAGCTCATTATTTATATCCTAAATTTAGTGTGTCAGTATTCATACTAGCTATAGCATATTATTGAGATGGGTGGACCGCGGACCACCAATTTAGACTTATCAGATCTAGGAATTTTGTTAAAGATTGTTTAAAAAAAATCGCACTAGGCCAGGTCTTGATGATTTTTCATTGTGTCGAGACTCGAGAGTCATCCGGTCCGGTTTTATATATTTATCTTAAATAATTATAAAATTTAAAAAAAAAAAAAAGAAAAATTACATCCGCCACTTATGATGTTTAGTGAATTTACACATCCAGTACACATCTATGAGGTTTTAAAAATTATCTTTTTCATTCATGTGGTTTCCCTCGGATTACATCCTGCAACTTTCTATTTTTTGTTCAACTTAAAGATGTTTAAATGTTATCCAACGCGAAATCAAATATTTTAAGCTCATATGTGATCCGTGGGACCCAATTAAACATGTGACATGTGAACGCGTTTTCATTGGGGCTCACATGTCATATATAAGCTTAAAAAACTTTGGTTTTGACATTGGACAAATATATAACACCTTAGCATCGTCCATGTAAAGTTAATTGCATCAATTGTGGATAACAAGCATCTTTTAAGTAGAACAAAAAATAGAAATTTACCGGATGTAATCCAAGGGTAGCCACATAGGTGGGGGTAGTAATTTTTGAAACCTCGTCGGGGGGTATGTAATTTCATCAAAAGTCATGGGTGGAGGATGTTTTCATCAACAAACTCGGTCTTATACTGAGCACCATCGAGAGATCAGTCTTGAACTGACTACTGGCTTTTTATCTTTATGAAATATGTGGCGAAGTGAAACAAGTAAATATTTCCATATCTTCCAAGCCGTTTATATCTCCTTAGAGATTTATATTTTCTAGCCAGAGATACCTTTTTCTACTTTGATAATTAAATACTTTGTAAACATAGAGAAAATCTAAGAGATATTCTAGTTTTTATCTTTTATAGATAAATAGCCTAAAGATCTATATGTACACTCATAGGAAGAGAGCAAAACGTTAGTTTAGAGGGAAAAGAAACACAAAGAGAGATTGAAGAGGCTATTCATAGAAATTTTTACTGCAGGTTGTATTGTAGGTAATTCGAGTTCTTTAGAATTTGGATTATTTGAGAGTTTGGTCAGATAGTGCTCTAGACATGAGGGTTTGTGTGTGCATTGAATACGTGATAGTGTAATTGATGTCTAGGAACTACAATTGGTATTAGAACGGATTCATCTTCAGCTATTGAAGAGAAATCTTTAGGAGATCACGATGAGTTCCTAAATGTCAAGACACCCAAGCTCACCAAGTTCAACTATGCATGCTGATGGGAACAGACGAGTGATCAACTCATGTCCATAGATTACGATTTGTGGACGGTGGTCGTAGAAGAAGAATTGGTTTTAAGTTGTTGAAGGAGGTGTTACCAAACCAAAGCCTAACAAAGACAGGGCTGACAATGACAAGAAGCTGCAAGAAGGTGGCTAAATTACACAACACTTCTCGAGACTACAAAGCATTTGTCCCAGATGTCCCTTAATGAACTGGGATCTGAATTGACAGTATATGAAGGAAAAATGAAAGGAGAAATCACTACTCAGGATCTAGTACTTCAGGCCTAGGAATTATAACTTAGTCCAAGGATGAGAAAATTAGGCTTATCGCAAATGGAACTAGAAAATATTTGGCCCTCGGTGAGGCTCAAGTTCACAATCAAATCGGTATAAGTCAATGAGGGGATCAATCATATGCTTTAGATGCAACAAGCAAGGTCATCCTGTCAAGGACTGTCCTCCCCAACAGAAGAAAAATTTTCAGACTAAGATTAAAAAATTCTCAAATGTAGCAACAGCTGCATGGGTACATGACATCTTAGATACATACTCAAAATCAGAGAAGCGAGCATAGCATAGTGTATGATGGAAGTTGTTCACAATGACGATGACATTACTGATATTAATTGCTTCCTAATGGTGAAGGATAAATGGAAGAAAACTCTCGCTCAAAGAAAAGAGGTAAGCCTTGATCATGATGAATCTGCCATCAATTCTAGACCAAGAACAAGAAACAGTTGTTTACCACGTTAAGCTCTGTCGTCTCAGAAATAAAAGTGTTGAAGCATCTTTATGACACTGAGATTAGAGAACTTAGGGATAAGGTGGAAGATTTTAGTACGCTTCGACTAAAAATGAACATTGTGTCATAGAAAGTCTCGATAAGACAAGGGTTAACTTTGTTGGTCCTTTGGAAACTAGAATTCTCACACTTCCGCATTGGAGACAAGAAGCGGTGAATTCCCTTTAAGATGATAACAAATCGCTGAAAGGGAATGCGAAACACTCTTAGATATGGTATCCAATGCAAATCGAAATTTAGAGCTTCATCTCTGACTAATCCTACTTGGTATGGAAGGCGAATTTGAAGCAAATGATGAAAACTAATAACTCAGACAAATACGGCTTGGGATATAAGTCTGAGACACCCACTCAGTCTCAGACTGTGAAGTTAAAGACTGAAACTGGGAGATCTCGGCCAAAATTGTTTTCATGTCGATATTGTCATCTCGTATGGCACAAGATCGGATGGTGTCCCAAATTGTTGAGATAATAATTGTGTGTAATATCATGAAGACGAAGCTATAAACCAATAGATCACACACTAAAAGGTGGGTTTCTATCAACCATCCTAAGTCTGTGTCTACAATTGGGATCAAGCAGGTTTGGTACCTAAGACTATCAGCGTAGTCAAACTCCCTAGAAAAGGCAGTACTCCTCTTTTAGAATTATCATCTCCTTCACAATGACTAGACGATGACATACTTCCATAAGCAATGTCAGTATATGCATCACCATCTATTATCTGTGAAGAGTGACTTACCCTTTTTTTATTTGGCAAAAGGGGGAAATTGGTCTTGAACATATACAACGATTAGGAAATTAGTGATGCAATGTTTTGATAAGCAAACACAGTCTTATACTGAGTGCCATTGAGAGATCAGTCTTGAACTAACTATTGGGTTTTTTACCTTTCCGAAATATGTGGCGGAGAGAAATCAAACAAACATTTTCATATCTTCCTATAAGTCTTATATCTCCTTAGAGATATACATTTTCTAGCCAGCAATATATTTTTCTAGCTTGATAAGTAAATACTTTGTAAACATAGAAAAACTCTAGGAGATACTCTAGTTTTATCTTTTATAGATAAATAACCTAGAGATCTATATATACACTCATAGAAGAGAGCAAAACGTGATTTTGAAGGTGAAAAACTGAAAAAGGTTTAAGTGGCTATTCAAAAGGGCTTTGTTGCTAGTTGTATTTTAGGTAATCAAGAGCGTGGGCATTGGATACGTGATTGTGGGACAGAGGTTATACGTGATTATAATAAAGGTTCAACTCTACTTTGTTTTGTTCTTCATATTCTTTCTCTCCATTCATCATGAGTAGACTTGACAATTTTGACCCAACCCAAAACCCAACCCATAATTTTACGAGTAGGGTCTCGGTTATTGACCCATTTATTTCTTGGGTTGGGTTAGGGTAATAATCTAATTTTGTGGATTGGGTTAGGGTTAAGATCCAAACTCATGACCCAACCCAAAATATATTGGTAATAATAAAAATTAAAAATATTAATATTAATATATATATTACTTTAAAATCAAACTATGTCTTAGCTAGAGGTGATCATTCGGGCGGGCGGGCCGGTTCGGGCCGGGCCAGAGAGGTTTTGGGCCGTCGGGCCTACTCATGGAGACCGGGCCGGTTTTTTATATCTTCGGGCCGGGCCGGGCTAGGCCCGGTTTTTTTCCAGCTCTGCCAGTGCCCGGCCCGCCCGGCCCGGTTATTTGCTTATTTTTATTTTTAACATAAAAAATATTAAAATATATATATTTAATTCAAAATCATTATTTAATATAAATTTGAGTAAAATTTTATTATATGTATATTTAATATAATTTTGATATATGTATTATATCAAATAATATAAGATATACATTATTTTATATATATTTTAAAAAATAATAAATAATATTGAAAACCGGGCCGGGGGGCTTGGCCCGCGGGCTTGAAAATTTGCCGCGGCCCGGCCCGGTTTTTTTATTCGGGCCCATTTTTTTGTCCAAGCCCGCCGAACAGCCCGTCGGGTTCGGGCTTACCGGGCTTTTTTCCGGGCCGGGCCGGGTCGGGTCACCGGGCCGGAGGTTTTGAGCACCTCTAGTCTTAGCCTTAAGTAGAAAATATTTTACCAATAGATTCAAGTCCAATTGGACTATCCAACCTTTAAAAAATATCACACATCATTATGTTAATCAAACAAACAGTCAACCAGTTATGCATATCAAACAATTATTTTGGGAGTTTTCACTTTACATCTTATTTGTTTAGTTTGACTCAAGCAACTTTACAGTTGTTGACGTGAAAATAACTACTATAGAATGATGTTATTTGTGAATAATATCCGTTTCTGAATTTTTGTAAATAATACAACACACCTGATATGTTTAGACGATGTTGAAGAGTGAACAAAATAGGAGATATATATGTTTATGAATGATATTATACAACCAAGATAAGTATAGTATTTTATGCCTATTAAGTTTGAAGTAACTATTGTATTTTAAAAAGTGGTCAATCAAATGCTATCCAAGGGATGAGATTATATATCAGTTAAATATGTTATTGTAATGTTATCTAGGGGTCGTGAAAAGTAGCTTTTGTAATTCGAAATGTGGTTTATCAAAGTAGCGATTGTACTAGATGTATAATCCTTCATGTTCTTAATAGACTATTTTCTAGGACAATGCATAGAAATCAAGGAGACAATTGTTGACTTTTTACTCTTACTTCTCTACGGGGAATAAGAGAGTTATGGGCGGAGGAAAAAAGTTAGAGTTAAATGTGAAAAGTAAGTGCTAAAAAGACCAAAACATCTTATAATTTGAAAACAATGACAACACTAAAAAAATCATCTGTTGAGAACAAGATGGAGTACAATTTAATCTCACGTAGTGTAACGTTTATGGTTATGTTAAGTAATATGGATTATTGTTTGCTTGCAAAATGGGTTGATTAGTTTAAGGTTTAAGGATTTAAATGGGTAGAATTAGAGTTCTGATTTTTCAACCCAACTAATTTTTGTTGGATTAGATTGATGATGTTTTAAGGGTTTAGACTTGGATTAATATCATGATAACACCCAAATATGTCAGGTATATCATCACTAGACCTCTAACTAACATAGTTGATCAGCACCAGCTGTATAGACGGACAGCCAGTTTAGTGCACACAACGGAATCATACTATACTGCAATTGCATATGAACACGAAAATAGTGACATATGCAGAAGTTACTTCCGAGTTAATCAAGCAGCAGTCAATCAATAGTTGATCGAAGTTGCATGTACTAGTGTACGTATATACTCCCTCCGTCCTGAATTGACCGTTCTGTTTATTATTTGGACATGTCGTTTGATTTCAATTTTAACATATAAGATAAATTTATTTTAAAAATTTAAGTTTTGCATATGATTCCTTACATGATAAACTATATGTTACAAAATTTAGTTTTTGTAAAATTATTTTATCTTATATGTTTAATATTGAAGTGGAAAAACGTGTCATAAAACAAACAAGACGGTCAATTCAGGACGGAGAAAGTATATGACGTCTGACGGTTTGTTTTTTTTTTCCTTCTCGGTTTCTTTCCTTGTCATGACTTCTATCCAATATATCTACCTCTCAGCAGTACTGTCACTTTGTCTGCCTATCTGTCCATCTACCCACCGTCACATAACAATAACATTAACGATCAATCTCAATTTCTGCACTGTTGTGTTACAGGGTGGAGCCAGGATTAATGGTTAGGTGGAGCCAGTAATTTTGAACCATATTTATATTAAAGTTTTTATTAATTTATGTCAATTAAATATCATAATTTATATCAATCAAATATCATAATTCTACAATAAATTATTCAAATTATTATTTTTCTACTGATATAAATTATTTACTCAAAAAATTATATTATATTTTTATTGTGTTAATATTTGTATTAAAAAATATATGATCTGAATATTATTCATAAAATATAACATAATTTATTCTGAATAAATAGTTTAAATTGGTAGAAAAAAGATAATTTAAAAATGATGTTATAAATTTTGTGTGTAAAATTTATATTCTTTTTTTATGGTACTGAATAATCTTTTAAAAAATCTAAGAAATATTTAAAAATTATGTATGATATTTTAAATATTTATCAATATTTTTAATTTTTTATAGTATTTAAAATTTTTAGTAATTTTTCTAATATTGTGAACTTTAAAAGTACTTTGTCAACTAGTATGGTATTTTTTCCTTTTGATCAATGATTATAGTGACATTTCATAGATTTTTGTTAAAAAATTGAGACATTTGTGGATTCTTTTAGTATTTCATGAATTGGCCAAAAATATAGTGGGATTTTATGAAAACGTGATAATTTTTCATGATTTAATTTTTACAAACTACTCATTGGGATTTACTTTTAAGCAATATTAAGATAGTAGAAAACATACTATAATATTATTATTGATAGCAAAGAGAAATAAAATATCAATATTGCAGACTTTAAAATTAGTAAAATTGGATGAAATATCTGATCTAAATTAATAATAAGTATAATAAGAAAGAACATGTGGCTGTTGTCGATCAGGATCATGTACATTAATTTTTGAAAACTAGAATTTCTGAAGTATGGAAATAAATTACGCAATACTAAGATGAAAAGGACACAAACAAACGGGTAGGAGCAAGAACCTAAGCACCTCTTAAACAAGGTGCAAAAGCTGGGAAGTGATCGAAAACAAGGCATATGGTCACAAGTGACGAACGAGTTGTTAAAGAACCTTTTGCAAATTTTGAAGTCGATCAGTCTGTTTGATATAGTGTAATTAATATCTTTTTAACCATGTAATCAAAAGAATTAATCATATTTTTGTATTTATGAAACATGTACTCTGATGAGGAGCTAATAACTGGGACATGACATGAGATAGCCGGTGAAGATATTAATCATGTGGCTCAAAAAGGGGTCAACCATAGATTACACTAATTGTAACATAATTAACCACTCCAAAATAGATATTTAAGACTCTTATCCCTAAGCAAGGTTTTTTTTAACAGGATCAACTAAAGCCTTGATTTAGGAGCTCTTTGCTCCTCTCTCCAATTAATACTGTCAACTAAAAAACAGCGTAGCTTTAATTTGTTGATTGTGCAGTGTATAGATCAATAGTCTCCAAAATAGGTACATAACTATACTGTACATATGCATTAATTAATTCTATGACAGTGATGACGTGCTGCAATGGCAGCAAAGTGGTGATTGTGAGGTTGTTATGGCGGATAGTTGGATGCAATAATTTGCAACATCTGTCACATCCGACATAGTGCATCATATACTACGTATGATACAAAGACTTGCAGTGCTCTTGGCTCGCTCTCATGAAAATTTGTAGATCGTCTACTTACTGGGTTGCCTTTAAGAGACATTGATAAGACAGCCCCATGCAGTATCGTTTTCGCCTTCGTTTCCGTTGAAAAGACTCAATTTGTTGGGACTTCATCATCTATCGTATTCGTTTCGCGGCACGTTGAATGGTGAAGGGTTTAAGCCGCAAAAGAAGAATGAAGAATACATGCATAAGAAAGAAAAGTGGGAAAAGAGGTCAAAGGAAAACAGCCATGAAAAGGAAAGAGGGTCCCGATTCTTCTTCTTTTTCTTCACCCTCGATTTGGTTATGTGGCCGACATCAGCAGGAAAAGTAACACTGCCTCACTCTATGAAGTTGCAGATAGCAGTGGAAATTAATTGAGTTACCTGTCGCACTTTATACACCGATTCTACAGAGGCGACGTCAAATAGAGTACTCATCAATTTAAGTGAGAACACATTTTGTTGGAGATCAAGTGTGAGTCCCACATTGAAAAAATTTATTAGCTAGTAAGTAGCTTATATAGCCTAGAGCTACTCCACCTAATGCCAATGGTTTTAGGATGGAACCTCATGGGTTATTGGCCTTGTTAGTCTATATGGGTATTTATATAATTCCTCCGTTGGGCCTATTCCTCCCCCCAAATATTTCTAACATGGTATCAGAGCCCGGGTTCTGCCTTGGCTAATGCACCACTGCCACCAAACAGGGTGCGTGCACCACTGCCTAATGGATACCCAAGTGGGGTCCAAACAGGGTGCAAGGGGGAGGCCGCGGAGGTAAGAGACTCACACTTGAGGGAGGATGTTGGAGATCAAGTGTGAGTCCCACATTGAAAAATTATGTAGCTAGTAAGTAGCTTATATAGCCTAGAGCTACTCCACCTAATGCCAATTGGTTTTAGGATGGAACCTCATGGGTTATTGGGCCTTGTTAGTCTATATGGGTATTTATATAATTCCCTCCGTTGGGCCTTTCCTCCCCCCACAATATTTCTAACACATTTTCACTGACACTAAGAGAACCAGCACAAAAATGTCTATAAACGATATGTGTATGGGATAATGTATATCAAGTTTAAAACGGAGTATTAAGATTCGAATATGAGAATTATAGAAATCAATTCAAAATCTACCATTGTTTGGCAAACTGTCTGTCCATGGATGATATTATATCCAGCTCCTCTACTATAGGCTGCATAATCACGGGATTGGTATATAATTGGTGTAGTTTATTTAATTCATGTCGATTATATTGTACTTAAGTCCTCTAAAGTGTTAATAGAAAGTTTTACTTTTTTATATTGAATTACCGTCTCCACGTTTCTTCTTCATCTTCTCAAACTTAACATGGTATCACAATACTGATCCATCCCCTTCCTCTTTTCTCATTAGTGATATGAAAGATTCTCTTCTACATCTGCTATGGCGGAAAGTGATGAGCAACCGAGAAAAGAATAAGGAAAGAAGATGGTAGCCACTAGTACTAGTACTGAAGAAGTGCAAGATTTGGAGGCATCGAACAACATAAATGATCCTTTGTTCATACCCAATTCAGATTACCTTCCAGGAACCAAGTTTGACTACACTAGTTTCATGGCATGGAAAAAAAGCATGATAATAGCCCTCTCCACCAAGAATAAGATGGGGTTAGCTGACGGTCCGATAAGAATGAAGAACTTACCCACATCACGGGCACAAGAATGGAAGAGGAGTGACCATATGGTCATTACTTGGATTCTGACGATTTTGGAAGGAGACATTGCCGAAACCGTCGTCTTCAACACCTCTGCGGAATTGGTTTGGGGCGAATTAATCTCAAGATTCGAGGAGAACAATCTCGCATGACTCTATGCCTTGGAGCAGAAACTCGAGACTATCAAATAGGGGATGATACGATTCGTGCCTTATTATACCAAGGTGAAGGGCATTTGGGATCAAACAGATTCAATGGACACGTTGCCTATTTGTTCTTGCTCAAGAAATGATCAATTCAAAGAATATATCAGACAACAACGAATGATCAAATTTCTCATGTCGGTGATCCCTATGTATGCCCAAGTGCGAGGAAATGTCCTCATGGTTTCACCACTTTCCACAATACAACAGATCTACTCCTTGCCCATTCAAGAAGAATGATAGAAAGGGGTAGGAGTAGGAGGAAAACCATTTGCTATAGAATTACAAAGAAAGGTAACTTCAAGCAACTGCAAGACCCAAATCACAAGCCCAAGACGAAATTTACTTTTCTGTACATATTGCCAGAAAAATGTGCTCACAAAAGACAAGTGTTTCAAAATTTGGGTATCCCCCAAATTGGAGATTTCCAAAGGGTAGATAGATATCAGGCGTGGGCAATGCTCTCAAAAACAACCAAGACAATCCAACAGAGAAATTAACAAAGTCAAGTCCCAAACCAAGGGAAACACCAACAAGAAGTTACAATGTCAAGGAGATTAATCAAATATTGGCACACGTGACAACGAACCAAGAAGAGGGGAATGAAAGAACCACCAAGAGTATCACCGTTTATAGTTTTGTTAGTAACTCTTATTTTACTTTCAATCTTTAATCTCAATTTAATCTTGTTTCCTATTCGAATCTTGACAATCCTGCTACTAGAAGTACTACTGACTAGAATCATAGATTCAGGTGCCTCAGCGCACATGTTTTGTGATCTAACAAAATTTTAATCTAAATCTTGATTTCAGCAACTTGATGCATTACCCAATGTGTTGTGATCTAACAAAATAATGCTGATAATCAATCCTCGGGTAGTGGAAATTATAGGCACGATTAAAGTTAGCAATTTAATCACCTTAACCATTGTGCTCTATGTGCCATCTAACTTTAACATGATTTTAGTAACTAGATTATCACAAGAAATGTGTGGAAGATTCTGTGTTGATGCAACTGTTGAATGTCTTTGGATTCTAGCAGTTTAACTGAACATCAATTGGGAGACAGAGTTCAGGAATCTGTTTGCTAGACTACCCTGATGCGGATGAGGAAGAAAAAAGAATTGTAACTAGTTGGGTAGTTTGGAAAACTTGTTTCTTCTTTTTTGATTGTAAAGATACATTGAGTCTATGAAATCATAGACTAGATCATCTCCCTGTCAATAAAACAAAACATATGAATTTAGTAGAAAAACATCACTATAAAACACAGTTTCAGTGTGAATCATGTTGTAGAAGTAAGTCATAGAATTCCCTTTTCCAAAAAAAAGTGATACCCTTACTAAAATCTTGATATCATCCATATAGATGTGGGGACCTTATAAGGTCAAAATCATGATGGATATACTTATTTTTTTTACTTTTATTGGCGGTAAATCTATAGCAACTTGGGTTCAATTAATCAAAGTCAATCCGATGCTTACAATATATAATATATTTCCTTAATATGATAAATCTTCAGTTGGGGAAGAACATTAAGAGCACTAGAACTGATAATATGCCTATGAATTATGAAGTTCTAAACCTAGTTCGTATTTTCTTAAATCCTAGGGATTTAAACACCAGTTGACATGTGTCCACACCCCCCAAAATGGGGTTGTGAAGAGAAAACATTGACATATATCAGAAACAGCTCAAAGTTTAATGTTTCATTCATCCTCACCTCTAAAGTTTTGGGGTGTGTGTTTTTGACATCTGTATATCTAATTAGTAGGATGCCTTTAGAAAGTGTTTTAGGTAAATCCCCCTATGAAATCTTATACAACTATGAACCTACTTATGAAGAATTGAGATGTTTTTGGAAGTTCAAACATTTGCTCATAATAATCAAGATCTTCATGACAAATTCACTTCAAGATCTTTATAAGGTGTTTTCCCTTGGTTATGATGATGATAAAGAGGTTATAAATTGTATGACATAGACAATGACATGATTCTTGTAAATAGAGATGTGAGATTTTATGAGAATATTTTCCCACTCACAGGAAACACAATAACAAACAAGAGGAATTTTCCAAGATATTGGCAATGACATTCAGAACCAAATATTTTCTACTAATCCCTACTTACATCCTTTGAGTAGTTTTGATTTTAAAGACCGGAAGAGGGTAATCAACAACAGAAGTCAGCTTCGGAGAACAACAACACCTGCAAGCAGAAAGGGCAGAACCAGGCAATGAACAACATGACTTAAGAGATCAACAAGAAATAGAGAAATGTCAAAGCACCTACAAGATTATTTTATAGGAAATGTAGGAAAACAACAAGAAAAAACCACTTGAATCATCTAAGTTCCTTAATCCTTTTTCAATAATTTTATATGATATGCTGAACACGTTAGCTCTTCCGTTTTTGCCTAAGAAGAATACAAATCTGATAAGGATTTCTTAACAAATGATATGGACTATTTATGTGCCATGATTAAACTGGAATGAAGGGTTACATTTCTTGTTGATAGCTTTTGCAATGATGTACAAAGAGTGAATCCAAGATTATAATGAAGCCATAAAAATGAGAAATGGATTAATGCTATGATAGAGGAGTTTGAGGGCTTTAGAAGAAATAAGACTTGAGAGAGTGTAGACCTTCCTAAGGGCAAAAAGGTGATAGAATGTAAGTGAGTATACAAACTGAAACATATGGCTTGATGAAACTCTAGAAAGATACAAAGCTAGGTTGGTAGTCAAGGGCTACACCCAAAGATATGGCATAGATTACCAAAAGACCTTCTCACTGGTGGTGAAGTTTAGCACTATTTGAGCCCTTGTAGCAGTTGCTTGTAAAAGGAATTGTATCATTATCCAATTAGACATTAATAATGTTATACATGAAGACCTTAGAAAAGAGGTTTATAAAAAATATGTTTAGGTTATAAGGCACCACGACAAAACCAAGTTTGTAACTTAGGAAATCCTTAAAACAAGCCTCAATGCAATGGCATGAAAAGCTTAGCCTTTTCTTTCAAATTTAAGATTTCAGCAATCGCTCAATGATTACTCTCTCTTTGTGCAAAAGAAAGAAAACAAATATGTCTATATAGCTGTCTATGTGGATGACATCCTCTTGACAGGAAATGATTGTTGCCATTGAAGGGAAACTGAATGTGGAGTTCAAAATCAAGAACCTTGGTGACATAAACAACTTCCTTGGAATGCATATTATAACCCCAGAGATGGAATGGTAGTGGTACAAAAACAATATGCATAGAACCTAGTCCGAGAATTCCAATGTGATAAAGAATAACCAGCTGTTGGTCCATAGGAACTCAATGTCAAACTATTTAGAGAAGATGGCAATATCTTATTAGAGCCACTTCTCTACCGAGACTTGATAGAGAAGATTAGTTTCCTTGCTCATACACACGCCCAAATTTATGCTTCATATTCACCTTCAGGCAGTCCTAGAAAAACCAACGGATCTACACTGGAAGGTAGCCTTACACACTTTAAGATACATCAAAGGAACGATGGGATATGGTTTATATTTAATATAGAGTAAATTACTCAGAACCCCCTTGAGAATTTGGGATATTACAGTTAACCCCCTTGTGTTTATAATAATTATTGGTAACCACCTCAAGGTTAAGGTATTTTTGACTATGAGCCCTCGAACTATAACTCTGTTATCAGAAAGTTAACTACTTGTGATCTATCAACTTAATCACATTAATAATGCCAGGCTGGACAACAAAACTGCTTAATCAACATCGTCTTAACTCTCTCCCATCCCACTTTAGATGCATTTTCGAGGCATTGTTGACATATTTAGGAAAATAACAATGCTGATTAAGTACTGTTTTTTGTTCAGCCTGACATTATTAATGTGATTAAGCTGATAGGTCAACACTTAGTTTACTTCCTGTTAACAAAGCTATAGTTCAGGGGTTTGTAGTCAAAGATATCTTAATCTCGAGGTGGTTAACAGTAATTATGATAAACACAAGGGGGTTAACTGTAATATCCTAAATCCTCAAGGGGGTTTTGAGTAATTTACTCTTTAATTATAAAGGACTAATTTCATTTACCTGCATTTGTGATCCTGATTGGACAGGTTGCCCAATACAAGGAGATACATCAGTGACTTTCACATAGAGCTTGGAGGTTCTCCCTCATCTTGGAGGTAAATAAGCAAGGAAGCGTGTCATTTCTTGGCAGAGGCAGAGTATAATCCATGCGCCAAGCAATAGTAGAAATTAGCTAGTTGACCAAATCCTACATGAACTAGAGTTAATGATATTCTTCCCATACCACTGAAATCAAACAACCAATCTGTTGTATATCACTACAAGAAAAAGGGCATTTCGCTACCGCAAAATTGCTACTGTACTCAATCGGTAGTGATTTATTCAAAAGGATACTGATTTTGCATGCTAATAAATTTTTAGTTGCAATTGTGCTACCATGCTATGCCTGGTTGCAAAAAAATTCTTATGGTAGCTATATTGCTACTGTCACATAAAATTGCTACCGTCAACAGTAGCTATACATTCCTCCATCTTTATTGTCAGTGTAAAAATAATTTTGCTACCAACATCGGTAGCTAAAGTCTGAAACTCCTACTGGCAGTTGATGCTATTCAAACGTGGTTGTCATTGTGCTACTATCAACCGGTAAGCAAATTTGCAACCGCACTTAATCGGTAGTTTTTTAGTCAAAAGGCTACTGATTTGGTATGATAATAAATTCTTGGTTGCAATTGTGCTACCATGTTATGACTGGTTGCAAAAAAATATTATATGGCAACTATATTGCTACTGTTAAAATAATTGCTACCGTTAATAGTAGCTATGTATTCCGCCATCTAGGTTGTTGGTAAACGCAAACTTTGCTACCAACTGCGGTAGCTAAAGTATGAAATTGCTACAGGCAGTTGATGTTAATCTGAACGTAGTTGCTATTGTGCTACTATATGGGCGATAGTAGCCACAAATATCAACTGGTAAGCAAAATTGCAACCACACTTAAATCGGTAGTTTTTTAGTCAAAAGGCTACTGATTTTGTATGCTAATAAATTCTTGGTAGTATTGTGCTACTATGTTATGACTGGTTGCAAAAAAATATTATATGGCAGCTATATTGCTATTGTTTCGTAAAATTGCTAAAATTAGTAATAGCTACATTTTCCTACGTCTTGGTTATTGGGTAAGAATAAGTTTGCTACCATCATCGGTTACTGAAGTCTAAAATTGCAACTGACTATTGGCGCTAATCCAAACGTGGTTGCTATTGTGCTACTATATGTGGACGACAGTAGCCACAAATATCAAACAGTAGCTAACTTGCTACTACTTGTTACGTTAAATCCGCTACTAGTAGGTAAATGTTTTATTACTTATCAGTTGGTAAGAATTATTTAAATTTTGATAATGTTTAAGAGCTAAATTATGAAATTGTTATTAATAGTTGATGTTAATTCAATCATTGTTGCTATTGTGCTATAATTTGGACAATTGTAGCAAATATTTTTTAGCAGTACCTATGACACTACCATGTTAAAAGCTGCTACTAATTAGTTGAATTTTGTAAAAGTTGATTTAAAAATGGAAACACATACTCTATACATTTTCCTTTTTCTTACTAATCTCAAAATATTCATAGGTAATGGGTAATAATAAATTGAAATGTAAAATACAATATTTGTACTAGGAATATGATTTTAAATAGAATAGTCGTATATGTATATGCCTTCCATCGAATAAATTGCACTCAAAATAAATTGATTGAATAAAAATGCGCTCATGTAGAGGATCTAAAATTGAAATTGTGGTTTAAAATGTAAACTGCATGTTTAATTTGAGTGAAATATTGTTTAAAATTAAAAGAACAAGTCTTATCATATTTGTTAAGATTGTAGTTGAGAATCACAATTTTTAGGGATTATTATTATATGTATATATTGTTAATTCATCTTGAGATGAAGGAAATTAGGATGTATATATATATTTTTTTTTCTTCGTAAATTGAGAAAAAATCAAGAATGACTTGCTTTCTCAATTGAAGGGATTTTTGTATATTGAATTGTTAAAACAATTTATAAGTAAATATAAAAATTTCCAAGTCATGTAACATAAAATGAATTACATACGTATCTATTTTATCATAAATGGGGTAGGCATTGTGTTATTCTGTATTTTAACTATGCAGTTGAATGAAATACAACATGTTCAAAATTACACAGTTATACTTTTAAGATTTGAAACGTAAATGTCAATTTCGTTTTACTTGTGAGATTTGAAACATAAATGAGAATTTCAACGGTAAAGATGTATTTGAAAGAAACCAAAATAAAACATACACCGTTCTTCATGTACATAATAGAAATGTGTGATTAGTATAAAATTTAAAGTATAAACCCATTTATAACATGAAGACAAAGTAGTCGGCATGTTTATAAATTATCTAAAATAAATGTATGTATATATTCTACCTTTTTTTTCTCAAACTACTAAGTATACAGTATAAATTAGAACCATGTTGATAGATATTGTTGAAAAAAAGTCCATTTTCCTAAAATTAAGCAACTGAACAACAAATTATATCTACATATGGGGTTAGTTAGTGAGGAAAATCAGATTTGTAGTTGAGTTATTTAATCTCATGAACAACTTATTTTTTGTTAATTGTTGCAACAACTTGGCTTTCGAAGTTCATAATCTTTCATTGTTTGGGGACAGACACCGCCTGTAGTACGATTCAAACGACCAGAATGACAGCCGTAAAATGTCAAACTTAACCGTGCAGTTTTTACTTGGAGTCGAGCAAGATATACCATTAGGTGAGTTAATCTTACTATTTCTATGTGTGTAGTGGATGGATAAAAGTGGTTCATTTATGGTTTTTGCAGTCATTAGAATATGTTTTTTTTCATCTGATCATACGAAGGTTTTCAATTAATGTGCCTAAAATCTGTTCTGAACAATGATTTGTAATTGGGGATGAACTACAGATCGAGTCCTATTCCAGCTACAAATAATTAAGTAACCCCGTATGACAGAAAACCACAAGTAACAGTATGTATCTCAATTACACCATTCTAACTTTTGAGCAACAAATTTGTAGACCTAGGCTTCCAGGTGCTAGAGTTTT
Organism: Limonium bicolor; assembly: GCA_023374045.1. Taxonomy (NCBI): domain Eukaryota; kingdom Viridiplantae; phylum Streptophyta; class Magnoliopsida; order Caryophyllales; family Plumbaginaceae; genus Limonium; species Limonium bicolor. The sequence goes on along the minus strand of CM041776.1, from coordinate 364,335,928 downwards.
TACAAACTCCAGACTCAAATTTTTCATGTACTACATGTACATTTAGGGACCAATGTTTATTTTATTTGGTCTAGTGTAATTCTGCACTACTTCTCTTAAAAAAAGTATTATGTTCTTGTTTGCAACTATGTCGTAGCTTGTTCATCACAATTATTATGTATGCACCATATTAACTTGAAGTTTTTTTATGTCGCCTGAACCCAGGGTGTCATTTAGGTGAAACATACACAATGAATTCCGATGGACACTGGATGCATCACAGGTTGGATGGTTTGAGACTCACACCAGAGTTCCTAAAAGGGGTTGACGAGTTTATTGCATTTGCTAAAAAGCATAGAGACTACAAGGATTCAGGAAAGATAAGATGTCCATGTGTTTATATGCAATCACTACGAGCTACATGATACAGACACTGTAACATTACATCTGTACAGAAGAGGTTTCATCGATAATTATTTTAAATCAGTTTCGTATGAAGATTACTATGTTGGTTTACTACCTCCTCCATCTCCAACAGTTGAGGAAAACTCATATCGGGATATGGTCATTGATGCTATGGGTGAAACGGTGGATTATGACATTCATAATGAAAGGGTGGACGCAACTGAAGAACACCCTGACCTTCAAACAAAAACATTCTTTGAATTATTGAGATCGGCAGAGGAACCCTTGTACGAAGGGAGTAAAATGTCAGTTTTGGAGGCAGCTTCAAGAATTGTCAACTTAAAATGTGAACATAACTTATCCCACAGGTGTGTTGATGGTTTTGCTTCATTGCTACAAGATGCAATGCCTGAGGCAAATTTGATGAAAAGGACATTCTATGATACCAAAAGCTTCTTAAAGGGCTCGAACTGCCTCATCAAAAGATCCATGCATGCCCTGATGGGCACATGTTATTTTGGAAAGAGGACTCAAGTTTGGACCGATGCCGAAAGTGTGGTAAAGATAGATATAAGAGAAACAACAAGGGGAAACCTGTAGCAGTGCACGTGTTAACCTATTTCCCTATCACACCAAGGTTGCAAAGACTTTACGCCACAAAATATAGCTGAACAAATGAGGTGGCACGCAGAGAACCAACGTGTTAATGGTAAAATGGCTCATCCGTCTGATGGAAAGGCATGGAAACATTTTAATAATGTGTATCAACAATTTTCACAGGAGCTCGTAACGTAAGACTAGGTATGTGTACAGATGGATTTAGCCCGTTTGGGAAGTTCGGTGGTAATTATTCATGCTGGCCAGTGATTCTAACTCCATACAACTTGCCCCCTGAGTTGTGTATGAAGAAGCCTTTTATGTTCTTATCGCTCATAATTCCAGGACCAAAGAACCCTAAAGGAAACCTAGATGTGTACATGCAACCGTTAATTGAAGAGCTGCAGCAATTGTGGGAAACTGGTACAATGACTTATGATGCATCCTTAAGACAAAATTTTCAGCTGAAGGCTGCTCTCTTGTGGACCATTAGTGACTTCCCTGCGTATGGAATGCTTTCTGGTTACACCACAGCGGAAAGTTAGCATGTCCTTACTGTGTGAAACACACTAGATCATTTTATCTTGAGCATGGTCGGAAAGTGTCATGGTTTGATTGCCATCGACAATTTTTACACCACGATCACCCATTTAGAAAGAACAAAACAGCATTCTTCAAAAACAGAGTAGAAAATAATAGTCCTCCACCAAGATTGAGTGGTTGTGATGTTTGGGAGATTGTTTCAACTCTACCAAAGGTTACCGATCCTGACTATTGTCTTCAAAGTTTGAAGAAGAAGGGAATGGGATGGCATAAGCGGAGCATATTATGGGACCTTCCATATTGGCGACATTTGCTTATTCGACATAATTTGGATGTCATGCACGTGGAGAAAAACTTTTTTGAACAGCTAATTCATACGATAACGGATGTGAAGGGACGCACAACAGACTCTCTGTGTTCAAGACGAGACTTGTCTAAATACTGCAAACGACGGGACTTAGAATTGAAGGATGACATAAATGGTGGAACCTATATGCCCAAAGCATCCTTTGCTCTTGATAAACCACAAAGGCGAGTTTTATGTGAATGGATTATGCAATTGAAGTTCCCTGATGGGTATGCATCCAATTTAAGAAGATGCGTAGACCTTAATGGTTTGAAGTTATGTGGAATGAAGAGTCACGATTGTCATGTGTTTATGGAGAGGCTTGTTCCTGTTGCGTTCAAACATCTTCTACCACCCAATGTTTGGAAGACAATAACCGAACTAAGCCAATTTTTAGGGACTTATGTGCATCAACTGTCACAGAAGATGACATGATTCGTCTTGAAACAAATATTCCTGAGATATTGTGTAAACTGGAGAAGATTTTCCCACCCTCATTCTTCAACAGCATGGAGCATCTTCCGATACATCTACCTTATGAAGCAATAGTTGGAGGCCCTGTTCAATACAGGTGGATGTACCCATTTGAGAGGTATGATAAACTGAATTAATATTTCATCATTTACATCATTATTATAAATTGTTTGGTACACTGTTGATTGTAGGTTTCTTGATCATCTAAAGAGAAAAATTGGTAATACGGCAAGGGTGGAGGGCTCAATATGCAACGCGTACCTGACTGAGGAAATTTCTAACTTTTGTACACAATATATTGGTAACACTGTAGACACAAAGTCTAAGGATTTGGGACGTAATCTATGTGTAGTGGATGGCGTTAGCAATGAAGGCCTACCTGAGCTCTTTTGTTGTTCATATGGACGTGCATCAACAGAGGGGAAAAACGATTCTTGGATGACAAAGAGTACAACCGCGCTCACCTTTATGTTCTCTCGAATTGTGGAGTACTACAAAATTATGAAAGGTAAGGCTACATGTTTTTTCATAATAATTTGAATGCAATTTACATCATTTAGGAGGTTTACTTTAACTCATTCATATTTCAGGCTATTTGAGGAATATATAAGACAAGAATATCCTGGTTTAACTTCTGAACAAATTTGGGCACGTTTTGAAGAACAATTCCCAAAATGGTTTGCCACATACGTAAGTTTGTAGGTTATCATCTTTGAACTTACAATTAAGTACTTTGAATATGGTATTTAATTATTTAACTTATTATATATAACTGAAACGATACAACTGAACCCGAAATGATGTGATTCGAGCTCTAGCAATGGGTCCCATCTAGAGAAGTTAAGGCATTCCCCCCATACTACATCAATGGTTTTAATTTTCATACATATGCGTATGGAAAAAAAAGCTACCATGAATTATGGGGTAGGTGTTATGGGTCTAGAATCATCTGAATACTTTGGTATACTTGAAGATGTGATTGAGTTGTGTTATTGCGGTCATGATGATGTGTATCGGGCTACCTTGTTCAAATGCAACTGGATGGATACGATAAATGGCATGAACATTCACGAGCGTTATAAGCTCATTGAAGTGAATCATCTTAGGAAATATCCAAAGTATGATCCTTTTATTTTAGCATATCAAGCTCAACAGGTATATTTTTCATCATATCCCAGTCTAAAGAGAGATAGACACCAATGGTGGGCTGTTTTTAAACGAAGGCAAGATCAATTATAGATGCTCCAACTGATAGAAGCTTCTTCCAAGAAGAAAAGGTTGAAGATCCTCCATCCTTGTCAGAGCCATTTGATGAGGAACACCATACTGAGGATGTTGATCATGAAGGTGGCGATGATGCACACGTATTTGACGAGAATGTCGAGGAAGACACTGAGTGGGAAGATGACATTGAACATGGGGACGAGTACAATGAAGAAGATGAATCCAATGACGATGTGATCGAGTATGGTAGTGAAACTGATGAAAGTCATAGTGATGGTGATGATGAGGCAAATGTAGATTTATAACTTGGTTTTTGCCTGATTATTTTTTACCTAATTATTTAGAACTTCTTTAGCGTAGATGTCGAAAATTATCGACATACATGTTACTAAATTTTAAGGGTTTATTGTTGTGTGTGCGTGGTTTAGACGTTTTTGTTTTTTTTGAAAAAGTTTCACTATGTAACTACAATTGAGCGATGACATCGCAACATGAAATGAAAATGTAACCTCCGACCAAGGTCTGAAAATAACATAAGCTACTTTTCAGACATAAGAGTAACATTTTGTATATACTACAATTTTTCAAATTTTTAAACTTCATCGTTTTTATATTATGACTAACATAAAGGATTTTAAGTTGTTTGTTGTAAATTGTTAAATTACAATTGTAAAATTTCCGGTAAGATGTTGATATGCATTTATTAATTTATTTAAGCAAAAATTGAAATGACATGGGTGTTTTTTTTTGCCTTCTACTGTTGAATTTACATTTTACAACATTTATAGAGAAATAATAATGTATTAGATTTATGTAATATAAGAAAAATTAAATTTTATTCAATAATATTGGTAGGATAGGAATAAAACCAATACACGAACATACATGGTGAAATCAAGAAAACCACATAAATTACTAAATGCATATTGAATAATATTTTCTTTTGAATAAATTAACTTTGAAAAATAATGTTGTTACTTATCATCTTACGGTTGTTTCCAAAAATACGGTAGAATGATAGATGTTGTTATAAGTTAATATTTAAAAATTCATTTTGTAAATTCCAAACCATTAATTTGAAAATTTGAAAATTAGTATATTAAACTTATTTATCAAGTTAGTCTTGTGATTTCTTTAACTGATCAAATATTTTGTATATATTAATTATTATGCTGTTTATTTATTTTTGAACGTGTCTTCCCATCTTCACTTCACGTTCTACCATCACTCACGACTATCAAACTGCGGTTGTACGTACATCAATTTTTGGTATCCAATATTAATCGTTGATAAATTATTTAGGGGTTCAACCATTCAACAGTACACCATTCAAGATATAACCATCTCCATGCCTAGTAATCCCTCTCCTTGAAACGATATTGCAATGACATCGAACACAAGTACCGGTAGAGAAGAGCCAGAGGTAGAGGAAGTTGGAGTGTGCGAAGCTCAATTGGTAGGGAAACCATTCAACACACCATTCAACCTAATATTGGTGAAGACGTGCTGGTGGAAGCCAACCTGTTGGTGAAGGCATTGACGGTCGTACAACTAATGTTGTTGTGTACTCCAGAAATAATGGGAAAAGAGTTTTATTTGAATGCAATGAACCTCCACCAACTATTCATTCTTTCGATTCTCAACTGCCGTACGACTCTGATGAGACACACAATGATGATGACGACGAAACGCAGGAAGAAACACCCACTGAAACATGTCCTCATTAGTGGATGGTTCTTGTTCGGCGAAAGCACGGCTGGACCCTAAAGGGATGTGGTAAAATAAATAAAATTATTGATTTTTTAATAAAAATATATAGATTGTCGTTTCAATCATCCTATTGTTACCGATTGTAGGTGATTTGATAGTATTTTTATATATGGGCAATTTTTTTTATTGAATGTGTTTCTAATTTAACAAATTTGTACGCAAAACAAGTGAATGTGTTGATCCTAATATTGTAGTTTAGATTTTTTCATTATTGAATTAATCCATATTAACGGTTTATTAACATATTTAAATCCATGTTTTCCATTCTATATCACTTACATTTCACTATGTGATCCAGGTTTAAGCACTCCACAGTTTCACGGCAAGTGTCAAATGTAATCAAGAGACATTATAATGATCCTTGGTTTTGTTGGTCTGAGACTCCGCAACATGTCAAGGATCAATGTTTCGTGCATTCAAGGTAATTTATGTAACATTCAAATTTATTTAACAGAATTAAATATTTAGATTTTACTCACGCCCGTAAATTTGTTTTTTTTACCACTCTTATTTGCGTGTTAAGATAATAGAAAAATTGGAAAGAGTAGTAATTTACTAATCAAAAGATAATCAATTTTATATATCCATATTTATTAAAAGCAACATTGTGTAATCGTTTATTTCATTTTGAATGTTGATTGCAAACAATGTGTGTGTAGGAAAAATATATGTGGGATCCTACATTGAAGAAGCTCGTTTGGGGTTTACAGAATCAGCAGCGAATCGACTGAAGGACATGAGATATAAGACCCAACGAAGGAGAGATGACAATCCTCCTAAATGGATGTCAATGGAAATTTTTAAAAGATTGAAACAAAAGGCGTTGGATCCGAAATTTAAAGAAAGATCTGAACGATCAAAGAGTAACAAGAGGTCAGGATGTCAAGGTGATATGATCCAACCTGGACACTGTATGGGTTCTATTTCTTTCAAGGACTTGGCTGAACGAATGGTATGATTCATATGCTATTTAATCTTGTTTAATATATTTTGTTAATTGTGAATTGTTTCAAATTAAATTGTTAGACATATAATAATTTAATTTTATAGGCTAGAGAAATAATGGGTTCTCTCCCGAGTGCCGCTGAACTCTATGCTCGGGCGCATAGTAAGAAGACACATGAAGGAGAAATTGTTTATTGCGGTGACAAGGCAAAAGAGACTATGGTAACTATTTGCTAACTAATATTTGCATTCAGCTTGTACTCAATTTTTTGAGAAACAATGATTGTCTCTTATGGTTGTTAATAAATTTGCTACATGTATTATAAGTTTATAGTGTCACCGGAGTCTCATGGTTAAATATTTCTTCTGTTTATGACACTGTACTGTAGGAGAAGTTTGAAGAGCGTCAACAATTGTATAAGTCACAAAGCATCGACAAGAATCCTAACGAAGTCTATTATGAGGTTGTAGGAGGTCGAAAAAAAGGAACAGTGCCGGGGTTAGGAGCAAGTGCTGACTTGTATTTTAAAGAAGACATCAGGCAAATCCGCTTCTTCACATCTTATTCCCCTTCAGTTGTAGCTATCTTGGAAGAGCAACTAACCCAACAAGGCAAGAAACAGAAAGAGTAACTAAGTTGTTGGAGGATCAGACAGTAAAACAAGTGAGTTGGAGAAGCAATTTAAGGAGCATAAAGAACAAATTATACTGATGAACAAGCAATTTGCATCATTCTCTCAAATCATGCATCAAAATTGTGATAGTGTTTTCACACCTACGCAATCTCCTGACCCGATGACCCTTCAAACGGAGCTACTTGGTGCTTTCATGGCCACTTAAATTTACATCTTAAACACTCTACTTTATTTAATCATTTGTCAGACTTCAAGTTTCGTAGTATTTACATTTACAATTGGTATCATTCTGAAACACTATGGTAGTGCTTGGCGTATTATATTTTAGTTAGCTTTAGTTTGGTGATTAAGATTGTGTATGGTACTTGTTTATCTAAAATTCGAATGTAATTATGTTATATACTGCATTCTTGTTAGTTATGTCGGAAAACTATCTTTTTCTTATTTTATTTAATCTTTTTTTTTATTTGTAAATTATGAATTTCGAAACATGTAACCAAATTATAAATAATTGTAATACATATATGGAAACAAAGGTGGTTGCTACCACACAATAGTAATGGAAAATAATTAGGAAATGATTATTTGATACTAAAATAGTGGTAGTTTAATTACTGATTATGATTTAGTAGTAGCAATCCAATAGAATCACCGAAATTGTAAAGGTAGCAAAAACTAAAAGTGCTACCACTAGAGACGGTGGCAAATAGGATACACGCTCCCAATTAGAATGGTAGCAATATATGAGAGTGCCACCGCTGAAGACAGTAGCCAAACTAAGAAAACCGATACCACGGCTGCTAGTTGCAAAAATGAAAAAAAACTACCATAGGTTCTGGTAGCAGAAACATAAAGGCAACCACTACCGCTGGTAGCTGAAACGGAGATCGCTACCGCTTTCATTGGTAGCACATTGTGAAAATGCTACTGTATGAGTTGGTGGCAAAACCGTACCCCCGTCATTGGGTTGAAAGCCAAAACTACTACCATGCGAAAACACGGTATGCACTAACACTTTTTTGGAATACGAATCACTGACCGTATGCCTGAATATTGAGCTACCCTAACTACAGCTCCACACGAATATCACCGGTATTGTACAGTTGCTACCAGTAGTAGATTGAAAAAAAGCAGTGGCGATGTGGCAGCAAATTGCTACCAAAACTGAGAACGGTAGCGTAATTAAGTTTCGCCACCAGGTTTACCCACCACCAAATTCCGGTAGCAAATGAACAAAAGCGGTAGCCCGTTCTATTTGGCTACCATTTCTCTATTATTGCTATCAATTCTGTCAGTAGCAATGAGCCTTACTTTTTCTTGTGTGTATATAGCAATAAATTAGTAATCTAATGAAATGACTAAGTATATGGAGGTAGATTACCATTTGTAAGGCATAAAATACAGAAGGCTGATCGAAGTTCAATTTGTTCCTTCACATCTGCAGCTGGTTGATGTTCTCACAATGGACATTAGCAGGGAAAGACCATCCTCGAATCAAGCATCAGCTGGAATGAAGACTATCTAACTTAGGAACTTTGGGAGCTATTTTTCCAAAGTTTTACATCTCTGTAAACTTTGAGAAGAGTGTTATGATATTATATCCCAACTCCTATGTTAGATCGCTAAGTTGAAGGATGAGATATAATATTGTTCCTGTTTTCTCTAGTTCATGTACATTATATAAACAGGCAGTCTATACTATTGTACTTGAGTCCTCTAATTGAGTTAATTAAAGTGTTAATAGAAGTCTACATCTTAAACACTGAATTACAAATGAGGCTAAAATATACCAAACTCTAGAGTACATAAAATCAATTTGTTTCTTGTGAAAAAAATATAGATAAGGTTTTCATCAATTTATTAGATTACCCGGGTTTTATCTTAGGAATATGTTCATATAAACTATTAATGTAATAGAGTAAGCAGTATATACGTACGTACAATAATTTGATTTGGGAAAATTTACAATATGCCATGATTAAGTTTGTAATTCACGATGTATCCCTTTTGGAAAGTTGTCCCTAAATTTCATGATTTGAGTTTTAATTTCACAAAATGCCAGTGTCCGGTAACGGACGTTAATTTTGCTGTTGACCCTCTCTGGACAATGACCAAAATGCCCTGAGAGAAAGTTTGAATTTTTATTATTTAATTTACCTGGTTCGACTGTGCAACAACTATTTTTATTTTTAAAAAAAGTACACAAAATACCCTTATTTGGTTTTATAGTTTACAATATGTCACTATTTAAGTTTAGTAGTTACAATATGCCACTGTTTGAGTTTTATATGTTCACAAAATGCCTTTGTTTTTTCTGTAGTGGCTAGTTTTGAGTACAAACGGCTAGTTTGAGTCCAACAACTCTTTTTCCCCTTAATAAAGACCTTATATTATGTAGGCAGAGCACAAAACCATACTAAAGCCATGGTCATGTTTACAACTACAATCAATGAAAAGTTTCAAACTATTCATTGCAAATGTGGAGCCCCATCAAACCTTACCTCTCTCACAAAGAAACTTCAGTAGGAAGGGTGTGCTACAGTTGTTGGGCATGTGATTTCTTCAAGTGGTGGACACCGGTGACGCAAGATCGATACTCTCCTCATCCTAGGGTAAGGCAAGCTGGCTACACCAAATCATACTCAACTATGATAGTCTCTACTTCTATTGCTGCATCTGCTCGTTCTGGATCTCCACATCAAGAGAGCATGACAGCTGATGCATATCTTATTAATAGCATTAGGAAGGACATAAAGAAGGAACTTAAAGAAGAGATGAGACAAAGCATGAAGAAGATGTTTCTTTGGGGTGTAGTTATATTTGCAACTGTAATATGTATCCGCAAAATATGAAATACTTTCATATGTATTAATGTCTCAAAAATCATGTGATTGCAGCTGTTTACATTTCTGTTTGCGCATTCTTTCACATCTAACCGCTAGACATCAAAAAATCGGTAACTACAACAAAAGCTATCACATCTATCTAGAAAAAAACAGGACTTTTGTGAGCATAAAACTCAAACAGTGGCATATTGTAAACTACTAAACTTAAATAGTGACATATTGTAAACTATAAAACCAAACAAAGATATTTTATGTACTTTTAAAAATTAAAAAATAGTCGTTGCACAGTCGACCCAGCGCAATCAAACAAAAAATTTAAAAATAAATTCAAAACTCTCTGACAGGGGCATTTTGGTTATTGTCCAGAGAGTGTTAACGACGAAATTAACGTCCACTACTAGACAACGACATTTTGTGAATTTAAGTTTAAACTGTGGCATTTTAGGGACAATGGCTTTTCAAAAAAGGATATATCATGAATTATAAACTCAAATCGTGGCATATTGTAAATTTTCCATTTAATTTTCCTAATTGATTTGCAAAATATATGTTATCCTACCTCGGCAAAACAACCATCCATATGTGATGCATAAATAAATGACAATTTGGTAACACTATTGCAAGACATGACATTTATAACACGTATATATATATATATATATATATATATATATGATATATATGAGGAGTATTAACCTTGCACGTATGAATATATATAGATGTTCATTAGTCACTTTGCTTGGGAGCACTTGCTTCTCTTAATTTGAATTGCTAACACCTTTTCCTTCCTTCTGATAAAAACTCTCTTATTTACACTCTGAAGAGTAAAGTAGATAATAATAAAGAGCCAAGACCCTCCCGGTCATCTTCAAAAGAGGCAATGAATCCATCTACGGCAACTATTTTACATCAGCTTTTAAAATAAAAAGATTAGAAAGAAAATCTTTTAAAAAACTCAAATAAATAATGTGATTTGACTATCAAATTAACATTCCCATTTAGATTGTTTTATACCCCTCCGTCCTGAATTGACCGTCCTGTTTACTATTTGGACATGTCGTTGACTTCAATTTTAACATATAAGATAAATTAATTTTGAAAATTTAAATTTTGTATATGAATCCTTACATGATAAACTATATGTTACAAAAATTAGTTTTATAAAATTATTTTATCTTATATACTTAATATTGAAGTGGAAAAACGTGCCATAAAGCAAACAGGACGGTCAATTCAGGACGGAGGGAGTAATCAACAGTAGTCCTGGCCAGAGTGAATTTCTATTTTCTATACCAACTGACACAATTGAACCTCTTATTAGTCATGATGACTATAGGGGAAAAAAGGGTTGTGTTTGACCGTACAGAGAAGGCATAAAGTACCGGATGTCATCTAGTGAGCCAATTATGAAATATAAAAGGTGAAAGCTTGAAGATTATGGAATAAAGTATATTGAGGATAATTTATTACTATCAATGTGTACCCCCGGGCCCACACATTTAGATATCAATTTTATAATGTATACGTCACAAAACTTGTTCCCTTACCTGAACTAGATCTCGTACATTAATTACTGTCCTCGCGTATGTCACTTCTGGAAGCAAATACAGTAATATCCATCTTTACCTTTAGCTTGCACCCGGCCTTGTGGGGCATGAGCAGATATCGAATCTACGGCAGAAACTTGCAAGATCAACACGTGGCGATCTGTAATCATGCCGACAGTCGCTGTCCGTTAGAGTTTGTCGGTTTCTACGTGCGTACACGGTACACTCACTCGCACGTAGGCTTTTTTGGAAGCTCTTCACTCTACCTCATTTGTCCGCGGCTTTCTTTCCCTTTTGAGTTATAAAAGGGTAAAATCATTGTCGGGCGCGTCCGACTAAGGAGATCTAGCTAGGGGTGTGGGTATGGTTTTTTTGGTTGTTTTTTAGTTGTTTTGGTTTGATTGTTTTGATTGATTATTTATGATTGTTTTGGTGATTGTTTGGTGCTGGTTGTTTTGTGGTTGTTTTGAAAATTGGTGTTCGGTATGTAGCGGTTTCGTCTGATGTATTTGAATAAGTTAATTATGTGTAGTGCATTTATCATTTTCTATGTTACAATTAAAATTTGTATTACATTTTAAAACAACTTTTTGTTAAGATGAAAATAAAAAAAACTACTCATATTGGGATTAGTATATACATAATTTATTAATTAAGAAAACAATAAATTTTTATTACAATCAATGTTTGTTACATTTATATTATGGTCTATATAAACAACTTCACTATTATCAACCACAGTTCTATCAGTGGATAACAACAATTGTAACTATACATGGTTTAACACACTAGACTACTTGTTCACATTTGAATAAAAAATATAATAATTAATTAGTGAACTTTATTAATGTTTACATTATACAAAAAAATAAACAATTAGTTGTAAAAATATGACCTATATACTACTATATGTACATATAATTAAATATTCAGATTTCATACCTTATTTTTGCAATATAGTCAAAAGTAAAATAAATTACTATGTCATTCTTAGTAATCATGTACCCGTTCTATCCACAATACAAATATTTTTTTAGTTTTTTATTACAGATTATATAAATTAGTAATATTAGAATTACTCAAAATAATTTTTAGTATAAATTTTTAGAAAAAAAACGCTACTAGTTTAAAACTATTGTTCTATATTATTGTCGTTAACTTATAATTAGTATACCAATCTTTATAAATAAACTAAAAATAAAAAAGAAACAAATCTTTTTATATATTAATTTATATATTTCAATTTTAATTTAATTTTTGTGTCAAATTTAATATATATATCATTTTAAATTATAATTATAACTATTGAAAATTCAAATTAATTTATTAAAAATTTATTAATATTATTAAAATATTCTTGCCCCTAATTACAGTGTTTGGTCCCGTCTTTGTTTACGATATTCATTCTCTTTGTAGTATAAATTGTTGGTTGTTTTGTGGTTGTTTGTGGTTATTTTATGCTGGTATATTTGTGGTTGTTTTGAAAATTGTTGTTCGGCAATAGCAGTTTGACATTTTTATTAAAAAGGCCAAACTCAAAATATCACATTTATACCACAAAAGAGACAACACCGAACAGAGCCCTAGTGTCCATTTATGGTCTGCGGTGAGAATAAAAGTATACTAGAAATTATAGACTGATATTGAAATTAATGATAATTATTAGATTACTGTTAGGATGTAACATTTTGAATAAAGTAAAAAAAGATATAATAAAGACCAACATAGTTATTACTACCTCCGTCCCTAATTGATCTTCCTGTTTGTTTTTTGGCATGTTTTTCACTTCAATATTAATTTTATACAACATATAGTTTTTCATATAAGGATTCCGTTGTAAAACTTAGACTTATAAAATTATGTTATCTAACATGTTAAATATTGAAGTTAAACGACATGTCCAAATAGTAAACAATAAGATCAAATGGGGACGGAGGGAGTATAATTATCATTTCAATACAATGTTTGAATAAAATTAAGATAAAATGATAGAACCGATATTAAAAGATGCAAACGATATTTCACACACTAGAGGACACAAATACACCCAATAATACCCAATAATAATTTAAAAAACAACTATCCCTATTTCACTTACCAATAATAAGAATACTTATTGTTTTGGAAAACCATTTACAATAAGAATACTAATACTGTACCTACTGCGGCTCTAAAGAAAGAGTATAGTTATCATACAGATACCAGCGATTCATCATCCATATAGTAGTTTTCTTGCTGTTCAATCACCAACCATCTAATTAGTTAGCTGCACAAGTATATAGAGTAGACGACTAATAGATTAATGTTGGGTCGCCATCAATACGTAATGGGCTTTAATTGTCTTTTAGTATCACTTTCAAGAAAAAGTATATATTTTCTTTTGAGTGATCGACAATACACCAATAAATATTATTTTATTATCTCCTCTCACAGTCTCTCTTATTACCTAGGTTCTCTAAAAGAGGGTGTCTTAGTTAAGAACCCCTCTCACATCCTCTCTCCTCCACCTCATCATTTTCTTTTTCCTTTTAAACATATGGGTGGAATCCACACCATTGTGGATGCCATGAGGGTGAAGTCAGGATATAGATTATATGGGTCGAAGAAAAATATTTCAACACATTGACAAAAAAAATAAAATATTTTAGTGGATTTAAACCCGAAACAATTATTTAATGTTTATTGTTTCTTTACCACTATCAGACGCACCATTGTACGGGACGGCCGCTCCATACTGGGTGCAGGCACTTGCCACGGTGGAAAAAAATTACATGTCAGCACTTTCTATCCCAGAGAATGATCAACGCAGAGAGCACAAACAAACACCCAGACTCATTCGGCGCTTCCTTGGCGCGATTTCTAAATTGATTTCACCAAATCGAAAAGAACAAACATCACTTCGCTGCCACTAAACAGATGGATTCGATCGATCGAAATCAGTTCGTGAGCTGCAAATCATTCTTGAAGTGCAATGGACAACCTGATGGAAGAAGCTGTGAACGAACGGTGTACAGAGATTGTTGTGTATGATGCAGGTAATCGTCAATCTTCCTTCACCTTAAACAATTATGATAATCGATATGTATGTTCCTCAATTTTCGTCAGTCTTTGCGGTTTTTTCTTGAATCATAAGGTGATCGATAGAAGATCTTCGTCAATCTTCGTTGAACTTGCGCTTATGATAATCGATTTCTGTTCTGTGTAGCTTCATATACTGTGTGTGACCTTACATATATTGAATGATATATGATGTATCACAGTTTAAAACTTAATGAATCATTTATACATAGTAATGAATCATTTATACATATTAATGAATCATTTGATATTGCAGGGTCAATTGTATCAGATCATACTGAACTGCCGATTGTGAATGAAACCCAAAAGTTGTTTTTACTAAAGCTTCATCATCAGAGTTGTCATTGATTGACAAAATTGTTAGTTCAAAATTTCAATGTTCAATTGTTTACATACTAGTACTTGATTTCGTGTTCTGATATAAATAGTATAAAGATGTTATTCTATTAATGAATCATTTGTTGTAAATGATGTATCATTTGATTCTAGTGGTGAATCATTAGTATATACAAAATGCAGAGTCACTGATTTATATTGGCATGCTTGATTTACATCTTGTTTCATGTTGTCACATATACATTCTAAGATTTGGCTCCTCTTATCTATAAGTTTCTCCTTCTATAACGTATTCAGGCTTCTTGAAACACATAAATGTGAGAACAGTTCATGGTTGAAGCAATATGATTGATCGTTGAATTTTGTTAATAAATTTGATTTGTTATAGATGGAAATCTGCAACAGAAAAGATACACAGAAGAGCTGCAAGGACAAAAAAAGCTGCAGCTGCAAAGTTACTAAAGAAGGCTGCTATAAATTCTTTCCGGAGTATCCATGAAGATACACAATCTCAAGGAGTTTCTTATGCACATCCCGTGCACGGTGGTGATAGACTTGTCACCATAGTCCCAGATTTAGAATAATAAGTGCATACATAGCCTTTATGAAGTACAAAGATGTTGATATAATAATGAATCATTTAGCTAATATGATGAATCATTAAGCTAATATGATGAATCATTTCATTTTACTGACTAGATAACATTCAGTTACACTTAAAGATATGAATCAAAAGAGTGTGATAGTGTAGATATTGCTTTAGGTCTGTGATGTATCATACACATTTACAAATGAATCATTTGATACGTCTGGTGAATCAAAAAGTAACTGATTTGTCTTGGCATAAATAATGAATCATTTAGCTAATATGATGAATCATTAAGCTAATGTGATGAATCATTTCATTTTACTGACTTGATGAATCATTCAGTAACACTTAAATATATGAATCAAAAGAGTGCGATAGTGTAGATATTGCTTTAGGTCTGTGATGTATCATACACATTTACAAAATGAATCATTTGATACGTCTGGTGAATCAAGAAGTAACTGATTTGTGTCGACATAAATAATGAATCATTTAGATAAAATGATGAATCAGTAAGCTAATATGATGTATCATTGAGCTAATAAGGTTTCAGCAACCTTCAAAAGATGAGAATCAACAAATAAGTGTGCTAGAAACTTTTGTATTACACACCATTCAGTCGCTAGTATGTTGTTGTCTAGCTTGTACCAAAAACACTAATGTTCTAAAATGTATGACCACCCCAAAAAGTTAATCCCCCACGAAGTTATACGATCAGTACATATAGCTTCAAAACTTCTTTCGCTTCAATGATGTTTGAAGATCACGAACCCTCAAATTCTTGTCATGTACAGCAAGTCTGAAGGCATACTTCCTTCGCAGCATACTTAGATCAGCTTTCTCTTTTTTCTGTGTAAACACAAAACCATAAAATAGCATAAGGCAAAAGACGCAAAATCGAAACGAGTATTAAAGTAGAACTAATTAGTGAATCAAAATGAGTATTAAAGTAACTGAGAATTGCTAATTAACAGCATAAAACCATAACGCTACTGGAGAATACAGATTGTGAACTAAGAACCCTAATTTCAAAATCGAACAACCAAAAGTAAAAACTGTAACATGAGAAAAATGAATTATTCCTAGTAACAACTTACTCCTTATGAATTACTACTTCACGCGATTTAGCCATATGTGAGGAGTTGTGATTTCAGATTCGCTGGTAAGGTTAGCAATCGAAGAGCAGCACGTCGATTTGCAGGGGAGACAGTCCAGCGAGCTTCGTGGAATTAGAGAAGCAGAAGAGAGAGTTCGAGTGATGATCCGCCGAGCTTCGTGGAGAGTTTGAGTGATTATTCAATGAGTGTCGAGTGATTAGAGGAGAAAGGGAGAAGCGTTCATATGTGCGGGAGAGCAGAGAGCGTCGAGAGGTTAGGGAAGATAGGAGGGATAGATAAGTTCTGTTTGGAAATTAAAATTTGAATAGATAACATACTGCCATGTAGAAAGATGAGCTGGAAAAAATACTGCCATGTAGGAAGATGAGCTGGAAAAAATGATGATGTGTAACTGTCTCACTCCTAACTAGGAGCAGCCAGCTTGTACGGTCGAATTTGCGTACCACTATATCATATAACAACTATATGATATATGAGGTTATTATATTATATACATATAAACTATAATATATACATATAGAGAAATCTATCCTCTAGATCGACGCTGGCCTTGAGTGCGTGCTTATGCTTAGGTATTGCTAACCTTTTAACAATGAGGTTTTCCTGCCACTAGCTTAATTGGTCACTCTAAATCAATCAATTAGCATAAACATTTATCAAAAGAAGGGACAAAATGTGAAACCGAACATGTCGATCTGCATTATATTATATGCTAGCAGCAGCTATCTTGCTGATACGTACAAATCTTTGATGTCGTTAAGACTTTCTAATAGTGATAAAGACTGAGAACAGCTAATTATATATATGCTAGTTGGTAGTTGTTAGCTGTATTCCAGGCTCCATTTTACTTGCCGTCATTTCATCTTCGTATATAAGGTCCGTTGATAAAGGGAAGACTAAAGATAAATAAGAATATGCCGACTAGATTTTGTACAATATGCTCGTGACAGGTTTCAGTTGAGATCTCATGAGTTTGGACAACAAGATGTTATGTACTAGTGAATTTTGTAGAGTAGTTATATTACTATATCTTGAATGATAAAATCGTCCCTCATGCACTTTTATTTACCGAATGGTGATTAATTTATTTTAGTATTTTAATTATGAGCTGAAAACAATAATTTGTTTATAGATTAATTTGTTGTTTCGTTTTACCTACAAATAAGTAATCCAGCGCTTAAACCGCTACCTCCATGTAGTTTATTTTGATGACTGACTTTTCAAATAACTCATTAGCACTGAAATTTGCTATTACATCTATCATCAAATATAATCATATACTCATATTTGAGTTAAAGGAGCAATATAGGAAATGGTTTGTCTAATTAAAGAAAGCCACAAAAGGCGCTTTTACTCGGGATCGCAAGGAGTGGAGCAGCGATTTATTTCGCCTGTTAGTCACGGTCAAATTAGAGAGTGTCACATCATATGATTTCTCCATAACTTAACATCTGTCTTCTTTTATTCTTTCTTTATTTAATTATTGATTTGATAGTGCTCCGTTTTGGTTCTCTTTTATTTTGTTCCACTACTGATACATTAAACTCTTGTTGGTGCAAGTTGTTTAGAGGAAAGGAGGTGTTGTTGTTAATATTAGTGATTTTTTTTAAAATATCACTGTATTTTATGCTAATTCATGAAATGCCTTGTAAAAAAGTCATAAAATATCCTATATATTTTTATAAAAATTTATAAAATACTATTATAGTCATTGACAAAAGAAATACTTCTATTAATAAAAAATACTTTTAAATATAAAAATATTTTAAAAATAATTTAAACTATTATAAGAAATTACAAAAACTGAAAAATAAAAATACATAAATTATCATAAAATATTTTTAAAAAATTCTTAGATTTTTCTTAAATTATTTAGTACATTAAACACATAATTTATATCAGTTTTTCTATCAACAGCAAAATTATGGTAAATAAACAGTATAAAATATTGTACTCAAATGATATAAATTGGTATAAATTATACTACCTCCGTCCCGTCATAAGTGTCCTGTTGCTTTTTGGCTCGTTTTTCCACCTCAATATTAAACATATAAGGTAAAATAATTTTATAAAACTAAATTTTGTATTATATAGTTATCATGTAAGGAATCATATGCAAAACTTAAATTTTCAAAATTAATTTATCTTATATGTTAAAAATTGAAGTCAAACGACATATCCAAATAGTAAATAGGACGGTCAAGGTGGGACGGAGGGAGTATGTGTTTAAAACCATATTAGTTTATATGATATTGAATGATTTAAAAAAAAAAGAATCAAAGAAATATTTACTTTTAATATTTGATCTTTTTTTCAATTTTTATAATTTTTATTTTTGTATGAACTTTTGTAAAAATGTAGTGGTCACTTTCCTCTTCTAGATTATTTTAACAAAAAATTTGATGATATTTCATGAATTTTCCTTTTATATGTCACGTATGATGTAAGTACAACAATGTAGATCAACATAGTTTTCATATATCAAATATACACAGTTTTGGTAGATTAAAAGTACGTTGTAGCCAATAAGTTACTTATATAAAATCAAAAGTCTTGGTTCTAAAATATCCAAGTTACATCCAATGTATTTTTCCTAAACGGACATATTATTATGGAAATATCATTGAGCATTGTGATGGTCTTCAATCGCGCTTGCTCTCCATACGCATCAGTCATAAAAAGGGCTCAGTGTTCAATTATATCAAAGATAGAGTTGCAAAACGGATCCACAGCTGGTCAAATCAAGTCTCCCAAGCGGGTAAAACATTATTAGTTAAGGTTGTTCTTCAAGCTATACCATCGTATGCAATGTCCATTATTATTCTCCCCAAATCACTACTCAAGCAAATTCAACAACTGATTAATAGCTTCTGGTGGGGCGGTACAACACATTCAAAAGCTATTCGGTGAACAAAATGGTCCTCTCTATGTCAAAATCAGGTGTCTAGTGGGATGGGTTTCAAGGAATTACATAACTTCAATAGGGCACTCCTAGCTAAACAATTATGGCGTGTTCTCACTGAACCACATACTCTGCTCTCAAGTTTGTACAATGCAAAATATGTGCGGAATTCGACTTGGTTGACGGTGCAACCTGATTATGCCTCTAGCCCAATATGTAGAGCCCTCCTTAGTGTGTGTGACATAGTGGAGTATGGAGGCAGACAGGGAATCATTAATGTACAGGATACCAGGATTACGGATCGTTGGCTTAAATCAAAGCCAGGGGAAATTTTTTCCTTGAAAACTTCCATCAATTGTTGCTCAGTGCTCCTCGGTTGCGACTTTAATCACCCCAGACCGCAGATGGAATAATACCCTGTTGCAGTAGTGGTGTGATGAGTCTGATATTACGCATGTTCTTAATGTGTCATTGCCACACCCTCAGCAGAGTCCGTTGCACTCAACTGATAATTGGTACTGGGGACTCTCAAGATCCGGGAATTTCACGGTGGCATCAGCTTAATTATTCTGCCGCACTGACTTTGAAACATGTTTTAACTCCGACAACTTCAAAAATAGATTCCAATGCCAGGGTGTTTAAAACAATATGGGCACTTGACATCCGGCACGCATTAAGCTTTTTGGTTGGAAGATTCTCGTTACTAAGCTTGCATGCAAAACTGTCATCCATGACAGGATCAAGGTTGGTATGCCAACAGGCTGCTACTTCTGCAGTTCTAACGAAACTATGCTGCATGCCTTGTATAGCTGTCCAGCTGTTAAGCGACTATGGTCAGAGTTGGGTTTTCGTCCACCCAGAAGTGTTCACACAGACCATGGCCTCCAGCATTGGATGTTTTGTTTCTGTTTGGAGCAACCGAAACCTAAGGTGGAAATGTATCTATGTTTCCTCTGGAAAATCTGGTTTGCACGCTGCCAAGATGCACATGGTCGGGTGCGTACTTTTGAACAAGGCTGGTGCCAAGCAGATAGTGTAACGACCCCAAAACCGGCCTAGGAGTTAGGGCCGTTACACGCCGCGAGTCTACTACCTAACGTCGCAAGGCTCTAAGCAAACGAATCCCGAAACCGAAAAAGAAACTTGAAAAAATACCAAAGAGTTTACAGGATCCAAAAGTTTACAAGATCCAAAAGCTTACAAGTCAAATACCAAGAGAGAGGCCCGAAGGCTACACACAAGTACTAAAGCGTCCAAAGCGCAAGCAAACAAAGTCTAAAGGCAATAAAATAAACAAGCTCCATAAGGGGACGAGGGGAGAAGATCCCACGAGCTCAATCTGCAACAAAGTAAAGGGTGAGCTAAACAGCCCAGCAAGCAGAAGACTTCCTCAAGGAAGCCCACTCAAAACAGAAGCAGAAGAATACTTAAACAGAGAGAATAGCGGAGTCAATACAAGTAGACCGAAAGAAACCACAAATCAGAGGCAGAGCAGAACGGAATATCACTTCAAAACACAGTCGGACTTTCAGATCAGAACGGAAGAGTGGGACACTAGTAACCAGCTAACACAACAGAAGGACTCACATAAGGTCCTATGGATCCGAGGATCCCACAACAGAAGCCGTAGAGACAGCTAACAGACCCGTCGGTCAGATAACGTCCTAAGGGAGACCCTAAGGAGTGTAGACAGAAGGAATTCCTGCGCAGCATGCTACGGGACAGCCCGACCCGACTATCCAAGGCTCAGAAGCAAAGTAACTAGGTCCCAAAACCAAAAGCTCACAAAACAGATCTTAAGTGCATAAAAATGCATATAAACAGCATAAGAAGCTTGTACACAGATAGGGGAATCCAACCCCGCAAACGGAACGCAAAACGGAGCTAAAACAGAGAAGTTGTGTTCAAAACAGTGGCATGTCCGAACTTGCGTCCGACCTTGCAAGTTCGGACAGAGGCCGAGAGTCAGAGGTCGCGGAGATACAAATGTCCGAACTTACGTCCGAATGTCAAAGTTCGGACGTCAGTCGAGAGTTAAAAGCCAGAATCATCTTAGTGTCCGAACTTGCGTCCGACCTTGCAAGTTCGGACACACGTCGAAACTTTTACGAAAATCCATCCTCGCGTCAGGTCCGAACTTTGAAGTTCGGACCGATGTTCGGACACTTCAAAACCTTCAAAAACAAAACGCGCCCGATGCACTGTCCGAACTTACAAGTTCGGACAGACGTTCGGACAGCGCGAAACTGACGAAATCCAGAGCGATCAGACGAGCAGAAAATCAGCCAAAATCACCATAAACCCACACAAAACTCACGGAATGGTAAATCAGTACCCTCGGGGGTTTAGCCACGCGATTAACAACACAAACCGAAGCAAAACACCCAATCAAAACACAATTGCAAGACAGAAAGGTTAGAACGAGCAGTCCCCGAGGGTGAGTAAACAACCCCGATTCCATCCCCCACTTACATCAATTCGCAGAGGAGATTACACCGGTCTGCAGCAGCGAACGATCCCGACAACGCAGCGATCCCCAAACAGCAAAACAACCACTGAATTCGCAAAGAACGAGCACCAACAATCAGAACACGTTCTTCCCAAAAACTGAGATAACTAATACCAAAAGCTCACCCGACCAACCTGAATTCGCAGAAAACGAAACCCGAACTGTAGCAGTAGAGAAACGACGCAGAAATCTGGAAGAAGCAGCAACAATCCACACCAGAATTCACCCAGCATACACAGAGGAGAAGAGAGGAAGGACGCAGAAACTGTCGAGAGAGAGAGCGCTCCTCAAAATAGATCGTGAATTGGAAATGCAAAAATAAGAGACTTAACTTCCTTAATTAAGCCTTACCAAATAAAAGAGAGGGGAAAGACCTCCTTGCCCTCATCCTTTAATCAATTGCCTCCGACGTCCCAATTACTAAACACGGCACCACATAACATAATTAATATCACAAACCAGAATGTTATGTAACGAAATCTGAAAAACGAAAATACGGAGTATTACAGATAGTTTTCTCCAGCTCTCTACATCCATGCTTCCCAATGGATCACGGGCTCTGGAATCTCATCGGGCTCAGCATCCATAAGTCCCAGAGGTTTTCAGTGACGCGAGTATTGACTCCTATGATAGGGTGGGCATGGCTTGGGTGGCACGATCACAAAAACAGCTTATGTTGGTTGGAAGTGCTGGATATCGGGGGCATGTTCTCATTGCTGATGCGGAAGCGTCTGCGATTGAGTTGGCATTGGATGCGGCTTTTACATCAGGGATCACCTCACTCAGAGTGCTCTTGGATTGTAAGTCTGTATACTGCCATATTAGATAGGATTATGGGGAACCTAGGGCGCTTTCATGATGTTTGTTGGTTTTATATTCCTAGGGATGTTAACTTCTCAGCGCATAGTCTTGCTAACCATGCCCAGAGTGCACAGTTCACGGGATCATGGACTCTGGATAATATTCCAGAACTTGTACTGAAACTTGTTTCTTAATGAATAATTCCAATTTCGTTTTAAAAAAAAAAACTCATAACATAGATAAATCCAGACATCGGTAGTAGAATAAACATAGGTAAATCCAACAACACAAGACCCGATGCATGTAACATCCGCTGAAAGACATCCTTATTGCTACATCCAATGTTAATTTAGGATTAATTCCACCTAATTTAATTCCAATCAAGATTCAGAAAAATATATTTACTAATTCCGGTACTATATATTCGTCATATATAAACGTTGTTTTATTGATCGAGTTGGAGCTTGCCGGTTAGGTGCTCCTCCTGGGTCAAATTGATTCTATTCTTTTACCCCTAATATGCGATTATCTTAGGAAGAGGACCCATATGATTTGACATGTCTTCTTCTAGTGCTTGTTTTTCTAAAGGACTTCCATCCCTCATTCCATTGACAATGTTTCTGGGGGTCGGGACACCGGAAACGGAATGTGAAAGGGAAACCAATCAAGACTTTGACGATTAGCGGCATCTTTTAATAGAAGCCCAAAGTAGCCCATGCAGATCATTATATGGTTCAGTGGCATGATAAGACTATAAGATCAACCCTAGACCCAGCCTCTATTAAAGAATACAAATAAACGATACACAAAGTATAAAGTAATTATGATTTCCTGGAGTGGATGATTTCCGCAGCCCAGCGCATTATCAGCTCCTAAACTTTTTTGCCTTTATAACATGATAGTTTTTTCTTTATATATAATTAGAGGCATCAAACCAAAAAACCACAAAATTGTGGAAGACAGCCAAAGATCAAGATATACACAACTAAAGTAAAACTAGTTACCCTATCACCCTTACATAATCTGCAAAAACAAAACTCCCTCACCTATTGGCTTTTCCTAGGTTCTTTGTCTTACATGATATTCTACTAATACGCGAAAACAAACCAAGAGTAGATTTCTTAAATCCTGTTCCTTTTAACATAATAGTAGTAATTACTATTCAAATTAATAAGAAGGAGATCAGTAATAGGAATGACTACGACGAGAACGAGGCAATTAAATTTAAAGCCATACAATTAGGATCTACAGGGGTCCACTGCCAAATCACAATCCTACTTATGGAAATATGCCGATCTTGTAATGCGTGCAGGATATTATAAAATAGACAAAAACGGAATCGACATATTATTATATTACTAAACAAAAATGGAATCGACATATTATTATATTATAAATAAAATGGAATCCTAATGATGAATTAGAGACACTAGCTCAATTCTTTATTTTATAAACACTTTCATCTTTAACAATATAAAATCTGAATAAAACAGATGTCGATGTTTGCTATATGTAGTAGGTCAATCTTGAAAATAAAAGTGTCTTGTTATTCACTATATTTTTATTAGATCACTCCGATAGGAAGTCAAATAGTATATGTCGGGTCACACTACTGCAAATCAATATTACTGCTTAAAGACAATTGTCTTACAGTAATCTTCAAAATAATAAATTGTCTTATAGTAGAATTGTCCTTGATACAATAAAGCTGGATTTCCACTAGCTCCCTCTTTAACAAGTCCCTAATGTTGTGTTTTATTGGCATTTTTATATATTTATTGTTTGAACATGAGAATCATATTCTAGCTAGACGAAGCGAGCAACACATGAACGTAAAAGGATTGAAATTGAAGCCACTATGAAAGAGATGAGCTAAAATAATGATGTGAATGCCAACCTACACATAGGACCGACCCAATGGGTCGATCGAAGTGTTGGGTAGTACTGAAAGTCGAGATTTTCATTCGATTTGGACTGACCCATATTAAGTCGGGAGCCTGTGCATCCACAAATCCGACCGACCTAATGGGTCGATCAAGCTATAGTAGTGGCACACATTTCTCCTCTTAGAGGCAACCGACCCACAAGATCGCCCCGATAGGTAGGTCGAAAAATCTGTCCAAAAGTCGTGCTTTAAAAAGCCAAGTATTGGCATTCCACTTTACTAATTTTAGAAGGCCGAGAACGGATTAGGAAAGAGAGGGAAATAGAGCATTTTGGAGCTAGAAGAAGAAGGGGAAGTAGAGAAAGTTCAACACCATTGAAGCTCTCTTCAAGCTCTCCCATGGCTGCTTCTTCCTCTCTTTCTATTATTTATGCTCTAATGGAGGAATAGCCTCCTTGTACACAGGGATAGGGATTTAACGCCAAAATTTCTAAAACTCCATTGTTGAATCTTGAACACCTTTAATGCTTTATCTAGTTTTTCTCTTAATGAAATATACTTATTGTGCATTTATGCTCTTAAGCTAGTCTACTTGTGATTTGGGGACTCGCTTAGGGTTTGCTCAATGTGTTATCTTTGTGAGTTTTTGTGGATAGATTTACGGAAGTAGAAATCTAAACTGTGGGGACTTAATCAATGTACTCGCTTGCCAAGGAATTTGAGATAAACTACATTACAACTTAAGGGAACTTATGCTTAATGATATCGACTGCTTAGGTATTTGACTAGTTGTCGGTTCTTGACTTAGTTGATTAGGACTGGAAGACCAAGATTTGGTTATCAATTAATTAAGTGTTCTCGTTATATATCTATGAGTTCAAGAATTAACAATCGGTAGTAAAGGGTGAAGGAGACAAATATCCATCCCGGGGTACATCTATCTTAGATTATTTAGTTTAGCCTTGTTGTTTTCTTTTATTTCCATTAATCTCACACAACACCAAAAACCTAATTTACTGCAATTTATCTTTTTTGTATATATTTTTATGTACATGAAACTTTAAAAAGTCAGATAGTTGTGAAGTCTCTCTAAATATGACACTTGTTGTATTACTTCGACTAGGTTTACTGCCTATTTGTTTACAAGATATATTCATTTATATTTTGTACAATAAGTTTTTAACGCCATATTGCCAGGAATTTTGGTCCAAGTGTTTAGCTCATTATCGATTTAGTTATTGTACTTATCTTTTGTTGTTCCTATTTACCATTTTGTGTATAAAAATTTTCATTTCTTTTTTAAATACCTTAATTCTGATGGATTGTCATTACAATCAAGCATGAGGTTGGTATGGCACTCTTATGACAAATAACTACAATCAAGGAAATGTGAAATACCCCAAAATTTTAAAATTTTCTAGTTTAAGAGTATATTATATAGTTTGCGAGCATATTATACAATATTTAATAAAGATAATGCGGTTAATAAAATAATCTGTTTTAAAACCATGGTAGTTGTGATTTTTATCTTCATATTAATGATTCTTGTATTTCTCTAGCTAACTTGGCATATTTATTTATTAAAAATGGATCTATAATAATAATGATATGATTCAAATAATACTGTTGATTCAAAATACATCTATTATATAGTTAGTAGTATATTAGTTCGCAAGTATAATAAGTAGTTTATGAGGATTATACTATAGTTTACAAGCATATTATATAGTATATAATAAAGAAAATTCATTTAATAAAATAACCCATTTTAAAAGGAAGAAGGTTGTAAATTTAATGTCATAATAATTATGCTTGTGTATTCCTTATATTTATTTGTTTATAATGGAGTTAAAACAATAATCATCCAATTTAAACACTATTATTGGTTTTATTATGCACACTAAATAAGATAGTTTAATAAGTCGGTTGCATCCTTTGGTGTTTTCTGATTTTATTTAATTAATCAATTCTAACTTTTGTATTTTTAAGGTGTTACTATTGTTTATAACGTAGATATAATAATAATAATACGATATCAATGCTATTATTGATTTTACTACACTAAATAAGTTAGTTTTAATTAATCGGTTTTATCCTTTGGTATTTCCCACCATACGTATTTCCTAAACCTTCCATATTTCCTTACTTTTGATTTTCTATAATTTTTTACTTTATTAATAAACGTTTCGTATTCCCATCTGTTAGATTTCCCAACTATTTCCTATATATCCTGAAGATTCATTTAGATTGTCATCCTCGTACATTTCTTTCTGCTTAATCACACATACTTTACCCTCTCCTACGTCCATCTCCCTCCTAGTCTGACAAAAAAAGTATCATCCTTTATCCTCGCTTTCTCTCTCATTTATTGACACAAGCGACCATGAACAAATTGCTACTCTATTCTGCAAGCCTTTCCTACATAAAACAAATATAAGTCTCTTACCTTGTCCTCGCATTGCTCTCGGCTGACATAGACACAAAAAAACAAAGAGGGATTCACTCACACTCACACACAGAGAAAAGGAAAAGATGAAAAAAATGGATCAATTAGTTTTCTTTTTCTATCTTGGGCGGCCACAATATGAAGTAATAGAAGCATGTAGCAGCAACTAGAGTTGTTTCTTTCATTGATGATATCAACAAATCGGTGCCAAAATTGTAAACGATGAGTAGTGGCTAATTATATGTTTGGTGGGTGCAAATGATAACGTTCTTTTTTAGGTAAGTTACGGCATTCACTAGATTTTAATACCTTCATTAAAATAACATTTTACAGTGGATGTGAAATTTGTGTGTATTGATTGTGGTTTGAAACTCAGTGATTGTTAAACTGACATATTGAGCATATTATGGTTGGATCAATGGTGATGTGAAAATGAAATTATTTAGGGAAAATTTACGAGATACCCCTATTTTCTTTCGTAATTCACAATATACCCTGTGGTTTTAGTAATTCAACTTTAAACATGCTTAAATGTTGTCCAAAATTGATGAAACTTTACATGGACGATGCCAAAGTGTTATATTTTGGTCCAATATCAAATTTGAAGTTTTTTAAGCTCATATGTGACCTGTGAGACCCAATGAACAGTCACATATTCATTGGGTCCCACAGGTCACATATGAGCTTAAAAAACTTCAAATTTGATATTGGACCAAAATATAACACTTTAGCATCGTCCATGTAAAGTTTCAACAATTTTGGACAACATTTAAGCATGTTTAAAGTTGAATTACAAAAATCATAGGGGTATATTATGAATTATGAAAGAAAATAGGGGTATATCGTGAATTGTCCCAGTACATGTTGACCGGTGACATATGACCATTGACTGATGACTAATGACCATTGACCGGTGACCAGTTAATGTTGACCGGTAATTATTGACAGTTGACCGGCAGCCGACAACCGTTGACCATTGACCGGCGGTCGTAGACCGATTATTTATTTAATTCCCCCAGCTCAAACAAACAAACCGGGAAAATCAAAGGGAATTTTTTTCTATTCCTATCTATTCCCTTTCCTGATTCCATTCCGTTTCCCCCGCTCGAAACAAACGCCCCTTATTACTTTATTAATAAACATTTCGTATTCCCATCGGTTAGATTTCCCAACTATTTCCTATATATCATGAAGATTCATTTAGATTGTCTCCTCGCACATTTCTTTCTGCTTAATCACACATACTTTACCCTCTCCTACGTCCATCTCCCTCTCCGTCCAACAAAAAAAAAGTATCATCCTTTATCTTCACTTTCTCTCTTGTTTATTGACATAGGCGACCATGAAGAAATTGCTACTCTATTCTGCAAGCCTTTCCTACATAAAACAAATATAAGTCTTTTACCTTGTCCTCTCATTGCTCTCGGCTGACATAGAAACACAAAAACAAAGAGGGATTCACTCGCACTCACACACAGGGAAAATGAAAAGATGAAAAAAAGGGATCAATTAGTTTTTTTCTATCTTGGTGGCCACAATATGAAGTAACAGGAGCATGTAGTAGCAGCTAGAGTTGTTTCTTCGGTGCAAATGATAATGTTCTTTTGAGGTAAGTTACTGCGTTCACTAGATTTTAATACCTTCATAAAAATAACATTTTACAGTGGATGTGAAATTTGTGTGTATGATTGTGGTTTGAAACTCAGTGATTGTTGAACTGACATATTGAGCATATTATGGTTGGATCAATGGTTATATGATTATTTGATTATAAAAGTGATTAGTCGGAATTATTATGGAAATGTTTGTGAGATGTTATGTGAAAATGAAATTATTTAATCACCATGATTTATTGCACAAATTTATTTATGGCTAGATTATGATGTGATTAAGTGATAAATAATAATATCTTCAAACAATTCAAAAAGGAGAAAACCATGGTATATGTGGGCCGTATTAGGACACATGAATGAGATGATAAATGCAGGCCGCACTAGGACGCATAAGTTCGAGATACTGTGGGCCGCTGTAACACTCCATATAGGTAACTGTCTGCAGAGTTTATTTCTGAGTGGTTAAAGTGGTGTAAAATTAAAAGAAAGGAAATTAAAACTCAATTATAAACGTCGGGCTGCAAACAATTCCCGGTCGTAGTAGTATAACGAGTGTCGTATCCACAGGGAGATTGTTCAATTTACCCTAGTCTTGGTAGTACTAAAAAAAACTGTAAAAAGGGGTTTAGCCGGAGGCAAGCTTTGATTTGTTGTTAAATAATACAGAAATAATAAAAACAGTAAAAGGTGAATTAATTGATGTGAATGGAAAAATGTATCCTAGGATAGCGGGGGAATTTCCTAAATTACTTAAACATATTTATAACCATGTTTCAATTATTTATTGCCTATTAGAGTTAATAATTGTCAGTTACGAACTCTTAATAAAAGCCTTAATATTTTCCTGCTCAGTCCGGAGTGTAAATATCAAGATTAATTCCTTTGTGGTACCTAGACTATCTCAAAATCATATGTTGATAGTTACCAAATAAATGCAGTCGTTTGTCGCGCAAAGCATTTAGCAATATTAGTTAAAAGGAATTAAAACAAGTTAAATGAGAGAAACAGGTGATAATATTAATTACGTAATATTAGAAATCAAACCCCCATCCTAGGATACAGAAGAAAATTACTCAGACATTAACGGAGTTAAGAAGATTACACAGATAGATTTTGACATTAATTCAGAGGAAGAACTGGTCTGTTCTCCTCTCACTGCTGCTCTTCTATTTCTTTTGTACTGCGTGAGTGTGGAATGATGGGTGATACGGGAGGAAATATAAGTGGAAGCGAATGGTCTCTTCAGACTCCCGTCGTGTGTGGTGTGTATTATGCAGTTAAGGTGGTGGGTTTATATAGAGGTTAGGATCCGTACGAGTTTGATTGCAGATGAAGAAGAGCATTGATTGCTTCATTGATTGCAGAGGGACAGAGAGCTGTACGCGTGAGGGATTTATGGTAGGCGATGCTGGAGTAGATAGATAAGGCGAGTTGCAGACGACGGCGCGAAGAAGAACTGAAGAACTGGTCGCGACTTGAATTAATCGCGCCTGAAGAACCGCCCGGTATTAGGCGGTCTCCTCTGTTGTGTCCGCGAGTGAACCAGGCGGTAGCCTGTGTCTCGTCCGCCTGATAAGGAGGCGGTAGCCTCAGTGTTGTCCGCGAGTTAAGAGGCGGTAGCCTCTATATTTACCGCGAGGCGGTAGCCTGACCGCGAGGCGGTAGTCTGTGTGGTGTCCGCCTGTAAGAGGCGGTAGCCTCTATATTGACCGCGAGGCGGTTGCTTGTGACTCGTCCGCCCGGCGGTTGCTCTTGTGACGTCGCGACTTAGGGGCGGGTTGCACAGTCCACGCGTGACTCTCGCGTGCCTCTGTTTGACCGGCTCTACATTCTTCGTTATAAGTCTGTTTTCTGAGCCGTTTGCGTCTATGTGTTCGTCTCTTTATCCACTTTACTCCCAGCTTGGTTTTCCTCATGTTAAACCAATAAATTTGTGAGATAAACAATAAAACATAAACTAGAGGAAAATAACCGAAGTGGAGAAATGAGCAAGAAAAGTGCTAATATTATATATGAAATACACCTATAAATCATGCTCATTTGGACACTTATCACACCCCCACACTTATCTTTTTGCTTGTCCTCAAGCAAAACTACGTACCTAAGTAGGGAATGCTCAATATTAACAAATATTATTATGAAGGGTAGGATAAAAAACTCAATAGTACATGATCTTAAACTTTTAGAGGAGTGTGATCCATCACCTACTGGTGGCATAGGTGTACTCAGGGTAAAAATAAAAATGAGGTTCGGGGTATGATTCGGAGTACTACAATGCTTCTTGATTTAAGGTGACTTTGAGAACTTTTACCATGGCCAACTTCTCTCAAGAATGGGCATTGAGGAGAAAACAAAAGGAAAAATAGAATTAAGCATTTGTTTCACTTTTGCATACGAGATGAGAAGATAATATGTAGGCATCAAGCCCTTTGTATTTAAGAACACTCAACTCTCTTGTTGGTTACCAATGGTGTCTCACAAGTCCCTTATTTATTTTATTTTTTTCCTTTTTGACAGAGAAGCACCCCTTAGCAATCCCTAAGAAAGAAGACAGAAAGAACCCCTGAGTAATAAAAATCCAACCATTTCAGATCATTGGTCACACCGCATAAAATGCTCCTCAAAAGTAATCAAAATTTTTTAAAATTTGTACCATTTATCCACAATTCATAACAGTATTTATTCCTAAAGAGAAAAACCCACATAAAAAGGGTCCATAAATTTGAATTGGACAAACGCAAGATAAGCAGAGAGATTAAGCATTTAAGCATAAAATGTCACCGAAAAGGGCACACTCCCCCACACTTAAATTGAACAATGTCCTCATTGTTCACCAGAAAAACAAGGAAATTTCAGAAGACCTTTTCGGTAAGTAGATAAAATAGAGAGAAACACATTGGTCACAAATATTCATTTAAGCATATAACTCTCCTCTGCATATTTTATTTAAATAAAAGCATAATTAAAGAAACTAGTACTCCCCTGATTTTATTTTTGCTAGCGTGTTTTGGACTTCCCCCACACTTGAGCTTCAGTCTCAAGTAGCGTAGCTTGGTTGCGGTGTAGACATGAAATTGCACCTGCATAAAACACTAGAAGCAACCATACTATAAACGGGGTTAAAAGTGAGCAAAAATAAATTTTAAAGGGAACCTGATTATTAAAAACAGCATAAAAGCATATAAAAGATAAGTTCATCCGGGTTGCCTCCCGAAAGCTGCCCTTCTTTAACGTCTTTAGCTAGACGCTTTTTCGTTAGATCGATCCTGGGGGTGGTTATGAGGAGGAGATCCAAAGCATGACTCGATGGTTTTTTTGAGAGTCCACCTGGATGCATGTTTTCTTTTCTTATCCCGCTCTTCGTCCGGATTGGTGGTGGTATCTCTGTAATAGACATGCCGTCTGGAAGGGTATAAACAGAAGTGGGGATGATGATGATGAGTATCCCTCACAAACTTGAGATCTTTGGATTTGCTATCTGGAGATCTTCCTGATGCAAACTCCAGCTTTTCGTTATAAGCTTGAAGGGTGATCTTCCCCTGAGCTACCCAAATGTGCACATCGGCTGTGGCAAGGAATGGTCGTCCAAGGATGAGAGGTGTAGTGGGGTTCTCTTTCGGATGTCTAGAATGACAAAATTGCATGGGAGTATAAGTGCTCCACTTTAATGATAACATCCTCCACCACTCCGCTTGGGTATGTTACGAAACCCATCTGCCAGTTGCAGGGTCATCTTAGTCTTTTTCATCTCTCCAATTCCCAGCTTTTTGAAAGTGGAGAGGCATCAAATTAATGGAGGCACCCAGATCGCATAAGGAGTATGGAACGAGGTGCTACCATTGTGACTGGAATAGTGAGCTGCCGGATTAGACCTGCATTTTTTATACCCAACCCAAAACCCAACCCGAACCCAACCCATAATTTTGCGGTTAGGGTCTTGATTATTGACCTCATCTATTTTTGGGTTGGGTTAGGGTAACAAGCTAATTTTGTGGGTTGGGTTAGGGTAGAGATCTTAACCCATGACCCAACCCGAAACCCGAAAATATTTTGTTAGTAATAAAAATAAAAATATTGTTTCACACATATATTCAGATCAAACTATACCTTAGCCTTAAGCCCAAGTGCGTTGGGCTTTCCCACCTTTAATAATATCATATAATCTTTACGAAACAAACTGCCCAACTAGCTGCATATCAAACAAAGGGCACAATCATACCTTAACATAATGTTGAAAACCCAAATGCTCTCGTCTTGTATACTCACATCCATTTTTCTTCTCTACGTCATTGTTTATGTCTATGTCACTCTTCATCTCTGCCCAATGTTTGTTTTCTTATTCTCACTACCATAGTTTCTTGAGAACATAGGTATGTTAAGATAATCTAGAAGGGTGAACATAAGTAGGTGATATGTATTTTTTGTAAGTAGAATCTTGATTATAGACCTCTTAGTGAATTTTGAAGCCAACAATGCGGATAGCGTGCTACATAAAAGTTTCTGAACTGTTAGGAACAATTAAGTGATTGTGATTGTACTTTCTCAGGCATGACCACTCAGTTTAAACAGGTGTAATTATTTTAAAACTATCAATCATAGTTTGAGGCTTTGAGTTCTTAGTTTATAAATTATTTCTAACTTTAGAAGAGTTGTCTTAGTATATTTCTCTAATGCATAATGAAGATTTTCATTTTTGTTCCTCTTTATTAAGGGCACTAGGAACATGTGCATATCTAGATAAGATTCCTCCCCAATAGTGGTAGAGCTTTAGGCTTAGATTGATAAATATAAATTTACGAAAAAAGTACGTGTTATTCTCTACATGGGAAATTGGTGCAGTACTTTTACATTCTTTGCATAACATGGAATTCGTTTAAAGTTTAGTCGATAAAGCAAGATTAGTTCTCTCCCTTTTGTTTCATCCTAATTAGTGTGCCAGCTAGCACTGAATGTTTTTGGATTTTTTAATTAATTTTTACTCCTAATCCATCTAAATTATTGTATGCTTGAAAAAATGGGTTGGGTGGGTGGGTTAGGGGTTGAAGGATTTGAAACGGGTTGGGTTAGGGTCATGACTTTCTAACCCATCCATTTTGAGTTGGGTTGGGGTGATGATTTTAAATGGGTTGGGTTAGGGTTGATATCAACCCGACCCAGCGACCCAAATTGCCAGGTCTAGCCCGGATCATTGCATTTTGATGGTAGTGGTTTTTGCAGAATGGCTGAGCAA
This sequence comes from Limonium bicolor, assembly GCA_023374045.1. Classification (NCBI taxonomy): domain Eukaryota; kingdom Viridiplantae; phylum Streptophyta; class Magnoliopsida; order Caryophyllales; family Plumbaginaceae; genus Limonium; species Limonium bicolor. The sequence goes on along the minus strand of CM041776.1, from coordinate 364,302,110 downwards.
GCTACATTGAGAGGTACCGTACCGACTTCGGCCAATTTAGTTTTGTTGGATATGAGGTGTTTGAGGAATTTGGCATAGTTTGGCATTTTGGCAATGAGGTCTACAAACTGTATGTTGACGTTTAGCTGCTTCAGCATTGCTAGGAACTTACCATATTCATTATCCAATTTCTGCTTCTGGAGTCGGCGAGGAAATGGTATAGGCGGTTCTTGTGAAGAAGGTTCTGAAGCTGGTGGAATAGTGAGGACGCTTGGAGATGTCTTTTCTGCTGGGAACTCAGCTTTTTCTTCACTATCCTCTTTGGATTCTTCTGATTGTTGCGGGATGGGAATCTCGTCGGTTTTCTTACCGCTTCTCAAGGTTATCGCCTTAACCTCCTCCTTCTTCTTCAAATTCGAGCTTCTCATTTTCATAACCGGCTACCAAGTTCTCAAGGTAGGTATTCTCAGATTGAATGCGATTTTTATAGACTTTGGCGGTGCTTTCCAATTCAGCTACATTCCTTTTGGAAGTCTCAATTGCTACAACCCATCTTGGAGGGAAGGGTGTAGTTCTAGAACTTTAGCTGTTTTAGCCACCTCCGTCGTTTCTTCATCGTGCTCCTTCACATAGATGCACTTGGCTTGCTCTCTTGGATTTGGTTCATTTTGGCTGGGGAGAGCCCCTGGCGGTCTTCGAGCAAGATGTTCTGCAAGTTGATTGAATTTTCCTTCGATTTTCTGGTTGAAGGCTTCTTGTGCAGAGAGCTGGTTCTGAGTTATGGACATGAAACCCTTCATCATCTCTTTGAGTTCTGCGTTTGGATCAGAAGAGGATGAAGATGGTTGTTGTTGTTGTTGTTGTTGTTGTTGTTGGAAACCTGGAGGGGCACCTTGTGCTCTATAACCCATATTAGAGTTTGGTTGGGGTCGGTTCCCCTGATAGGTGTTGGATTGTTGTTCTGCCCTCCTTGGTTTTGATCATTATTTTTCCATGAGAAATTCGGGTGATTTCTCCATGGATAGTTGTTGTTGAAGTTGTTGTTGTAGGATTACCGGGACGGTTTCCTATGAATTGTACTTCCTCGTACTGGCCTTTGCCTTCGCATTGATGAGTTTCATGAGGACCGGCGCATATGACACATCCTTCTGTAGGTGGAGCTGGTGGTGAACTTGTAGGTGGGGAAGCTATTGTTTTTACAATTTCGTTTTGTGATGTTGTTAGCTTTTCCACCATCTTTGCAAGGGACGAGATCTGAGCCGATAAATGATCTGTAGGCTCAACATGGAGTAGGCCTGCTCGTGGCGTTCTTCCTTTGGATCTCGTCCACTCTTGTATTGCTCGTCATGGTTTCGAGAAGTCCATTCCTTCTTTAGGAGATTTCATCATGAAACTTCCTCCTGCAGAGGAATTGACGAGTAGTCGGTTCCCATCATCCAGACCGTTGAAGAATGACAGGCAGAGGGATTGATCGTCAAGACCATGGTGGGAACATTTCATTAGCATATCTTTGAATCTGTCCCATGCGTCGTACAACGTTTCTCCCGGCTCTTGACAGAAAGTGTTGATCTCACCAATCAATTGCCTCGTTCTACTGGTTGGGTAGTATTTGGCAAGGAATTTTTGGGCCATTTGAAGCCATGTGGTGATTGATCGGGAGGGAAGGCTTCGGTACCACCGGTTTGCTGAATCCGATAATGAGTGAGGAAATAGTTGGAGTCGAATTCTTTCTTTGACGATGCCGGTTTGACTAAAGGAATTGCAGAAGTCTAGGAAGAGACTCAGATGATTTGGGGCTTCATCTGGGTTCGCTCCACTAAACTTGCCTAGATCCCGGACGGCGGTGATGTAGTGGGTTTTGAAAACCCAACGTCCGGCTTCTTCTGGTGTTAGTTCAGGGAGAACTATGGCTGATGCTCTTCCTTCGGTGTTAGGTTGGTGATAATCAGATAGGGCACGGTGTTCTGGTTGAATTGCATGGTCCATTTCATTTATAACTTCGTTATTGGCCATGGCTTGGTTTCTCAGGTTTCTTGCGCTTGAAATAAAGTACGCTCGGGTTCGGGGCTCGGACTGATTGGTGGAGAGCCTCGGGTTCGAGTGTTTGGCATGCACAGAAGATAACTTGTGGTTTATCAGAAGCTGCAAAATTAGTTAGTAAATAAAATAAGAAAGACAGAAATATTGGTTAGGCTGATAAACGTTAGGGGTTAGTATACAGAAATTATAAGTTAGTAGTTAGTATACAATGGAAAGAAATGTTAAGGACAATGGAAAGAAAGGACAATGGAACGAAATGACAGGAAATTTAAAGTTAGTAGTTAGAGACAATGGAAAGAAAGGACAATGGAACGAAATGACAATGGAACGAAATGACAATGGAACGAAATGACAATAATATTAAGATGTTAGGAGTTAGATGTCCAAAGTCCGAAGTCAAATGTCCAAGTCAGGTCAGAAGTCCGATGTCCAATTCAGATTATAAGTCCGATGTCCAAGGTTAGATTATTAACAAGATAATATTGACAGTTTATTATAATAAAACAGGTGAACTACCGGAAACTAGGGAAATTGATGGAATCAATCTCCCCGGCAACGGCGCCAATTTGCAGAGTGTTATTTCTGAGTGGTTAAAGTGGTGTAAAATTAAAAGAAAGGAAATTAAAAACTCAAATTATAAACGTCGGGCTGCAAACAATTCCCGGTCGTAGTAGTATAACGAGTGTCGTATCCACAGGGAGATTGTTCAATTTACCCTAGTCTTGGTAGTTACTTGAAAACTGTAAAAAGGGGTTTAGCCGGAGGCAAGCTTGATTTGTTGTTAAATTAATACAGAAATAATAAAAACAGTTAAAAAGGTGAATTAAGTGATGGAAAAATGTATCCTAGGATAGCGGGGGAATTTCCTAAATTACTTAAACATATTTATAACCATTTTCAATTATTTATTGCCTATTAGAGTTAATAATTGTCAGTTACGAACTCTTAATAAAAGCCTTAATATTTTCCTGCTCAGTCCGGAGTGTAAATATCAAGATTAATTCCTTTGTGGTACCTAGACTATCTCAAAATCATATGTTGATAGTTACCAAATAAATGCAGTCGTTTGTCGCGCAAAGCATTTAGCAATATTAGTTAAAAGGAATTAAAACAAGTTAAATGAGAGAAACAGGTGATAAATATTAATTACGTAATATTAGAAATCAAACCCCCATCCTAGGATACAGAAGAAAATTACTCAGACATTAACGGAGTTAAGAAGATTACACAGATAGATTTTGACATTAATTCAGAGGAAGAACTGGTCTGTTCTCCTCTCACTGCTGCTCTTCTATTTCTTTTGTTACTGCGTGAGTGTGGAATGATGTGGTGATACGGGAGGAAATATAAGTGGAAGCGAATGGTTTCTTCAGACTCCCGTCGTGTGTGTGTGTATTATGCAGTTAAGGTGGTGGGTTTATATAGAGGTTAGGATCCGTACGAGTTTGATTGCAGATGAAGAAGAGCATTGATTGCTTCATTGATTGCAGAGGGGACAGAGAGCTGTACGTGTGAGAGATTTATGGTAGGCGATGCTGGAGTAGATAGATAAGGCGAGTTGCAGACGACGGCGCGAAGAAGAACTGAAGAACTGGTCGCGACTTGATTAATCGCGCCTGAAGAACCGCCCGGTATTAGGCGGTCTCCTCTGTTGTGTCCGCGAGTGAACCAGGCGGTAGCCTGTGTCTCGTCCGCCTGATAAGGAGGCGGTAGCCTCAGTGTTGTCCGCGAGTTAAGAGGCGGTAGCCTCTATATTTACCGCGAGGCGGTAGCCTGACCGCGAGGCGGTAGTCTGTGTGGTGTCCGCCTGTTAAGAGGCGGTAGCCTCTATATTGACCGCGAGGCGGTTGCTTGTGACTCGTCCGCCCGGCGGTTGCTCTTGTGACGTCCGCGACTTAGGGGGGCGGTTGCACAGTCCACCGCGTGACTCTCGCGTGCCTCTGTTTGACCGGCTCTACATTCTTCGTTATAAGTCCGTTTTCTGAGCCGTTTGCGTCTATGTGTTCGTCTCTTTATCCACTTTACTCCCAGCTTGGTTTTCCTCATGTTAAACCAATAAATTTGTGAGATAAACAATAAAACATAAACTAGAGGAAAACTAACCGAAGTGGAGAAATGAGCAAGAAAAGTGCTAATATTATATATGAAATACACCTATAAATCATGCTCATTTGGACACTTATCACACCCCCACACTTATCTTTTTGCTTGTCCTCAAGCAAAACTACGTACCTAAGTAGGGAATGCTCAATATTAACAAATATTATTATGAAGGGTAGGATAAAAACTCAATAGTACATGATCTTAAACTTTTTAGAGGAGTGTGATCCATCACCTACTGGTGGCATAGGTGTACTCAGGGCAAAAATAAAAATAGAGTTTCGGGGTATGATCGGAGTACTCAATGCTTCTTGATTTAAGGTGACTTTGAGAACTTTTACCATGGCCAACTTCTCTCAAGAATGGGCATTGAGGAGAAAACAAAAGGAAAAATAGATTTATGCATTTGTTTCACTTTTGCATACGAGATGAGAAGATAATATGTAGGCATCAAGCCTTTGTATTTAAGAACACTCAACTCTCTTGTTGGTTACCAATGGTGTCTCACAAGTCCCTTATTTATTTATTTTTTTCCTTTTTGACAGAGAAGCACCCCTTAGCAATCCCTAAGAAAGAAGAAGACAGAAAGAACCCCTGAGTAATAAAAATCCAACCATTTCAGATCATTTGGTCACACCGCATAAAAATGCTCCTCAAAAGTAATCAAAATTTTAAAATTTGTACCATTTATCCCACAATTCATAACAGTATTTATTCCTAAAGAGAACAACCCACAAAAAGGGTCCACAATATTGAATTTGAACAAACGCAAGATAAGCAGAGAGATTAAGCATTTAAGCATAAAATGTCACCGAAAAGGGCACACTCCCCCACACTTAATTGAACAATGTCCTCATTGTTCACCAGAAAAACAAGGGAAATTTCAGAAGCCTTTTCGGTAAGTAGATAAAATAGAGAGAACACATTGGTCACAAATATTCATTTAAGCATATAAATCTCCTCTGCATTTTATTTAAATAAAAGCATTTAAAGAAACTGGTACTCCCCTGATATTTTTTGCTAGCGTGTTTTGGACTTCCCCCACACTTGAGCTTCAGCCTCAAGTAGCGTAGCTTGGTTGCGGTGTAGACATGAAATTGCACCTGCATAAAACACTAGAAGCAACCATACTATAAACGGGGTTAAAAGTTAGCAAAAATATTTTAAAGGGAACCTGATTATTAAAAACAGCATAAAAGCATATAAAAGATAAGTTCATCCGGGTTGCCTCCCGGAAAGCTGCCCTTCTTTAACGTCTTTAGCTAGACGCTTTTTCGTTAGATCGATCCTGGGGGGTGGTTATGAGGAGGAGATCCAAAGCATGACTCGATGGTTTTTTTGAGAGTCCACCTGGATGCATGTTTTCTTTCTTATCCCGCTCTTCGTCCGGGATTGGTGGTGGTATCTCTGTGATAGACATGCCGTCTGGAAGGGTAATAAACAGAAGTGGGGATGATGATGATTGAGTATCCCTCACAAACTTGAGATCTTTGGATTTGTTATCTGGAGATCTTCCTGATGCAAACTCCAGCTTTTCGTTATAAGCTTGAAGGGTGATTTCCCCTGGGCTACCCAAATGTGCACATCGGCTGTGGCAAGGAATGGTCGTCCAAGGATGAGAGGTGTAGTGGGGTTCTCTTCGATGTCTAGAATGACAAAATCGCATGGGAAGTATAAGTGCTCCACTTTAATGATAACATCCTCCACCACTCCGCTTGGGTATGTTACCGAACCATCTGCCAGTTGCAGGGTCATCTTAGTCTTTTTCATCTCTCCAATTCCCAGCTTTTTGAAAGTGGAGAGGGGCATCAAATTAATGGAGGCACCCAGATCGCATAGGAGTATGGAAATGAGGTGCTACCAATTGTGACTGGAATAGTGAAGCTGCCCGGATCATTGCATTTTGATGGTAGTGGTTTTTGCGAATGAGTAGCTGAGCAAGCTACATTGAGAGGTACCGTACCGACTTCGGCCAATTTAGTTTTGTTGGATATGAGGTGTTTGAGGAATTTGGCATAGTTTGGCATTTTGGCAATGAGGTCTACAAACTGTATTGACGTTTAGCTGCTTCAGCATTGCTAGAAACTTACCATATTCATTATCCAATTTCTGCTTCTGGAGTCGGCGAGGAAATGGTATAGGCGGTTCTTGTGAAGAAGGTTCTGAAGCTGGTGGAATAGTGAGGACGTTTGGAGATGTCTTTTCTGCTGGGAACTCAGCTTTTTCTTCACTATCCTCTTTGGATTCTTCTGATTGTTGCGGGATGGAATCTCGTCGGTTTTCTTACCGCTTCTCAAGGTTATCGCCTTAACCTCTCTTCTCCTTCTTCTTCAAATTCGAGCTTCTCATGTTCATAACCGGCTACCAAGTTCTCGAGGTAGGTATTCTCAGATTGAATGCGATTTTTATAGACTTTGGCGGTGCTTTCCAATTCAGCTACATTCCTTTTGGAAGTTCAATTGCTACAACCCATTCTTGGAGGGAAGGGTGTAGTTCGGAACTTTAGCTGTTTTAGCCACCTCCGTCGTTTCTTCATCGTGCTCCTTCACATAGATGCACTTGGCTTGCTCTCTGGATTTGGTTCATTTTGGCTGGGGAGAGCCCCTGGCGGTCTTCGAGCAAGATGTTCTGCAAGTTGATTGAATTTTCCTTCGATTTTCTGGTTGAAGGCTTCTTGTGCAGAGAGCTGGTTCTGAGTTATGGACATGAAACCCTTCATCTCTTTGAGTTCTGCGTTTGGATCAGAGGATGAAGATGGTTGTTGTTGTTGTTGTTGTTGTTGTTGTTGGAAACCTGGAGGGGCACCTTGTGCTCTATAACCCATATTAGAGTTTGGTTGGGGTCGGTTCCCCTGATAGGTGTTGGAATTGTTGTTCTGCCCTCCTTGGTTTTGATCATTATTTTTCCATGAGAAATTCGGGTGATTTCTCCATGGATATGATAGTTGTTGTTGAAGTTGTTGTTGTTATAGGTTACCGGGACGGTTTCCTATGAATTGTACTTCCTCGTACTGGCCTTTGCCTTCGCATTGATGAGTTTCATGAGGACCGGCGCATATGACACATCCTTCTGTAGGTGGAGCTGGTGGTGAACTTGTAGGTGGGGAAGCTATTGTTTTTACAATTTCGTTTTGTGATGTTGTTAGCTTTTCCACCATCTTTGCAAGGGACGAGATCTGAGCCGATAAATGATCTGTAGGCTCAACATGGAGTAGGCCTGCTGCTCGTGGGTTCTTCCTTGGATCTCGTCCACTGTCTGGTATTGCTCGTCATGGTTTCGAGAAGGTCCATTCCTTCTTTAGGAGATTTCATCATGAAACTTCCTCCGCAGAGGAATTGACGAGTAGTCGGTTCCCATCATCCAGACCGTTGAAGAATGACAGGCAGAGGGATTGATCGTCAAGACCATGGTGGGAACATTTCATTAGCATATCTTTGAATCTGTCCCATGCGTCGTACAACGTTTCTCCTGGCTCTTGACAGAAAGTGTGATTTCACCGATCAATTGCCTTGTTCTACTGGTTGGACAGTTACCCATATGGGGTGTTTCAAATGGTATCAGAGCGGACTCGGGACCGTGTCGGGATGGGCAACCCGACACCTACCGAGGAGGTCCATGAGACTTGGATATTAGGCTTGCGACGAGGACGTCGCATTCTTTGAGTGGGGGAGTATGTAATACCCCCATCCCACATCGGGATATGAGTAGTATTGTGAGTTCCTTATATGCAAACACATGGGTTGACTACAACAACAGGCCTTCCACTTTTAAGCCCAAGTTAGGATTGAGGGCCTAAAGTGGCTAGTTTTCAAGCCTGGATGGTTTGAGAGCTAGGTTGTTGGACAGTTACCCATATGGGGTGTTACAGCCGCATTAGGACACAATTAGCCCTATTTCTACTCCTTAGTCTTTTGTACTATTAGAGGGTGTGCACATTTAGTGGCGAGTTGGATTCCCGGCTGCGTGTTGGGGGTTTGGGTTACAGCTGCGTGTTGTACCCAAAGGTGAGAAAAGTTGGATTCCCGGATGCGTGTTGGGGTCCGAGTTACAGCTGCATGTTGTTTAGTCCTGGCTGCGGTTTAGGACAAGGAAGATAATTAAATTAAATTGACTACTATATTATTGAGTTAATAAAAAATCATAGAGTATTCTATTGTATTGGTAATTTTACTGTTGTATGTTAATATTATTGAAATGATTTGTAAGCTGTGTGGTTATATTATTAAAATGTTTTTCAAAGCAGAAAAATGTTTTTACAGAGTGAAGTGATAACTTACTCAGTTTCTCTGATTTTACGGTGGCTCTTTGTGTGTTTGTTTGGATTTCTACCACAGGTGATGATGATGTTGGGTTTGGGAAGACGACTTCACATAGACTGGTTATTTACAATCGAATTTCATTTTAGACTTTTACAATTGTTATTATTGCCCATTATATTCCTTTTATTAAAAATTAAAGGTTTGTTAGTGAGTTAATTGTTTAGGCCTTAGCACTCATTTGATTGCGAGTGTGGCAATAATACTCCGGATTAGGCTTTAATTTTGCTGCTTATTATTAACATTAAACTTGAATTGTTTTTAAAAAATAACCAAATAAAAGGTTAGAAAATCCGGGGTGTTACAAAATGTATGTCGAGTTTGTGGCAGAGACCATGAGAATTCTCTTTCCACCAGAATGGAGGTTTTTTACACTAGAATAGAGGCCCTCATGGTAAACTTCATCTCATCAATCAAGCTTGTGGGCCAAGACTGTGGAGGAGACCATGAATATTCTAAATGTTCGGGTACAATCTCCAAATTGGAGGGTCTTGTGGGAAATGCATCTTGGAAAATGCAATTCATATTATGCTAGACAAGACACCCTCAAAGCTGAACAAGAAGCCACCAGTGCAAGAGTTCAACCTAAGCTAGATTAATTATCGCAACAACTTGAGAGTGAAATGGTTCAAGAGGCAGAGCAACCTCCTAAGGACTTGAGTTGCTTTCTCTTTCCTTCCTTGTTTAAATTAGAAAGTTCACCACCTTTCTAACCCCTGCCTGAGCGCGTTGGTGAATCATCCGAAGAAGGCACCACCATCGACTTCATGGAGCCCTTTCCTCCCTCTGAAGTTGATTATTACAATGGCTACCCCCGTGTGCTTTACCAATACATTGAGGATCCTTACATCCTCAACTTTGAGAAGGAGGAGCCATCACCTCCTCTGAGTCGTTAGAGGAGATTGCCACCATCGACTACAAGGAGCCACCTCCTTCTGATGTTGACTTTCATCAAGGCTCTTACTATGAGCCTCACTAAGAATATGAGGAATTCTACATCCTTGAAACTGAGGAGGAGGACCAATTACCCTTTGATCAGAGGCGGAGACAAGGGGGGCGGGTGGGTGTCTGCCCCCCCCAACTCCTTCGGGTACATGTTAAAATCAGCTTTATTATTTTTGTTATATAGTTTATTTATGTTATTAGATATTCGCTCGCACCCGTAACATTTTGTAACATATCACTATGATATCACCAAATTCTATTTGTTATCATTTTATTTCTATTAATATGTAATATTTGTTCTAGAATTATATTGTAAAAAAGTCATATTTAGCCTACGTACAGTAGATAAGAAAACTCTTAATATTTTTATTTTAGCAACATAGTCTAAAGTAAACATGATTATTATATCAGTCTTAGTAATCATGTACCCCTACTATCCATAATACAAGTGTGTTTAGTTATTACTAATTTTGTAAATTAAAACAATATTAGAATTATTCAAAATAATTTTTAGAAGAAGTTTTTAGAAAAACTACTAGTTTAAAAGTAATGTTCTATATTATTGACATTAACTTGTAATTTTGTATACCCGTTTTTTAAACTAGAAATAAAAAAGATACAACAAAAAATTTTTATTTATTAATTTATATATTTCAATTTTATGTAATTTTTATGTCAAACTATGTATCTAATATCAATTTTTAAAATATATTTTTATATATATTGAAATATTATATTATTTTAAAATTAATATTAATTTTAAAATATTAATTAATATTATAAAAGAATTCTCGCCCCCCTTAAAAAAATTTTCTGGCTTCGCCCCTGCCTTTGATAATAACCTTGAGGATCAAGGCCATATCCACCAATATTGGTAAGGTGGAGGCTTAACTTTCACCTGCTTAGTGTGAAGGCCAAATTCTTGTTTGATCCGGGACTAGAGGGTGAAGACAACGTCCACCACAGAGTTCTCTCCGCTCAGCTCATTGAAGATAAGGATGTATACATCCTTCATTATTAAAGAGTAGGCTTCACCACAATATGATCCTCGCACCAAGGATCGTCACCCATAACACATCCCCATGAAGCAAGATTGATGGAGTTTATACTTCTACATTTCAAGTGTTGAGGCAACATTTTTTTTTGATTCGGGTCATTCTTTCAAGACTCATGATGCCCACCTAAACCACCCGTGAAAGCCGACTTTAACGTTTATATTGGATTCAGGATGACTTCAAGATGGGATGGTCTAGCCGGAGACCTTAAACAGTGACAACTTCCCGGGAATTTTTTACGTAAAAGTAACTACACGCTGAAAGATTTTTGTCCTATAAATGAAAAGATGATCGCACGAACATTGGTTTAGAAAAATCTCCCAATAGTAACTATATGATGTATATATAGTTACGTTGTGTATTAATATGTTAGATATATCAGTATGTTTTACTAATATGTATAAAAAAACTAAATTTAAAGCTAGAAAATTTTAAGGAAGTTAATCTTAACTGGTTACTTAGTTGGAGTAGACTTGATTTTGAAGTGGGTCTTTCTCAAACTTTATTGCAATTAAGTGAGAGTGTACAGTAAAATTGTGTATGTAAGGTGACAGGCAGAAGGATATGTACCACTTGCACATTGTTTTTTCTCATCAGCAATTAATCAAGCATACACAATGATTGAGTATATTTAAATGAATGGCCGACCTCCTGCTGGACCATTGAATATCTCTGATTTGCGGATTAGAAAGGAGAGGACTTTATGATTTGATACCTCCGCTAGCTAGCTGATTAAATATATACTCCCTCCGTACCAGTTTGACCGTCCTATTTATTATTTGGACATGTCGTTTGACTTCAATTTTTAACATATAAGATAAATTAATTTTGAAAATTTAAGTTTTACATATGATTCCTTACATGATAAACTATATAATATAAAATTTAGTTTTATAAAATTATTTTACCTTATATGTTTAATATTGAGGTGGAAAAACGTGTAAAAAAACAAACAGGACACTTAACAACGGAGGTAGTATATTGCATGTTTGGTCGATTGATTGGATTATACAAGACAAACAAGACAACTACTCTCTTGCTCTAGGCACAGAATTAAGAGGAAAAAGTTGGGACTACCACCATTAACTTTTAAGACACTTTACTAGTAGTACTGCTACAAGAAAGCTCTTGGGTGAAACAAGTAAATTAACCACAATTGTCATTAAAAAAGCTGACCACTTTCACGCAGAGACAGACCCAATCAAATCTAAAGTAACAGTAGTAATGTACACTCGATAATAATTCCACACTGCGCGCACACCGGATATTAGAAAAAACTAGTAGTACGAATCGTAATTAAGAGTAAGTAAATTGGATCGTTAGTAGTAATTAATTCCACATCAGGATATCAGCGAAATTACTCCGCCACGAACACGATTCTGCTGCAGCTGCAGCCTCCGCTGCGAAATTTTCCAATAACCCTTCATCAGACGACGGAGCGGGGTGATACAACCACCCATCATCATCATCATCCGCGTACACTAGCCAGTGATCAGAAGTGACCAATTCGTCAACGTAACTCATTGGACCAAGGTTTGGGAGTTCGATAATCTCGCTTAATTCTTGTTCCTCTTCTTCCCCTTGTACCTCTTCCTCACCGGCGAGTGGCGAGACAGTGGAAGAGCATGAGGAAGAAGATGTAGTGGTGGATACGTCCATTGCTGCAGCAGCCTTGGCGGCAGCCACTTGGATGTCGCGTGGAGAGATTGAGACTGGTCGAGGTAAGGAGTGTTTAAGGTTAGGGAAATTGAGGACGGCGGATTGACCCTTTAAACAGAGAGCAGCAACGTCATGTGCTCTAGCTGCCATTTCTGGGGTTGGGAAAGTTCCAAGCCAAATGCGGGATTTTTTCTTGGGTTCTCGGATTTCTGACACCCATTTACCCCATGAACGCATCCTGACTCCTCGGTAGACTGGGTGTTTGGTCGAGCCAGTGGGAGCAGCAACAGGAGCAGTTGTTGTTGTTGTTCCATGTTGCTTTGTAAGTTGCTGCTTCTTGCGGATAGGGTTTGGGTTGATCGGTCGTCGTCGTCGGTCCTGAGTTGTGGTGGAATCAGTGGAGGTGGTTATGTCTGAGATTAGTGGCAATTCTGTCATTATGGTAGTTAGAAGAGTGTGGATGGTGGTGGTATACCTAAGTAGACAAGACAATTGGGAGTGAATGTTTTAATTCCCCGACGGAAACGGAAACGGAAACGGGGACCGGAATGGCAACAGCAAATTGGGCTGGGTCTGCGCGCGATATTGATGGTACGTGGGTATCTCTTTGGATAGATGGTTGTATATATGTATATTGATGCTTAGCCGCTAGCTAGCACCGTTATACATACATAGGATTGGAGGACCAGACCAGTAAATATTCTTTATGGGGGATCGTGACCATTCGTGTGTGTGCTGTGCAGCTATTGTCAAACTCAATTCCAGGATCTCACAAAAGACAGGAAAACATTCAAATCGGGAAAGACAAGACAAGTAAAGGCGAGAGAGAGAGAGATAGGCAAAGCAACTGGTGGGAGATGAGACTTTTCGCAGGGAAAGGGGCAGAAGACGAACAAGATTGTGAGATTGAGATAGGACGATCTGTAATTGTATTAATATGAGTGAGTGAGAAAGATGTATCTATCTGCGTGTTCTTCGAACTTTTTATTTGGCAATTTCAGTGAGACGAGAGAGATATCATGTTGATATATAGTAGTGATGATGGAGAAGTATATATATATATATATGATCAGCAGCTAGCTGCAATCAACTCACTGCGCAGATTATACTACTGGGCAGTGGGCAGTGGTAGTCTGTTCTGTTAGCTACAAATGGTCTCTCTTTTCAGTTACTCTTGTAAGCCTCCGACCTTTATATATACATATACTCCCTCCGTCCTACTTTAACCTTCCTGTTTATTTTTTGGTACGTTTTTCTATCTCAATATTAAACATATGAGATAAAATAAATTTATATAATAAATTTCTCCAACATATAGTTTTTGACATAAGGATTCCATTACAAAATTTAGATTTGTAAAATTATGTCATCTTATATGTTAAATATTGAAATCAAACGACAAGTCCAAATAATAAAACAGATGGACGGAGAGAGTATATAATGCTCAGAAGATGGATTAGATGGTGGGAGGGAAAAAAGCAGAAATAAGAAAGAAAGATGGAAAAAGGCAAGGGACCCACAGAAGAAACGGGAGAGAAAGACCTTTATAGAATGGGGCCCCCGACTGACGGTGTTTGTAGTTTGTACCGACGAGACGACAATCATAGAGTAGAGGGGTGCAAGCGCGCGTATGAGGCCGGCCGAGGCGTGTAAAACCGGACCCGGCCTTGGACTTGGACTTGGACTGCTGGCCTCAGATTTCTGACCTCCACTTCTCTACACTCGACAACAATATTGATCCAACATCATACTATTTATTTGCCAACTCCACAGTTTAAGTTGCAAGTAATTAACAATGATGAAATTTTCAATGAATTAATAATGAAAACCAACAATGTTCTTTGTATAGAGCAAGCAATACTTCTACTGTCGACAATCATTATTACATTGAAGGGCATAAGGTAGCTATAGCTAGGAATCGTCCAACTCTTTCACTAGATTTGAGCAAGTTTATGGGCATTAATATAATATTCCCATGCATCTTCCAACAATCAAGTAGTCAAAAATATTGCCGCCTCCGACAATCAAATAGTCAACATATTGCCGCCTTTCAACTTTTTGGTCATCTACTACAAATTAATCTTCAATCTATTAGAAAGTGCTTCTATATGTCTTTTGAACCTTCACTTCACGAAGAACGAAGCCGACAAGCCACACAAGAATCATAAACCTACCAAAATGTCATGTTCTTCCCTCATTTCGCTATATTTGATCTAGTGGTTCTCCTATTAATAGCTTTTTATCACAAACAATCTCTGCAATATCTTCCATTCCTGCACGTGGAAAATTGAGTTTCTCATCCACATCCCCAAATCTCGGATACGATACCGCATTATTATTATTATTAGTAGCTCCTATTTTTAATGTAAATTGTTTTAGAATTAGATTTGGATGATCGACTTACATTGCTAATATTATTATTATATGGCATTCCAGAAATTAGATACTAGATAATCGAGATGACCATTGATGGAATCGTCAACAAACATTTTAAAGATAAAAAATCGAGCCATACGAATTTTGTTGCCTGTGATTGCTTATGTAGCTAAGTTATTAGAGATTTATTAGTTCAACTGTCAACACTTGGATCTGTACGTACGTAGTTAATAAAAGTTCTATACTATGAATCAGCTATACGTATACCTAGCTCAGCTGGTCCCTAGCTACACTACATACATGGCTCGTGGTCCTCGGAGAATTATATCTAGATTACTCCACAAGAGAAAGATCAATCGCTATTGTCATTATTTATCAATGAAGCCAATAACAGAGGAGATTGGCTAGTTTATCAGCAAAATCGTCACGCACGCAGGTATGTATGACCCTCTTCCCACATTATATATATATATATATATAGTTATATCAAGTGATCGCTTAGTTATATTGTTTGATAGTGACACAAGTATATGTAATAAGTGGCTTACTTATCTTGGGCAGAAGACGTGACCACGCAGGCGCACCAGAGTAATCCCAAGGACTGTTTAGGTTGGTTTAAATTCGACAACCCAGCTTACGAAAGCAACTGTTCATGAAAGTTTGGAAATTAAGGTTCCTTGTATCTGTTACTTCAAAAAGAAAAAGCAACCCACCTCAGTCAGTCGTTACAGGCGCACAGATTTAGAACTATGATGGACATCGATTAAATGTACTGTATATCAAACAATTGACACAAATATACTCTCGTCTCGTCTATAAAAACGACTGCTCTCTATTGACTATTGTCCTAAGCCGTACGTACCATTTTATCTTTACCTGCCAGTCGCGAGCGCATTAATATCACGCAGAGGCCACCCTAAAGCCACGTTCGATCCCACAATGATATATCCACTCCACTCAATCAAAATTCAACCATACCCACTAGACCATGCATATTAATTACTATTAATATTGCATTAATCGCCTTGACAAGTGCTACTGCTCCCTCTCCCATAACACCGTACATGATATCTACAACCGTTTTTTTTTTTTCTTTCTCTCTATCATGTTTCTGTTCATAACAATAACTAATACTATGAAAAGGCTGTACCTCAAATTCCGTACCTGATTGCCATAGTTCAGTCAACTCTGATCTTCAACTCTATACTATAGGTTCTCAGATCATATACGATTCAACCCAGACCATGAGACTTGCCTCCTCATAAATAAACAAACAAACCAACCAACAGATGTCTATACAACTGTTAATTGCGATGTCAAGATGTTGTAGTATAATTAAATGAGTCAGAATATACGCAGACGATAAGGAAGAGGACGGAAGATATGAATGAATAAGCAGGAGAACGAATAAGGAACTGCAGCACAATTTTCAAATTGACCATGAAATGACACTTCCTCCGTGTCTCTAGTAGTACGTAGCAGAATATCCTCCATGTGGAGTTAATTTCCAGGCCCATATATACAAACAATCATTCATTCACCCAGACAAGTACCTAACAGTCGTTTTAAATGCAATTTGTTTTGTTGCTACCTTTTAAAGCTCAGAAATATATTATTTTCTGCTATCAAAAATAAATAAAAATGCATCTGTGCCATCAGTATATAGTACTGAAGGGTACCTGACCTTAGCTCCTGGCAAATCACATTATTCATATGTGCATAGCAGAGATGGACAGTGGGGTCGCCATACCGCTCAACCTTCACCTGCTGTTCATTACTACTTCCAATTCTAAAATTTTACCATTTCAAAAGATGCAAAAATAAAAGAAAAGAATACTGGTGCCACTGCCATTCACAAGCTTTCTGAATCTTTGTTACATCCAGCCGCGGATTACATCTACCTCCTGCAAATGAAAATCAAACGATCTAACCACACCAAGTTCAGTTAATTTTCGCATCATCATATTGTATTGTACAAACTAAAAACCACATCAGTCAGACAGATACCATTACCGATAATAGAACAACACTTTCTAACAACAATTACAGCTAGCACAGTAGCTCAATTTTCTTTGCTGAAACTGTGTTTTATTGTTTGATATTATGAGTATCTATAAAGCACAACATTGTTAATATTCTAATCTCCTATAATGTAATTGTTACAACTTACTTTCTCGTTTATTGTGTAGGCCCCACTTATCTCTTCTGATACATCTTCTCAGGGGCACTAAATATAACTTACAGGTTCAGCAGGTAACACAATTCTAGTACAACATCATTCAACTCAAGCTTTTCTTCTCTTCGGACTGAGGATGAAATCTCCGTCGTCGTCAATGTCATTTGATATCCTCTTCTTTGTCGTAACCTCGGTGCGCTTCGTTACTACTTGTTTTGAAGAGCTCTCTGCTTTTATGTTTCGAACAGGAGGAGGCGGTTTAACAGGAGTTCCCATCCTGATTTCCTTTTGTCTCCTCTGCTTTTTCTCAAAGGCCTTTCTGGATCTCTCCGGTGACAGCATTCCATGCTCCATTAACCTGCAATTTCAAACTTCTTATTAACCGGCTTACACTTGGTGTACGTATCCCATCCGAGTGAATATTGTTTGGCATTATCCTCAACTGTAAACTCTTTTGTGAAAATTTGCAGGACAGATCTTTCACCACGGCACTATATTCAAGGATAATGCCAAACAGTTTTCACTCCAGCAAAAAATACATAGATCTATATCAGCACATTTTAGCCTAGGGGTAAACATATCAGTTGCCCATAAAGGGACGATTAAATAAGAAAGATCACTTTCAGATCTCATTTTACATCAATACAATAGGGACATATATTCTGGCTCATTTCATGTCTTTTACTAATCAATGACAAGTATGGAGCTGACTGAAGAGGCAATAATGAGCCCCTTGTTTCTTTCTTGGAACATCAGGCGCTCAAGGATCAGGATACGTACATGTCTGACAACAGAATAATATCATATGGTGCCTACAGCTTTGCTGCAATGATAGTGATGGTGTTGGGATACCTTTCTATTCACAAATATTGTAACTTTCCGTCCCCTTAAAGGGGTCCCACTTATCTTTTAGCAAGTAAATGACACAGGATAAGAACAGCCAGAGGTAACAAAGACCTTATTGAGGCACAAATGATGCAAAAACAAAAACAAGGAAAGAGGAAGGCAGAAGATAAATGAAGTAATGGGAAGCATCTACCAGTTTCACAAGAAGCCAGCTCTTATGCCGTAATCTTTAGCTCAGATGTCTATTGAACAAATCATATGTTGCCACTCAATACTGAACTGCCTAAAGCCAAGGAATTAATTGGTTGTCTAAAGAAAAACTAAAAATTGCCCCTCTTCCAAGTTTGTTACTCTTTTGTTGGTTATTTAAGGAAAGGCGGTAAGAGCTACTAGTGCATCCATCGACAACAACATTCTCTTGTCCGATTTTGTAGATTAGGCAGGATTATCCTGGTTAGGAAGGGCATGTTTGACTTTCTTATTCAGTTTTGTTCTCCCCTTTTCTTGTTATAATCGAAAGGCATCTGGTCTTTGACCTTTTATTAGAACAGTAACTGTTTTTGGTCTGTTTGGCTCTGATATTCTGGGTTCTGTCACCTCACCACCTTACTGCTGATCCTCCTTTATTAGAAAAGAGCTTCTAGAATTGAAACAGAAGATTTGCAGGATGGACTTATGACTTTCAACACCAAACTAATCCTTCAAGAAATGGAATAACAAACAAACACTGAAGCTCTCAAAAGGAAAAAGGTTTGCTTCTGTTGTTAAAAGAAAGCATCTCCAGGGATGAAAGACAATGAGTTTCTTCTATTGTTACAATTCACGTCCTATCTATTAACAAGCACGATATTTCTTAAAAGGAAAGGAAAAAAGAAAAACTGAGCTGAAAAGTATTTCCAGATGCCCTGGCAAATGAGTTTAAAAAGAGGCACTTGCAAGTTGCGACTCATCCAACGCTCTACAGTTCACAGTATCAAGCAAAAAGTGAATAAAATACTGGCTCCTACAATTGCGACACACTTGCTTCAAACCAAAAGTTCCCCAATACAATAGTTCAAACACGGTTACACCCAAGGGCACTGCAAGACAACAATCAGCATGCACTGTAAGCATATTTCAGCAGTAGCTATAGAAGATAGTGACTGTGCCTCTTGCGTACTTTAAAGATCTCCTTCCGAGACTGAAAAGTAGTCCCTTACCGTTCTCCTAATAACCCTAAGAAACAAAGATGCTCTACTTGTGTTAGTAATTTGCCCTTGTCATTACTATGAATTGCATTTGGAGGCAAGCCTACGCATACACAATCAGAGCCAGCATGCAGAAGCAACCCTAATTGATTTAAGCTTTAAACCACATACAAGCAAGGATGTCTTTTAGATTGATTTTTATGATCGTGGTACATGTAGCTGTCACAGGGATTCAAATCTGGTGCCATAGATCAAATGGATGGCTGGGCAGGCGACAGCGCATATAAAAATAAGGAACTATGCAATACTTATTAGCTTCATGAAGAAGTCACCGTATTTTTAGCGGCACAACGAGTAGAAGTGGTTGTTTCTCACTTACTTACTAAACCTTATTAATCTTATAAAGTTAAGTATAATCAGATTCAAGGCGACTGAGTTGGATTCTTTTTCTGCCTTGATCAATAGCAGTTGGGATATGCTTGGCAATGTTGTTTTGGTCATCAATTTTCCCATTTAGTTTGATGTCACTACTAGAAAAACAGCCTATTTCTGCGGTTGTTTAGGGCTTATTTCGGTGGTTCTGAACCGCAGAAATGGAGGCCGCCGAAATAGGTACCTATTTCGGCGGTTCCTAGCTAACAACCGCCGAAATAGGTCTGTTTTCAGAACGAAAAAAACACACCTATTCCGGTGGTTCCTAGCTAACAACCGCCGAAATAGGTGTAATTTAAAAAAAAAATTGTTACTGTAGCCCCGTCTTCAACCTCGCTAGTTAGGGTTGCAAATTTTTAGAGGCGCAAAGATGTTCCTTTCGCCAGTTTCGGTTGCAAAATTACAGAGGTGCCGAGAAGAGAGGCGCGCATAGCATGTTCCTTGTTCTCCAGTTGCAAAATTACCATGAGTAAAGAGATTGTAGGCGCAGAGCATGTTCCTTTTTCGCCAGTTTAGGTTGCAGAATTACCATGAGGCGCAAAGCATGTTTCCTTGTTCTCCAGTTGCAAAATTACCTATAGTGAAGAGAATGAATATATTCGCAGACATAAACAAGAGAATGAAAACGCACAGAGCATGTATGCATTAATAAGTTAAGTTCGAGTATATTACCGGTTCGGAGGAGCAGAACAAGAAGAGAATGAAGGGGGGAGGCAGAGGAGCAGACGCAAGAAGAGAATAGAGGGGGAGCGGAGGCGCAGACATGAAGAAAATAAAGAGAGAGAGAGAGAGAGAGAAGAGAGAGGAAACGTGAGAAAAAAAGGCGGAGACAGGCGCGATTTTAAAAAAAATTCATCTATTTCGGCGGTTCTTAGCTAGGGACCGCCGAAATAGACTAAAAAAAACCGGGATTGTGAAAAATTGAAAGCGGGTATTTCGGGACGACCCTATTTCGGCGGTTCCTAGCTAGGAACCGCCGAAATAGGTGGGTTTTTTTGCACAGAGAATTTTTCGGGGCCCTATTTCGGCGGTTCCTAGCTAGGAACCGCCGAAATAGGTGTCTTTTTTTACACATAGAATTTTTCGGGGCCCTATTTCGGCGCTTGTGAGTACAACCGCCGAAATAGGGGTGCCGAAATAGGCTTTTTTGTACTAGTGTGTACATGAGTTACTGCTCTAGTATGGTAATACAACCATACTTATTCATTGCAGTTTGGCTATGTGAGCAAACACCTCGATATTTCAAGCAACAGATGATGATCGCGAGTATAGAATATTATCAAACACTGACTTGAGATATACAGTATAGTTTGAGTAGCAAGATAGTATCATGAACAATGAACATAAGTAAAATAATAACAATCCAAACAGGAAAAGATGCAGCTCCCGCAGCACAGAATCAGCGCTCACAAGAGCAACTGTAATATGGAAAGTGGATTCACCCACTTAAAAATTATCATTCCTCCACAAAGATTCTCTCTTCTACTCCTTGTGTGTCAGTAAAGAAAGGAGTTTAGTTAAGATTCCTTCACTTAGCGTCTCTCCTCCAAATAAGCATTTCCTTTTCTGTTTTTCAAATGTGTCATTAAGGAATAGCTAAGCATGTGGCATGTGATAGGGAAGGACTTTGAGAAAGATGTCCAAAAATTCTTCGTAACAGCCCAGATGGAAAGAGGAGCCAATATCACATGGATAACATTGATACCGAAGAAACCGGGCGCTACAAATTTGACGGAATTCCGGCCTATAAGTATGGTGGGCTGCGTATAAGGTGATAGCCAAAGTTCTGAATGCAAGATTGAGTAGTATCCTACCAAAAATCATTGGTGAGACGCAGTCCGGTTTTGTGAAGGGAAGAAATATCCTCGAAGGACCACTTATTGCCAACGAAGTCATCTCGTGGTTGAAAAAAGGAAAAAGGAAAGGAGTGTTGCTGAAAATAGACTTAAAGAAGGCCTATGACTCAGTGTCAGTGGCGATTCTTGGACAAAATGTTGGAGTGCATGGGCTTTGGCCGAACATGGAGAACATGGGTAAAGGAGTGCATAACAACAACAAAAATTTCAGTGTTGGTCAACGGATCACCCACCAAGCCCTTCTCTCCTAGCCGTGGATTGCGACAAGGTGACCCGATGTCTCCCTCGCTATTTGTTATTGTGGTTGAAGTACTTAGTTGGTTGATAAGGAAAGCGGTGGACTTGGGGATTTTCTCGGGTCTAGAAGTAGGACCGAGACATGTGAGGGTGACACATCTACAATTCGCTGAAGATGTTATGATCTTTAGCAAAGTTAGCAGGGATGAACTGATTCAGGTGCACAAAATCCTTATAATCTTTGCGGAGATGAGTGGGCTTAGAATAAACATAAAAAAATCTATGTCCTATGGAATCAATACCAACGAAGAGGAGGCCCAAATGATAACAAGGATATTTGGGTGCCAAATCGGCTCGCTGCCGCAAATCCGAGGATTTCCTCCACTTGGGAGCCTGTGCTGAACAAGTTTGAGTCAAAGCTAGCCTCGTGGAAATCATCTAGCCTCTCAAGGGCTGGTCGGGCCACACTAATTAGAGCAGTTCTGGAGTCTCTTCCGTTGTACTACGCGAGTCTGTTTGTCATACCGGCTAAAGTAAGAAAAAAAATGGAAAGGCTACAGAGACAGTTTTTCTGGGATAGGAAGGGCAGGAATTTCACGCCAGTTAAGTGGGAGGTAATGGCGAGACCCAAGAATGCAGGTGGTCTTGGTTTTGCGAATCTGCAACAAAAGAATCTCGCATTCTTGACGAAATGGAGAATAAATTTCGCACGAAACCAGACCCCTCTCTGGAAAAGGGTTATTCAATCTATATATCAGATTCGCGAGGGACTGCATCCAGGCAACCTTGCTGATATCCAAAATAAGCAGAGAGGGATATGGTTTTCGATTATGAAAGCAACTAGTGGCAGCGAGACTATACAGCAGGTGATGAACGAAAAGCTCACTATTTCAGTCAAGGACGGGCGCAACACTCGCTTCTGGCTGGATAGATGGCTAGACTGCGGTAGCCTGAAAGAACAGTTTCCAAGACTGTTCCAAGTTAGCGTGCAACAGGAGAATTACATTGCTGATATGGGCGACTGGGTGGACGGAAGATGGACGTGGAAGCTAGTGTGGCGCCGGGCACTATTTGAATACGAAGAAAGCGCCCTGGCTGAATTAAATGAGGCGCTGTCAGTCTGCCCCACGTCCTGCCATGACTCCGACGAGTGCTACTAGAGTTCTTCGGGCAAAACTTCGATTACTAAAGATTTAACCGTAGCGCTGCAGGCTGGGAATAACCAGGTGTCGTTTGGAAACCCTGAGCTGAGGAAAATCTGGGCTGGCCTGTGTGAGCCTAGAGTTGAGATCACCCTATGGCTTGCGGTCATTAGAAGATTGACAACGAGGGAACTTTTGTTCGAAAGAGATATAGTACCGATTGGCGGAAGCTTATGCCCGTGGTGTGGGCGGTCTATGGAGAAGCTAGAGCATGTCCTGTTCTTATGTGTGGAAATAGCTGAAGTTTGGAGGCAGACCCTACGGTGGTGGAATGTGTGTTTCACTTTCAACAATTCAGTAGCAGAGGTCTATCATGATTGGTTTAATGTACAGCTACAAGGTAAAGCGAAAAAGGTATGGAGATCTACTCTTTGCTATGGTGTTTACTACATTTGGATGCACCGGAACAATAAGATTTATAGGGATGAGCCTCTTAATGCCCCAAAGGTTGTAACCCAAATCAAGATAGGGGTGTGGAGGTGGACGAAATGCTGGTGGAAAGACTTGTCAATGTCATGTGGCCTATTTGTTAGTGTAGTTTCTCTCAAGGAGTGTTTGGAGTAGCTTAACACTGTTGCGTACGAATTTTTGGTTTTAATGTTGCGTGTGTATGGGCCGATTGGTCTAGTGTTGTTATTTCTTGCTTAAGTAGTTGGACTCGTAGGTTGTAATGGATGTGGAGGGCACTCTTTTTCCTCCTTAAGCTTTTTCCCACTGGGTTTTGCTTAGGGGGTTTTAACGAGGCCCACTTTTATCCCATCCGACCTGAGTAATCAGGGTACTTATCATTAATAAATTGTCGAAAGCCTAAATTATCAAAAAAAAAAAAAAAAAGCTAAGCACCACTAGCAGTAGCCCAAAAAATTAGCGACCTCATCCCTGTGATGTACATTAACAACTTAATTCTTATAAATGAAGGTTGGAAAGCTTACCAAAATTCTGCCATCTCACTCGACGGTATCTGTTTGGACAAAGATTCATAAAATATCCTCAAGGGTTCCCTCTGCAGAACATTAAACAAAAGAGAAAGGAAGGAAAAAATGAGATTGTCTAAGAAATCATCTTTGAAAGAAATATTAGATTCTTGGTCTTGTAAACCAAAATTTCTAACCTCTTCTGGCGGATCAAACTTCTGCCCGGCCAAATTGTAGACCTTCTTCTCCCTTTTCACAGTTGTCTTGGTCACTTTTACAGATGTCTTGGATGAAGTTAACCTCTCTTTCATCTTTGAGTCCAGTTAAACAGATGCTCGAAGTTATCTACCAGGAGATTGATCTGAGTAATTTAGTATAATCAGAAGAAAAATAATAATTTGATGCTTGTGCATGAAAGGCTCAGTGTACACTTTCAACCTTCTTTCCCCAAATGAAGAGGGCATATTCGTAGCTCTGTCAATTATACATGGTTATTCTCCCAGCACATCCAATTGTCAGGTCAGACAAGACTTAGAGTGAATGGGAAAGGTTACCGCAAACTCAATCAAATTAAAACCCACTATTACCCTACGATGCAGTCTGGGGGCTGAAGATAAAACGACCAGTTCCCATTAGATAGAGTGATGATAGTCATCAAAAGGAAATTAATTGCAACGCCGTCGCATGCTGGCGTCAAAGCACCGTCAACAGCAGTGTAGCGCATATATAAGAAATATCAGTGTAGAATTAAGACAAATCTAATAATATTCAATCAGAATCGGCTGAAGATTCCACTTCATCCATCAATTCAATTTTAAAAATAGAAATCTTTCAAAGCTTACCAAACGCTAACAGATATTGCTACAGACAGGACCGAGAAAGAGGAAGGAAGGACTAATGGACTATGACTTGCGAAATTGCAATTCGAATCCAACAGGGAAACCGTTTGCTTACCGGAATGACGACGACGACGAGATAAAGGAAAGACGGCGGAACGATTGAGGTGAAAGAGGCAGCAATCGTTGGTAAGCTGATTTGTTTATTTTTTAAAATTACATTGTCATCCACCGATGTCTGTGTTAATTACAATCCGAGGCTTGAATATAATTACAAATACCGGAAACAACCGTCATGTTCTTTCTCTTATTCCGAGTCCGAGTACATTGGGATTGGGGTAAGAAAAACATGCCTCCGTTTGGGTCAGTTGCATCAGCCACTTTGGGGTTATTGAGCTGTCAAGAAGCTGAATTTAATTACTACCTTCGTCCCGTCATAAGTGTTCTGTTTGTTTTTTGACACGTTTTTCCACCTCAATATTAAACATATAAGGTAAAATAATTTTATAAAACTAAATTTTGTATTATATAGTTTATCATGTAAGGAATCATATGCAAAACTTAAATTTTTCAAAATTAATTTATCTTATATGTTAAAAATTGAAGTCAAACGACATGTCCAAATAGTAAATAGGACGGTCAAGCTGGGACGGAGGGAGTATAAAAGTGTCAACGGGTGATTAGAGTTAGCTATTTGAATTGCATTTGGTGAAAATATGAATATTACATTCATATCCATGACATTTAGAGAAATTACACACCCTGCCTATAAGGGGTGGTCAAGCCTCAGATGCCAAACATTCATACTAGCTTTAGCAAAAATATGCATTTGATGGTAGATAGAAGGTTTTACAAAGATCCAATAGCATCTTCATGTAGGTAGTAGAGCCCATTTTTAAGGATTCCCTGAAGGTAAGATTGTCTTTGTGGTTTATTCTTAATTAGAACATAGTTGGAGTGATATGAGGAGTACTATACTAGGTTATCAATACAAGCTTTATCATAGAAAAGAGATTCATGGTAATATTGGCACTTGAAAAATGTGTGATAGCAAGTTTCTCTATCCTATGTAATTATTTTCATGCGAGAATATCACAAATTATTAGAGCCATTTTGTGTAAGAAATAAGATAATGGCGCAAATTTACAGAGCCATTGTGTTTGATGTGTAAATAATTACTATTTCTATGTGTGACCTCCTCTATCCCATGTAGGGAAGAGATTGTAAGTTTGGATTTTTTTAAAAAAAAAATTGTGGGTGAAGCACTCTCCGGATACCAAAATTGTAATGTAAAACCTCTAAAGTGAAAATTTTCTCACGACAGGAGATCACAAGACAAACATTTCACTAATCACACAAGCACACAGACAAGCATTCATAGAATACAAGCAAACAAGCATGCAAGTTGACGAGGTTAACATCACCGGCGTCGAACGCAAGGCCCGACTAGCCTAATGCATGTCTGTCCCGGGCAGGGCAAGGCTCTGCCACAAGACAGCCACCACCATAGCCTGACAGGGACTAGGAGTGGACTTTAACCACCCAACGACGAGCTCTCAACACCGACTCACTTATCCCGATACTAGACTTCGGGACTAGCGGGGCTGGATCCCAATTGTTTAATCAACACCGTCCCTAAGACCCAGGCCCAGGTCCAGAGGCATTAACACCCGAACAGCTAGCCAACAACAGAACCCGACCTCAAGCCGAATCCATGGTAACTCAAACTCCAAGGAGTGAGCTGACCCATGGCCTATCTCTAAGGGGAAACCCCGGGCCGTCGGCGGAGCGTTCCAACATGGACAACGTTGAACACTCGCCTCCACTCTAATCCAAACTGTCCTTGTCTTAACCCTATATCGGGTCTCACAAGCGCGTCGCCCATCGCACCATAAGTATAAGGGACTGGGTGCCAATAAGGTGCCGAACAGTTTACGTCAACCAGAAATGGAAAAGAAAACTTGAGCACAAATATTTATGAGAACAAGTGATTAAAAGGAGTAATTAAATCTATTACAACAATATGGTGTCACATGGCCTCTCGCCTTACACATCTAACACTAATATCGACCATTTGAGCGTTATGAGAAGGTAGTCTTTTATTTTCTAACATCTCTTCTCTGATTTTGATAGTCTCCTTTTCTGTCATCTCACTCAGCGTTGTCGTTCTTCCTCAATTTGATTGAAGACTAGTAGCTAAGGAGATGAATGTGTTGCACTGTTTCATATTCTAGTCCAAGATCAATGATAACTACAAAACAAACTAAGGATTAGTAAGATGTTATCCACCTGCCGCTAGGGCTAGTCAATCCTAACATGACCCAAAATCTGACCTGAAACCGACATGCTAAAACACAGGTATGGGTTACAATTTCAACCTAAAAACATCATCACCACCCCTCTATTCGTGAGTATCGTTCTGAAGAAAAAAAAACTACTAATCTTCTCAATTACATGTGTTCTAGGTATGAATCCATTATTTTATTCATTATATGCATTACCAGTCTTGCCTCTTTCTAAATGTTTAATTTTTTATTAACTATCTTTATTGTCGTGTATGACATTTATGGGTGCACCTGCATGATGTTTCAACACGTGATCTGTTAAGTGAAATGAGGTCATTGTTTGCTGAAAAATGGATTGAACAGATTGGGTCAGAGTTAAAAATTTTTAAACGGATTAGGTTTGGGTCATGATTTTTTGAACATATTTTTAGATAGGGTTAGGTTAATGATATTTTAATTAGGTTGAGTTAGTGTTAATCTCAACCTAACCATTTGACCTAAATTACCAAATGACCGTGGCAACCCAGTAAAGTGACCCACATGACCACATAGCTGGATGATGAGGAAACAGTGTTACCCACTTGGCAACTGCTGACGAATGTCCCGGGTGACATTGTTAGAGAAATTGTTGTACTACAAGTACATTTGATGAAATGTATACAAGTATCCTTTCTATACTATTTAGATGAGGATTTTAAGCCGCCTACAAACATCTGGACTATTTATTTATTTACAGTTGGGCCTTTACTATCAGTATCGGAGTGGGTTAGGCTTGGGCTTAGGCTTAGCCCACTAGCATCATCGTTACTATTCCTACTTTCTCAATTCAAGGTTCTCAATGCCGTAGTGCCATTTGCTACCATTTACATCTTGAACTATTTCAGCTTTGCCATCGAAACCGAGGCACTGTTAGGCAAACACGAAGCAAACTATGTATCGATACCTTTATTTTCTCTACAAGAAAACAAATCACAGAGTATATAAAAATGACTCACTCACTCACTCACTCACTCCCTCCTCTTGACTCTGAAACTGATTAACCCTATTAAACCAAACAGAATGAAGAATCATATGAAACAGATCATACTTAACCGGTTTAACATTCCACAAAAAATGTCTCTGCACCATCTTAACCCTCATGAACAACCTGAGATACCTTTTCTCAGGTATAGCCACCAGTATCTCCTTCAACCTAGGCACATCTTTTTCAGCAACAAACACCGCGAAGGAGTCCCAGTTCAAAGTCTCAAACATTGGGGGAATAAAATTATCGGAGATGATGACGGGCACACACTGATGGAAGATGGCTTCCACCACACGCGGGCTGTTAACCTCGTATCCTCTTGGACAGATGCAGTACTTGCTGTCCTGCATGTATGAGATGTAGTTCCGGTTTCCCTTAGTTTTGGGTAGCTTGTCAAAGACTTTTATGTCAGGGTCACGGTTTCCTCCCCAGTGTTTGAGGAGGATCGGGCGGAGGTAGCCGTGTGCAACCTGTCCAGCGAAGAAGGCGAGGGTTTTGCGTTTTGAAGGGGGTTTGCCGCCTAGGGACTTGAGTGGTGTTTTTGGGGAGTGAACATTGGTTTCTGGAAGTGAAATATCCTTTCCGAATTTGAATGAGCCGACTTTCACATCAGCATTGCAGAGTGCTCTGATGCAGGTTGACATGACGTGCTTTGTCTCATCCGGAGCCTGTTATTATTGTTGATAAGATATATATTAGTAATGTAATCAGAATCAGACAGAAAATGATTGTTAGTCATGATCAGATGAAATTATTATTAAGTTACCCAATCATGGCAAGAGATGAGAAAGTGATCAGCCCCGGCAGTACGATTCCAGAAGGGGTATTTTGCGACGATCCCATCCATGTAATGTTTGAGGTACTGGACTAAGTTATCCCGGCGGTGGGAATTAGGGACGTAGAAAGTGGTGACTAGCAATTGGGAGCTGAATGGTAAGTAGAAGAGGTGAGCTTTATTTGGGTCATTGGTGAGGAATTTCTTGGCTGACTCCATGTGCTTCATGAACCATCCTTCTGATGCGTAGATTCCCTGGAGATTAGGGCGATGGAACACCGGTCTGTCTCCTTCCTTGTATACGTAGACCTTCAGTGTTCTCTCCATCAGCTCGTAGCTCCTGCAAAAAAAGAACATATATTATATATGTATATACTTTTTTTTAAAAAAAAAAATCAATAAATAAGTGGCGGGAAAAAGATGCCGTAATTTGTGTTTTGTGATACTACAATACAATGGCGAGGCAAGTGGAGTATTAATTTCAAATCCAAATGCGTACGAATGAAAGGAGAGAAGGTTGCTTGGTGTACATGTAATGTGTGTATTGATTGTACCTGTAAAACTGGGTGACATTGCGGTATAGAGGGCCATAAAGTCCGGTGGCTGTTGGAGGAGGTTGAGCATTCTGTATTTCGGATTTGGCATGTACCAACTGTCGATCAGCTATGGAAGGCCATAATGGTACCTGTTGTGTTGTATGCAAAGAAAATTGTTAACCATAACATAACTACCACATGTATACTACTAATCCCTATTTTCTACTATTCTTAGGATGTCAATTGTAAGGTAGTGCTAGTAAGTAGGTAGGTAATGTAACTAAAACTTACGAGGTGAGGCATACCATCGAGCGGGTTGACCGAAGACCTTCAGTCAACAGCTCATCCATATCTCTGAGTGAATACACATCTTTTTCCTTCTTCAGAGGCGGCTGCGTCACAACAGCCGGGATACTCTTCTCTTGTAGAGGCGGCGGCGGTAACTGTGGTGTGGGTGGAGGTGGAGATGGTGAGGTGTTAATGTTTGGGGGTAACAGCGGTGGAGTTGTAGTGCTGTTAGGCTTTGAGGAGATGGGCAAGATGATGGTAGCAGCTGCCGGAGGAGGAGATCCTGATGATGAGGTTGAAGAACTTGAATATATAGTCACCTGTCCTAGACCCGCCATAGCGGCCGATCGATACTATTAGAGCTAGTAGTAGTGTGATCACCACCCAAAGAGTGTTTCCTTCTGTTAAAATTGTTCTGCTCTGATGAAGTAGGATCACTGACTGGACTAATATCATCATCATCATCATCATCTATACCGTTATCATTGTCACCATCGGCTCCTAATGGTGCAGGTGCAGAAGCTAAGATTTCTTCGAATGACCAATGATCCTTGGTCAAGTTTACAATACCAGGGGGAAACGCGTCGTTTGAGGGATTAGCAATAGCGGAGAAATTCATCAGAGCAGAGGCAGAGCCGTCATCATTCTTAGGTGCTGGAGAAGATTGATGAGTGATCGAATTTGTGTTTGAAGATTGAAGAGAAAAAAGAGATGAGATGATATTACTACCGTTAAGGAGGGATGTGTACTCGTACAATGTAATGGCTGCAAACACTGCCGCCATTAGCCATAGCCACCGCCTGATCTCTCCTTTGAACAGGGATTGCACCTCAAACTTGCTCATAATTTAATGTTCTTCTTCGTCGTCGTCGTCTAAATTGGTTTGACAGCAGCATTAATTGAGTTTTCTACCAGCCAGCTGCAGAGATGATCGACCAGTTGATAAAAACTAATTTATCAAATGTCTGATTGATTTGTTTCTTGGGTCATGATCGTCATACTTTTGCACTCAGCAAGTAAAGTAATTATTCGCCACAAACTGAATCTGAAAGCAGTAGATAGAATCAAACAAGAAATTTAGAAACCAGCTTTCATGAGGAGATGCCATAACTCACTAGGAAAAAGGTTTTTTTTTTATCGGTGACCATGACATATGATATGAGTGAAGCAGGACAGGTCAAAGATGTAACATCCACACACAAACACAGACAGACCCCTCCCCGAGTCGCAAAACGGTGAACTGAGTGAAACTGAAGTCTGAATCTAATTACTACTGTAGTAACAATTTTAGGAGTTGGACAACAAAATTATTTTTAGGGAAAATCTAAAGAACCAGATTCCAATCGGTTTTGATTGAAGTGAGTGAAGGAAAGAACCAACCACGAAAGTGAGATAGAGACAGATGGGGAGAAAGCAAAAGAATCTTAATGATCTATTCCAAGTGGGAAAAGCAAGTTAGCAGCCGCTAGTTGAAGTTTCTAATTTGACGTGTGTGCTTGATCAAACTGTAACTTTCTCTCTCTAAACGAGATACATTCAGAAGAATGGATGCAAGGCAAGCTCCAATCGATCAAGCAGGATGATCGAACCCAGAATCGCAGCTACCAATTCATATAGAAAAAGAAACAACTACTCGATTCATTATAAAAAATGCTGCTTAATTAGTTCAAACTTCAGAGATAAGAAAGACTGTAGCCGACCCGAGAAGATGGAGAACAGAACAGAGATCATCAGAAACACAGGAAAAGACTTGCATGCAAAAACACTGTTGAATCGAAGATGGGAAAATAAACAAAGCAACCCGAAAACCCAGAAATTTGTTCGGAAATTGATTGAGTAGCAGGTTGCTTATTGAAAACAGAGCATTTACCTCGATCGATTTCCCGGCCGTCTCTCTCTTCGGTGGAAGATTTGAACAGGGACAAAAGGAAGGCGGCTTCACAAGCAATTTTGTAGTAATAGAGAGAAGAAAAAAGGATATCAAGTTGGCCAGTGTAATGAATTTCAAACTGAGTTTCTCACAAGATTCTTTGTGGAGAGTTTAATGAGATTTCTTTGGTGTGTTCCTATTCTTTTCTCTGTTACTCTGTCCTAAAACAGAAATGTGTGAAGAGAGAGAGAAGTTGAGCTGAAATCTAATACGTAACTTGTTGTATTTACTTCCCCGGAGGAGACTGTAAATTACGCTTTAATTAATCTGTAAATTAGACGGTAACGCTGTGTTTGTTTTCAATAGAAGTCGCAATAACAGACGCTACACCCGGGGTTGGGGTGCCGACTATTAACTTAGAAATTACCCAGGATTTCAAACTTTTTATATGCTAAAAAATTGCATCATAACATAAGAGAAGAAAGGTCCATCCACGTGATGCGTAGTGTATGGGCGGTTCAAGCTTCACCATTCACTTGTCATCACCTTGCCACTTCCGGTCAACTATGGACTACTTTAATCCAGTGTCCCCCCCACACACACAGTAAACTCACTTTTTTTTTGCTAAAACCTCCGGTTTACCGGCCCCAGCACTTAGCATTCATTCTTCCGTAAAACTGAACTAAAAACTAGATCGGTTATCATTTGAAATAAGAAAAAGTATTGAGAAAAAGTAAATAAAAAAATATAAAAAATTAATATAGAAATTATATATATATAATATAGAGAGAGAGAAAAAAACTAATTAAATAAACTTATTTTGATAATTGTGTAATGGGTCCTAACATGTCAAATCCAAACCTGTAGTAGTATTTGGTTAGGCCATTCTTTTTTGGTTTTTAATCGGTTATTTTGTTTTTTTATTTCGTTTGTTTTACATTTTCTTACTTCAGCTTATAATTGACAACAGTCAATAGTCTCAAACTATAAAAAAGAATAGGCATTCAACTGTTTTTCAAAAAAAAAAACTGTAAAACTTGTTAGACCTGTTATAGTAAGTATTAAGATCAGAGGTTGGGTCGGTCCGAAACTTGAAAATTTATGGAATGCTCCCCTACATTCAAAAAAAAAAAAATATATAAAATGATATAATATATCGTTTCTTTGAGATCTAAAGGTAGAATCTCGGTATGAATCTCGAGCTTTTGCCTCGAACTAAGTTTTATACTGCACTTCATATTATACACATCTAGCTGCTCATGAATTCCTCAATTCAAAGGTCTAGATTTACAATTTTATATACCTACCATCACTTTGTTAATCTCTCACTAGTTCATACATCATGTGATCTATCGCGATTATAAAAATAATTGCTTGATTATATATAATGTAAATGGTCCGCTCTCTGCATGCAGTCTCTGTCATTATCTGCCGTACGAAACAATTAAGAAAAAAGATCATCTCTTCTCACGGCTAAAACGACAAATCGGAATTACATTACTATTGTTTTGCTGACAATTTGTCCGCATTCGGAATCACTACCATCTTTTAATAACTTCTATTACTGTAATTACTGTAAAAGGGATCATCCATCTATACACGCTTGTCATCTTCTTCATAAAATCAATTCAATTCAATTGAGGACTGCTATTTTTAGTTTTAGCTCAACAATAGCAACTTAATTCAATTCAATCTGCTATTTGTAGTTAGAACTCAAACAATAGCCCTATGGGAGGATGCAGCGCAAAGCAAGAACATTTTGATAAGGGGAGCTAATCGAACTTCAATCTAATTTCAATACTGAAGAACTAGCTAGCACCTTTGTTGCCCATACTCCTCACGACTCAGAGTTGATAATCGTTTACTCGTACAATTTTGGATCGAGTTGGAGACACGCAATATTAAAAATTGAGATGGATTGATTGGGGTGACGGTTTTATTCTTCTACTGTGTCAATAACTTTGCTTAATACACTGATTATATATATATATATATATATATTGGTACATGACAAGAGCAAGTTGTCGGTTCTCAACTTTGGGATTAATTACTAAACTCCATAAATAGTGTAATAGTAGATGCGGATCGTCCTATACAAACTTGACAAGATGAGATCTGTGCACCCATCGAACCACGTCATCGTAGATATTTATATTTGATAATGCGGCAATTATTCAACACAAGTCACTGCTGGACCACATAAATTATACGATATCTGTACCGATCAAGGCTTTTTACTTTAAAAAAAAATACCATTAACATTGAAGATTAGACTTACAATGAGAAACTAAATTCCTATAGAAAGACTAGTAGTGTGGTTCAGTCAAGTTTGTGGATGGTCTTGGAGGTTGGTTTAGTACGGTGATGTTTTCATATGTTGAGGTTGGAAATTAATGTGCTAGTATGAATATTAGTACAAAAGACCGTTTTTTTGCCCCTCATTTTCGACGGTTTTTATAATTTGGCTGAAAAAGAGTGTCGGGTCAGGGCATTTTCGACAGTTATTACGAAAACCGTAGAAAAAAAGTTTTTTTTTTTAATTATAACATTATTTTTGGTGGTTGTTCTCACGAACCGCCGAAAATAAACTTTTTATACGAATCGCCGAAAAAGGGTCCTACATCTAAACCCCCAACCACGTTCATAACACAATTTGTATCGCCAGTTTCCCCCCTCTCTGCGCAACCAAAATCACCCAACAATCATCATCGCTTCAGCATCGAACTCCGCCACCACCACCACCACCAGCCCGAAGCGCCGCCACCCACGCCCACCCCAGTCACGTCGCCGCCTCCTCGCCCTTGTTGCTGCCTAAATCAACCGAAAAACATAGTGATTTAGGTCAGTTTTTATAGATTTTTAAATTTCTGATTTCTGTCAAATTGGACCTTAATTTGTTGTTAAAATGGAATTGTTGATTGATTCGTGTCCTCTAAATAGTATTTAATTGATTGGTTTGAGTGGAAATACTATATGTGCGTAATTTTCAAAAATAATCTATATGCTCGCAAGGTATTCGATGAAATGCCTTAACCAATTTCAGCTACTGTTTTTACTATCTTTCTACTGTTTGTGTGAATTGTATTGACAAGTAAACAACCTTGGTGAATTGACATATCAATTGTACTGTGTTTTCTTCATTTAGATACTACACAAGATTGCTGGTGTAGTCGCGTCAGCTAACTCCTCGTCGCCTTCGCTCACCACCCGCTTCTGCAACTCCCATCGGATCTGACAAGAGTCCGAAAAAAGGAAAAACATGTGAGACATGGGTTTTTTTTGCTAATTGTTGTTTTATAACTACAACTATTATCCTAGCTCACTTCTAATTATTATGGTTCACAGTTACACTTTGACAGCAACGTTTGTCGTCGTCCTTCACCCTGTTTCCTCCCTCTGATCGAGTTCCGCTTGTTCCTCGTCCTTCCAAATACATATTAGTTTTATTTTTCAACCTAGATCAATTTCTATTTATCATAATTGTTTGTATAATTTGTTGATTTATATATAATAGTTAGTTGCAGGATATATATATAGTATAACACTATAAGAACCAACTATATATATATCTATATATATATATATATATATTATATATATATATATATATATCACCAAGTAGTATATATATTATAGATGTATATATTCATATAATACAATTGTATATATATAAATTATACAGACTAGCCGTGTAAGAACCATATTATAATATGTCCTTTACCAAAGATAGGTTCATCATTGTTATTTTTATATTTAATATTTTAAATATTTGTTAGGTTATTATAAATTATAAAATATATTTTTGTAGATATTTTTTAGTTTTTAACTTTCAAGTGGTGTTTGTAGAATGGACCGTGAATGGATGTACGGTCAGCGAGAGAATTATTTTGAATCAAAAGTGGATAATGAATTTTGCAGAGCATCTCTTGATCATCAGAAAAGGATGAACGAGACACACATTCCCTGTCCATGTGCACAGTGTCAACTTCACGATAAGTTCCATAATATACATACAATCAGATTTCATCTATCAAGGTGTGGATTTATGCCCAACTACAAGATATGGTTTTTGCATGGCGAGTCTTTAGAAGCTAGTAGTAGGGTGCAAACTTCCACTCAACCGAACAGTGAACCAAGAATGGTTACCGATGGTACTACATTTTCTGATAATGAGTGTGATCTAAGTGACAATGAAATCAACGACGACAGTGAAAAGATTGAACAACTGGACTCTGTGCAGCAAGATGTTGAAGATAATTTCACAGACAACCCGGCTGAATATCAAAGATTAGTTGACGCATCACGATCCCTTTTGTTCCCCGGATGTGTCAAATTTATAAAATTGACAGCCGTGCTACACTTGCTCAATCTGAAAGCAAGATTTGGCTGGAGTGATAAAAGTTTTACGACACTTCTAGAACTCTACTTCTACTTATGATGCAAAAAAATTGCGTCCTATGAATGTGGAGTACAAAAAGATACACACATGTCCAAACAGTTGTATATTATACAGAGGAGAGAGTGCACATTTTGAATCAGTGTCCAAAATGTCAGTTGTCAATGCTACAAACAGAAGGACGGTCAATCATCCAATTCTAAGAAAAGAAGTCCTCCAACAAAAGTCATTTGGTATTTACCCATAATACCAAGATTCAAACTTTTGTTTGCAAATGTCAGAGATGCCCAAAATTTAAGATGACACACAGAAAGGAAGAAAAAATGATGATGAGCTGAGACATTCAGCTGATTCACCACTGTGGAGGACTATCGACAGAAGATTTAAAAATTTTGCTAGTGATAATCGAAATTTGAGACGGGTTGTGTACAAATGGGATGAATCCATATGGCAGTCTAAGTAGTCAGCACAGCACTTGACCTGTTCTATTGGTGATCTACAATCTTCCTTCGTGGTTGTGTATGAAGTGAAAATACATAATGTTTTCATTGTTGATCTCTGGACCTAAACAACCCGGACATAATATCAATATATACCTTGCACCGCTGATTGATGATTTAAAATTGCTATGGAATCAGGGGATAGTGGTTTATGACGGTAGGGTTGTCAATCTTGACACGAACCCGAAATCCGACCCGAAAACGACACGTTAAAATGCGGGTTTGGGTTGCAATTTTCAACCCGAAAACATTTTTGGGTCGGGTTCGTGTTGGGTTGCTAAAAACATGGGTCGGTTTTGGGTTTGAGCTGCCAACCCGATTTCAACCCGCAACCCGAAACCATTTTTGAAAAAGAAAAGAAAATATATATATTCTTATAGTTATGTGACATAACCCTAAATATGTAAATCATGTTACCATTTATGTTTAATGGTTTTTTATGTTATGTTATATTGTTTTGGTGAATTTTGTAGAATTTGTATTGATAGTACAATATTTTTAATATTTTAATATTGGGTCGATTTCGG
Organism: Limonium bicolor; assembly: GCA_023374045.1. Taxonomy (NCBI): domain Eukaryota; kingdom Viridiplantae; phylum Streptophyta; class Magnoliopsida; order Caryophyllales; family Plumbaginaceae; genus Limonium; species Limonium bicolor. The sequence continues at coordinate 364,265,753 of CM041776.1, read as the reverse complement.
GTCGATTTCGGGTTGATTTCGGGTCAATTCGGGTTGATTTAGGGTGTCAGGTCAATTTCGGGTTGACTTCGGGTCATCAGGTCAGTTTCGGGTTGACATAACATAACCCGTTTCGGGTTCGGGTCGGTTTCGGGTTGAGGTGAAACATGAGCAGGTCGGGTTTGGGTTGAAGTCAACCCGACCCGAAACCTGAAATTGACAACCCTATATGACGGTTACGACAGACAAAAATTTACACTTAGTGCCACGTTGTTTTGCACAATAAATGACTTTCCAACGTACGAGAACTTATCTGGATACACAGTAAATGACACATTTGCTTGCCTAATAGAGTTTTGGGTAGTTGTGTATGTATATGGCCATTTGTGACCATTTGAAATGTGTTATATGGTCATTTGTGACCATTTGAAATGTGGTGTATGGTAATTTGTGACCATTTCATCATTATTTTGATTTTTTGGATAATTTCTTACAAAGAGTGATGACATCCTCTACCATGTGATGTAGAGAGATGTGTGGATATATCTAGTTACATATTTATAGGTTTGTTGACATATGTGGGATTATTAACAAAAAAGAGAAAAACAAAATTTTTGGCAGTTCTTTGTTGGAACCGCCGAAAATGGTCCGATTATTTCACATCTTTTCACCCTCTGAAAGGTCTTATTTTCGGCGGTTTTCTCCTTAGGAACCACCGATAATTGTTGTTATTTTTGGCGGTTTCATTAAGGGTGTTCATAACTGGTTAACCGGCTTTTCGAAACCGAAAAGCTGGCTAATCAGATTGTCGGTTAGTCAAATTTGATAACTGTTACTGGTTCATTTAGAAGCGGTTAACCAGGAGTTAATCGTTGGTTTTGGTGCGGTTTTACCGGTTTAACGGTTAACCAAAATTATGTAGATTTATGTGTTTTTTTCTTATTAGTAAAAAATGTGTGGTTTTACCTGTTAGGGTGCGATATTGAACCGGTTAAACCGCCGATTTTGATAAGATTTTATTGGGTTTTGTATAATTCTAACCATTAACTATATAATTGTATATTTATTTTTGGTAAATCTAATAATTAACCATATAGTTTTATACTTATACTAAAAAAAATTAAAAATTAATAAATTAAATGCTTAAACAATTTTTTTGGTTAACCGGATTCATCAAAATCAATAACCGGAACCGGGAAACTAAACGGTTTGGTTAACTGAACCGGCAAACGACTTCGGTTAATCGGGTTTCCGGTTTCACCGGTTCCGGTTGACGCTTCCGGTTTTCCATGAACACCCCTAGGTTTCATAACCGTTGAAAATAAGGCACCCTTTTTCGACGGCAGCATTTTCGACGGTTTAAAACCGCCGAAAAGGCTTAAAACAACCACCGAAAAAGATCATTTTTGTACTAGTGGAATCAACAAAGCATCAAGGCCAACCGAGTCAAAAATCTTATCAGGATTGATGTAGTAAATATATATCCACCATTTCCAAGACAAGGTATTCCAAGGTGTTTCAATTACCCGCCAGCATAAGAATGTAGGAAACATAATTCTCACCAAGGCTCACGAACACCACATTCAATAAGGCAAGGAAACGCAGATTTGATTAGTATCAAAATCGACCACAACTAGAAGTTGGACCTCCACATCATCCAAAGGGAAAACCAGAGCAAAATGAATCTTTAGTGAAACTACAACACGTCACATACTATGAAGACGTTAAAATGATGGGGATGAACGTGAAATTTTGTAACTCAAGATAAAATGACTAAAGAAACAATAAAAACCAAATCATTTTGATTTTATTTTTTAATTTCCATGACAAACATTCCTCGTTCTAAATGAGACGCTAATGCTTAAAATGGTAAATCAGTTTAGCTGAGTTAAGACTTCAACAAGCCATGATCGTGTTGGTTTGGCTTGGATGTTACGAAGGCAGGCTGGGGTATCGAACGTCGGATGCGTAGCTTATAAATGGCACATGCTTATTTCGGATGCGGAGGCTTTGGCAATTGAAGGAGCTTTGGAGGCTGCTCAAAAGACAGGATACATTCCCTGAGAGTCATTTCAGACTGCAAGTCCATTTTTCAGTACCTTCATGGGGAGCGGTTGCTTCACTCTTACCTTCCACAACAGCAATTTTGGATAGACTTATGGGAAACCTAGGATGTTTTAACGATGTGGGTTGGTTTTATATCCCACGTGATGCTAATATTGCAGCGCATAGTCTTGCTAACCATGCTCGGAGTGCCCAGCTCACGGGTTCATGGTCTCTGGATTTAATTCCAGAATTTGTGTAACACCCCCAAACACTGGCCTAGGAGTTAGGGGTATTACACGCCGCGTATTATTACATAATGACGCAAGGCTCTAATAAGCAAACTTAATCAGATAACAAATAAGGCCCAAACGAAATACTTAAATAAAGTATGATCGAAGAGAGGTTAAAACATCCCCAAAAGTCATTACAGAACCCACCAAACAGATGTCAAAAGCGGAAGCTTAACAAAATATGCCCAAAGGCTCAAATTCAATACAAAGGTCTCAAAAGAAGCTAAATACAAAGCAGCTAAACTCTAGAAGCTGAGGGGAGACGATCCTCGCTAATCAATCTGCAAAAGCGTTAGAAATAGGGGAATGAGCACACAACTATGCCCAGTAGATGACCAACTTCATCAACCAGCATGCTCAAAACATTTACAGAATATTGACAAATCAGAAGGAGTCAAGAATCCACAAATATGTCAGAAATCAGAAACAGAAGTCCATTCGTTAAGGAACTAAACAGAGCAGAAGCAGACAGAAGCAGAAAAACAGAGTGGGACACTAGCGATCACAGCATACAGACAGAACGAGCAACCAGCTCGTGAACAGAACGAGGAAACCTCACTCGTAAACAGAACAGGTGTAAACACCCGTGAACAGAACGGGGAACATCACCCGTGAACAGAAGGATCCTACATAGCGCGCTACGAGACAGCGTAACCAGCCATCCAAAGGCTCAGACACAGAGATAACTAGGTCCCAAAACAGAAGCTTAAATACAGATAAGCATATGTGCACCAATGGCACCAGAAAGCACATAGATAGCTTGGAAATCAGATGGGGAATCAACCCCGCAAACGGAAGTCAAAACGGAGCTCAAACGAGCAAGTTATGGCAAAACAGTACCTGTCCGAACTTGTGTCCGGACATCAATGTTCGGACACAAGTCGAGACTCAGAAGAAATCAGACAGATGTCCGAACTGTGTCCGATAAAGTTCGGACACAGTCGAACTTAAAACAGAAGAAAATCAGAGGTGTCCGAACATCCAAGTTCGGACGGATGTTCGGACGTCTTCGGAAATCAGAACGTGTAGAGTCCGAACTTGTGTCCGGACATCAAGTCGACACAGTCCAAAATCAGAAACAGAAGGCTGTGTCCGAACTTCAAAGCTCGGACGGAAGTTCGGACACAGCGAAAACTTCAGAGAATAAAAGCGCAGAAGGGCATGTCCGAACTTCAACGGTCGGACAGAAGTTCGGACACGCCGAAAATACAGAGAACAGAGGCGATTTCAACAACAGAGGCACAAAAACCAATCAAACACAACACACATTTACAAAACAACCTTGGGGGTTTAATCCATTGAAATGGCATTAAACGACATAACACACACAAACACAAGATCAAATCATTGAGTTAATCTGTAGAACCCAAACTCCCCAAGGCTGAACACACGGATCGAATCCGAAAGCCACCTACCTCAGTATACAGCAGAGACAAATTCCTCAATTCTGAATAGCAGAATCCAGCCAGAGTAGACCCTCGAACGCAGACCGAACGCAAACCAAAACACTGAGCGAAACACAATTGCAATCCCAAATCAGAAACGCAACCAAAACCCCGAAACTGAAACTGAAACCTGAACGGGAACACTATTCTCACCTGAATCTGACAGTAGGACAACGGATTCGCGGACGACGCCAACAGTAGAAGAGAATTGACAGAGAATGCGGAGTAGCCACTGATTCACAATCAGATTGCAGAGGGGAATTAGAAAGCGAAAATCCTCAGAACCATAGAACCGAAGAATCAAAGAGAAAGCAATCTGACCACCCTACCTCGAAGAAACCAGCAATTCGCAAGGACTAGCAATCTGCAGTGGAACCTTGACAGCAGAATAATGAGGCTTGACTGATCGAGAGAAGGAACGGCTTTGAGAGAGAAGAGAGAGAGCAAGGAAGAGAGGAGCGTGAATGATCGTGAGAACGTGCTTTGAAGAGAGAGTAATTAAGAGAATATGGAATAAATAGGTTAGGGAATTAATATGAAGTTAACTCACCAGAAACTAAAACGGATGGGGAAAAGACTTCCTCGTCCCCAACTTCTTATTAAGGACTTCCATGTCCTAAATTCAGAATGAACCAACTTAACGAACCATAGTAACTTAAATAAAATATAACCAAATCTTGGGTTATAACATCACCTCCCCCTTAAAAGAATTTCGTCCTCGAAATTAAAACATACCTATTGCTCGAAGAGAGCGGGAAACTTAGAACGAACTTCGCTTTCGACCTCCCAGGTCGCCTCTTCCTCTGACTGACCCGACCACTGCACCTTCACCAAGGGCATGGTCTTGCTCCTAAGCTTACGAACATCTCGGCTAGAATCCTCGAAGGAACTGCCTCGAACGTGAAGTCCTCCCTCAACTGAAGCGGACTGAAGTCGATCACATGAGATGGGTCCGGAATATACTTCCTCAGCATAGAAACGTGGAACACACTGTGCACTGCTGCTAAAGACGGAGGCAGAGCCAAACGATAGGCAACCGGTCCGATCCTCTCTAGGATCTCAAAAGGACCCACAAAACGAGGGCTAAGCTTGCCTCTCTTCCCAAAACGAACGACTCCTCGAACTGGGGAAACCTTCAATACACATGGTCGCCCACCTCAAACTCTAGAGGTCGTCTCCTCTGATCGGCGTAGCTCTTCTGACGACTCTGAGCCACAAGCAGACGCTCTCTATAGACTGAATCTTGCCCACAGCATCCTGAACCAAGTCTGGACCAATCACAGCTCTCTCCTTCAGATCATCCCAACAGATGGGTGATCTGCACCTCCTGCCATACAAGGCCTCAACGGAGCCATCCCGATACTGGTCTGAAAGCTGTTATATAGGCGAACTCATCAGTGCACGTGCTGATCCCAACTGCCCCCAAAGTCCAACACATGCTCTGAGCATGTCCTCAAGGACCTGATTCGTCCTCTCTGTCTGACCGTCTGACTGAGGATGATAAGCTGAACTGAAAGACAACTTCGTCCCCATAGCCTGATGCAAACTCTGCCAGAATCTGGACACAAACCTCGGATCTCTGTCAGACACAATCGAAGCAGGAACCCCATGTAGACGCACAATCTCATCCACGTACAACTGAGCCAAACGGTGCAAACTGAAGGTCTTCCTGACAGGTAGGAAGTGAGCGCTCTTCGTGAGCCGGTCCACAATGACCCAAACTGCATCAAAACCCCTCGGAGTCTTAGGCAGTCCCATAACAAAGTCCATACCGACGCTCTCCCACTTCCACTCCGGAACGGGAAGAGGCTGAAGCAAACCAGCTGGTCTCTGATGCTCGGCTTGACCTGCTGACAGGTCCGACATCTGGATACAAAGTCAGAAATATCCCTCTTCATGTTGCTCCACCAGAATGTCTCCCGCAGATCCCGGTACATCTTCACCCCTCCTGGGTGTACCGAGTAAGGAGCTCCATGAGCCTCCTGCATGATCTCACGCTCAAGGCGTCGTCTGCCGGCACACACACTCGGTCTCTGAACCTCAGGCAGCCATCCTCTGCAACCTGAACTCAGACTCCTGACCCGCAGCAATCATCTCTGATCTTACCAACGACATCAAGCTCCTGACTGGCCTTGATCCTGTCGATCAAGGTAGGCTGAATCTGTAATGTGCTAACATCCCAGATCTCTCTGGTCGGACGACCCAGATACCCATGCGCTGCAACTCCTGAGCAGACCTCTGCACACCAGACAAAGCACAACGGTCCCGACGGACCCCTCCTACTGAGCGCATCAGCCACAACGTTCGCCTACCAGGATGGTAGAGGATCTCCAGATCATAATCGTGCAGTAACTCCAGCCACCTCCTCTGCCTCAAGTTCAACTCCTTCTGAGTGAACAGATACTTGAGGCTCTTGTGGTCCGTATAAACTTTGCACGCTGCTCCATACAGATAGTGCCTCCAAATCTTCAGAGCAAACACCACAGCAGCTAGCTCCAGGTCGTGGGTCGGATAGTTCTTCTCATATGGCTTAAGCTGACGAGAGCCATATGCAACCACCTTCCCCTGCTGCATCAGAACACACCCAAGTCCCCTATGGGACGCATCACAGAAAACCTCCAGACCCTCGGTCCCCTCTGGAAGAGTCAAGATCGGCGCAGTAGTCAACCTCTTCTTCAGCTCCAGAAAACACTGCTCACAGGCATCGCTCCACTCGAACTTCACATCCTTCTGAAGCAACGAGTCAACGGAATCACCAACTTGGAGAAGCCCTCCACAAACTTGCGGTAATAGCCCGCCAATCCAAGGAAGCTACGAATATCTCCAACATTAGTAGGCCTGGCCCACTCAGTAATAGCTCGAATCTTCTCCGGATCCACGGAGATACCATCCTTAGAGACCACATGTCCCAAGAATACCACCTGATCCAACCAGAACTCACACTTCTTCAGCTTCGCGTACAACTCGTTCTCCCTCAGAGTCTGGAGAACGGTCCTCAAATGCTCCTCGTGCTCCTCAGCACTCTTGGAATACACCAAGATGTCATCAATAAACTACCACGAACTGGTCCAAAAACGGCTTGAACACCCGGTTCATCATGTCCATAAATACAGAAGGCGCATTCGTCAGACCGAATGGCATCACAGGAACTCGTAGTGTCCATAACGAGTCCTGAAAGCGGACTTAGGCACATCGTCTGCCTTAATCCTCAGCTGATGATAACCGACCTCAGATCGATCTTCGAAAACACCTTAGCTCCTGCTAACTGGTCGAACAAGTCATCTATGCGCGGGAGAGGATACCTATTCTTAATGGTAACCTTGTTGAGCTCCCTGTAGTCAATGCACAACCGCATGCTACCGTCCTTCTTCTTAACAACAACACTGGCGCTCCCCAAGGCGATACACTAGGGCGAATGAAGCCCTTATCCAGCAGCTCCTGCAACTGGACCTTCAACTCCTTGAGCTCAGCAGGCGCCATCCGGTATGGGGCCTTCGAAATCGGCTGAGTCTCAGGTGCGAGCTCGATCGAGAACTCCACCTCTCTAACAGGGGGAAGCCCAGGTACGTCATCCTGGAACACATCTGGGAAGTCTCTGACCACTGGAATCTCCTCCAACTTCGCATCCTTGCGAACCTCAGGGATGTAGCACAGATATCCCTGGCATCCTTTCCTCAGAAAGCGGAACGCCTGCATCGCTGATATGACTGGCGGCGAGCACGGGAGTCCATTCCCTGCTACAATCAACGGGGCTGGCCCGGCTCCTCAAAAGTGACTCTCGAAGCGCACAATCAATGTGGGCATGGTGCGCAGCAAGCCAATCCATGCCCAGAATCACATCAAAAGAAGTCATCTCCATCGGGATGAGGTTAGCACACAGAGTCCTATCTCTGACTAACACAGGACTATCTTTGCAAACAGAATTCAACAACATAGAAGAGTCCCTAACTAATGGACTATGCACACACAACTCAACACCCAGAGGCACCACAGGCAAACCGAGCTCACCCACTAACTCAGCAGAAATAAAAGAGTGGGTGGCTCCAGAGTCAAATAAACAGAAAACAGAACGAGAAGACAGCTGGAGAATACCTGTGACAACTCTGTCAGTCGATCGGTCTCTCTCTCCAGCCATCGCGTACACTCTGGCCTGGCCCTGGGGCTTCTTCTGCTCAGCCCGGTCTCGATCTCTGGACCCTGAAGCAGACTCAACGGCTCTACCTCCAGAACTACCTCTGCTCCTCTCAGCATGAGGGCAATCAGCAATCCTATGCTCCAAGGACCCACACTTGAAGCAGGCTCCAGACTTCCTGTAGCAGTCCTGGCCTCTATGAAACTTGCCGCAGACCCGGCACTTCGGAGCGGGAGCTGATGAAGACGAACCACCTCTATCTCGCGCGGTCCCAGAGCGGTCTCCAGCTCGGTCTCCAGTAGACTGCTTCTTCTGAGAAGCAGACTGATCCCTCCTATCACTCTCATCGGACCTCTGCTTCCTCTTCTGGTCCTTCCCTCCAGACTGGCGACCTCTCAAGTCAGCCTCTACCAACAGGGCGACATCAGCTACGTCCCTGAAGGTCTTGTGACGCAGGGCGTCACAGCAGAACGGATGTCTGGCCTCAAGCCACTCTCAAACTTCCTGGCCTTCCTATGCTCGTCAGGCTCAGGTGCAAACTTAGACAGACTGATAATTCGGACGTACTCCTCAACGCTCATGTCCCGACCCTGGCGTAGTCGGTTATACTCCAGATGCGCTGATCCTTGTAGACGTCGGGGTAGAACTGCTGTTTTGAACTCCCCAGTGAACTGCTCCCACGTCCAAGGCTGTGGGAACTTCCCCATAACTGACCTCCACCACTCCTTGGCTTCGGCCTTGAACAGAAAGGTGGCGAAGTCGACCTTCTGCTCCTCCTCTGAGCCCATCACACGCAGCAATCCTCCACCTCTGACAGCCAGTGACTGGCCACCTGGGGTCTCCTGCCCCATCGAGACGGCGGCTTCAGCTTCATGAACTCCTGAAGCGCCTTCACGTTCCTCCCTCCAGCATCTGCCCCAGCTGGGCCTGCTCCGCCAGCTGGTCCTCCTCCAGCTGGACCACCCCTGCAGCCATGGTCTGCATGAGCTGCGTCATAACTGCTGAACAGCATCAGCCACATTCCCTGGAGGGTTATTAGCTCTTCTTGGCGGCATTCTGAAAGTCCAACAGCAAGCAGTTAAACTCAGACACTAACACTGACATTTCTGACTGACTGGCTAACTTAAAATCCCAGCAGATTAGAACCCAGAGCTCTGATACCACTAAATGTAACACCCCCAAACACTGGCCTAGGAGTTAGGGGTATTACACGCCGCGTATTATTACATAATAACGCAAGGCTCTAATAAGCAACTTAAACAGATAACAAATAAGGCCCAAACGAAATACTTAATAAAGTATATCGAAGAGATGTTAAAACATCCCCAAAAGTCATTACAGAACCCACCAAACAGATGTCAAAAGCGGAAGCTTAACAAAATATGCCCAAAGGCTCAAATTCAATACAAAGGTCTCAAAAGAAGCTAAATACAAAGCAGCTAAACTCTAGAAGCTGAGGGGAGACGATCCTCGCTAATCAATCTGCAAAAGCGTTAGAAGTAGGGGAATGAGCACACAACTATGCCCAGTAGATGACCAACTTCATCAACCAGCATGCTCAAAACATTTACAGAATATTGACAAATCAGAAGGAGTCAAGAATCCACAAATATGTCAGAAATCAGAAACAGAAGTCCATTCGTTAAGGAACTAAACAGAGCAGAAGCAGACAGAAGCAGAAAAACAGAGTGGGACACTAGCGATCACAGCATACAGACAGAACGAGCAACCAGCTCGTGAACAGAACGAGGAAACCTCACTCGTAAACAGAACAGGTGTAAACACCCGTGAACAGAACGGGGAACATCACCCGTGAACAGAAGGATCCTACATAGCGCGCTACGAGACAGCGTAACCAGCCATCCAAAGGCTCAGACACAGAGATAACTAGGTCCCAAAACAGAAGCTTAAATACAGATAAGCATATGTGCACCAAAGGCACCAGAAAGCACATAGATGGCTTGGAAATCAGAAGGGGAATCCAACCCCGCAAACGGAAGTCAAAACGGAGCTCAAACGAGCAAGTTAAGGTCAAAACAGTACCCTGTCCGAACTTGTGTCCGGACATCAATGTTCGGACACAAGTCGAGACTCAGAAGAAATCAGACAGATGTCCGAACTTGTGTCCGACATCAAGTTCGGACACAGTCGAACCTTAAAACAGAAGAAGAGTCAGAGGTGTCCGAACATCCAAGTTCGGACGGATGTTCGGACATCTTCGGAAAACAGAACGTGGAGAGTCCGAACTTGTGTCCGGACATCATGTTCGGACACAAGTCGAAGCAAAATCAGAGAATGCAGAAGGCTGTGTCCGAACTTCAAAGCTCGGACGGAAGTTCGGACACAGCGAAAACTTCAGAAAGTAAAAGCGCAGAAGGGCATGTCCGAACTTCAACGGTCGGACAGAAGTTCGGACACGCCGAAAACAGAGAACAGAGGCGATTTTACACAACAGAGGCACAAAACCAATCAAATCACACACACATTTACAAAACAACCTTGGGGGTTTAATCCATTGAAATGGCATTAAACAGACATAACACACACAAACACAAGATCAAATCATGAGTTAATTGCAGAACCCAAACTCCCCAAGGCTGAACACACGGATCGAATCCGAAAGCCACCTACCTCAGTATACAGCAGAGACAAATTCCTCAATTCTGAATAGCAGAATCCAGCCAGAGTAGACCCTCGAACGCAGACCGAACGCAAACCAAAACACTGAGCGAAACACAATTGCAATCCCAAATCAGAAACGCAACCAAAACCCCGAAACTGAAACTGTAACCTGAACGGGAATACTATTCTCACCTGAATCTGACAGTAGGACAACGGATTCGCGGACGACGCCAACAGTAGAAGAGAATTGACAGAGAATGCGGAGTAGCCACTGATTCACAATCAGATTGCAGAGGGGAATTAGAAAGCGAAAATCCTCAGAACCATAGAACCGAAGAATCAAAGAGAAAGCAATCTGACCACCCTACCTCGAAGAAACCAGCAATTCGCAAGGACTAGCAATCTGCAGTGGAACCTTGACAGCAGAATAATGAGGCTTGACTGATCGAGAGAAGGAACGGCTTTGAGAGAGAAGAGAGAGAGCAAGGAAGAGAGGAGCGTGAATGATCGTGAGAACGTGCTTTGAAGAGAGAGTAATTAAGAGAATATGGAATAAATAGGTTAGGGAATTAATATGAAGTTAACTCACCAGAAACTAAAACGGATGGGGATAAAGACTTCCTCGTCCCCAACTTCATTATTAAGGACTTCCATGTCCTAAATTCAGAATGAACCAACTTAACGAACCATAGTAACTTAAATAAAATATAACCAAATCTTGGGTTATAACATCACCTCCCCCTTAAAAGAATTTCGTCCTCGAAATTAAAACATACCTACTGCTCGAAGAGAGCGGGAAACTTAGAACGACTTCGCTTTCGACCTCCCAGGTCGCCTCTTCCTCTGACTGACCCGACCACTGCACCTTCACCAAGGGCATGGTCTTGCTCCTAGCTTACGAACATCTCGGGCTAGAATCCTCGAAGGAACTGCCTCGAACGTGAAGTCCTCCCTCAACTGAAGCGGACTGAAGTCGATCACATGAGATGGGTCCGGAATATACTTCCTCAGCATAGAAACGTGGAACACACTGTGCACTGCTGCTAAAGACGGAGGCAGAGCCAAACGATAGGCAACCGGTCCGATCCTCTCTAGGATCTCAAAAGGACCCACAAAACGAGGGCTAAGCTTGCCTCTCTTCCCAAACGAACGACTCCTCGAACTGGGAAACCTTCAATACACATGGTCGCCCACCTCAAACTCTAGAGGTCGTCTCCTCTGATCGGCGTAGCTCTTCTGACGACTCTGAGCCACAAGCAGCGCTCTCTTAGACTGAATCTTGCCCACAGCATCCTGAACCAAGTCTGGACCAATCACAGCTCTCTCCTTCAGATCATCCCAACAGATGGGTGATCTGCACCTCCTGCCATACAAGGCCTCAAACGGAGCCATCCCGATACTGGTCTGAAAGCTGTTATTATAGCGAACTCATCAGTGCAACGTGCTGATCCCAACTGCCCCCAAAGTCCAACACATGCCTGAGCATGTCCTCAAGGACCTGATTCGTCCTCTCTGTCTGCCGTCTGACTGAGGATGATAAGCTGAACTGAAGACAACTTCGTCCCCAAGCCTGATGCAAACTCTGCCAGAATCTGGACACAAACCTCGGATCTCTGTCAGACACAATCGAAGCAGGAACCCCATGTAGACGCACAATCTCATCCACGTACACTGAGCCAAACGGTGCAAACTGAAGGTCTTCCTGACTGGTAGGAAGTGAGCGCTCTTCGTGAGCCGGTCCACAATGACCCAAACTGCATCAAAACCCCTCGGAGTCTTAGGCAGTCCCATAACAAAGTCCATACCGACGCTCTCCCACTTCCACTCCGGAACGGGAAGAGGCTGAAGCAAACCAGCTGGTCTCTGATGCTCGGCTTGACCTGCTGACAGGTCCGACATCTGGATACAAAGTCAGAAATATCCCTCTTCATGTTGCTCCACCAGAATGTCTCCGCAGATCCCGGTACATCTTCACCCCCTGGGTGTACCGAGTAAGGAGCTCCATGAGCCTCCTGCATGATCTCACGCTCAAGGCGTCGTCTGCCGGCACACAACTCGGTCTCTGAACCTCAGCAGCCATCCTCTGAAACCTGAACTCAGACTCCTGACCCGCATCTCTCATCTCTGATCTTACCCAAGACATCAAGCTCCTGACTGGCCTTGATCCTGTCGATCAAGGTAGGCTGAATCTGTAATGCTGCTAACATCCCAGACTCTCTGGACGGACGACCCAGATACCCATGCGCTGCAACTCCTGAGCAGACCTCTCACACCAGACAAACAAACGGTCCCGACGGACCCCTCCTACTGAGCGCATCAGCCACAACGTTCGCCTACCAGGATGGTAGAGGATCTCCAGATCATAGTCGTGCAGTAACTCCAGCCACCTCCTCTGCCTCAAGTTCAACTCCTTCTGAGTGAACAGATACTTGAGGCTCTTGTGGTCCGTATAAACTTTGCACGCTGCTCCATACAGATAGTGCCTCCAAATCTTCAGAGCAAACACCACAGCAGCTAGCTCCAGGTCGTGGGTCGGATAGTTCTTCTCATATGGCTTAAGCTGACGAGAGCCATATGCAACCACCTTCCCCTGCTGCATCAGAACACACCCAAGTCCCCTATGGGACGCATCACAGAAAACCTCTAGACCCTCGGTCCCCTCTGGAAGAGTCAAGATCGGCGCAGTAGTCAACCTCTTCTTCAGCTCCAGAAAACACTGCTCACAGGCATCGCTCCACTCGAACTTCACATCCTTCTGAAGCAGACGAGTCAACGGAATCACCAACTTGGAGAAGCCCTCCACAAACTTGCGGTAATAGCCCGCCAATCCAAGGAAGCTACGAATATCCCAACATTAGTAGGCCTGGCCCACTCAGTAATAGCTCGAATCTTCTCCGGATCCACGGAGATACCATCCTTAGAGACCACATGTCCCAAGAATACCACCTGATCCAACCAGAACTCACACTTCTTCAGCTTCGCGTACAACTCGTTCTCCCTCAGAGTCTGGAGAACGGTCCTCAAATGCTCCTCGTGCTCCTCAGCACTCTTGGAATACACCAAGATGTCATCAATAAACTACACGAACTGGTCCAAAAACGGCTTGAACACCCGGTTCATCATGTCCATAAATACAGAAGGCGCATTCGTCAGACCGAATGGCATCACAGGAACTCGTAGTGTCCATAACGAGTCCTGAAAGCGGACTTAGGCACATCGTCTGCCTTAATCCTCAGCTGATGATAACCGACCTCAGATCGATCTTCGAAAACACCTTAGCTCCTGCTAACTGGTCGAACAAGTCATCTATGCGCGGGAGAGGATACCTATTCTTAATGGTAACCTTGTTGAGCTCCCTGTAGTCAATGCACAACCGCATGCTACCGTCCTTCTTCTTACAACAACACTGGCGCTCCCCAAGGCGACACACTAGGGCGAATGAAGCCCTTATCCAGCAGCTCCTGCAACTGGACCTTCAACTCCTTGCTCAGCAGGCGCCATCCGGTATGGGGCCTTCGAAATCGGCTGAGTCTCAGGTGCGAGCTCGATCGAGAACTCCACCTCTCTAACAGGGGGAAGCCCAGGTACGTCATCCTGGAACACATCTGGGAAGTCTCTGACCACTGGAATCTCCTCCAACTTCGCATCCTTGCGAACCTCAGGGATGTAGCACAGATATCCCTGGCATCCTTTCCTCAGAAAGCGGAACGCCTGCATCGCTGATATGACTGGCGGCGAGCACGGGAGTCCATTCCCTGCTACAATCAACGGGGCTGGCCCGGCTCCTCAAAAGTGACTCTCGAAGCAGCACAATCAATATGGGCATGGTGCGCAGCAAGCCAATCCATGCCCAGAATCACATCAAAAGAAGTCATCTCCATCGGGATGAGGTTAGCACACAGAGTCCTATCTCTGACTAACACAGGACTATCTTTGCAAACAGAATTCAACAACATAGAAGAGTCCCTAACTAATGGACTATGCACACACAACTCAACACCCAGAGGCACCACAGGCAAACCGAGCTCACCCACTAACTCAGCAGAAATAAAAGTGGGTGGCTCCAGAGTCAAACAAACAGAAAACAGAACGAGACAGCTGGAGAATACCTGTGACAACTCTGTCAGTCGATCGGTCTCTCTCTCCAGCCATCGCGTACACTCTGGCCTGGCCCTGGGGCTTCTTCTGCTCAGCCCGGTCTCGATCTCTGGACCCTGAAGCAGACTCAACGGCTCTACCTCCAGAACTACCTCTGCTCCTCTCAGCCTGAGGGCAATCAGCAATCCTATGCTCCAAGGACCCACACTTGAAGCAGGCTCCAGACTTCCTGTAGCAGTCCTGGCCTCTATGAAACTTGCCGCAGACCCGGCACTTCGGAGCGGGAGCTGATGAAGACGAACCACCTCTATCTCGCGCGGTCCCAGAGCGGTCTCCAGCTCGGTCTCCAGTAGACTGCTTCTTCTGAGAAGCAGACTGATCCCTCCTATCGCTCTCATCGGACCTCTGCTTCCTCTTCTGGTCCTTCCCTCCAGACTGGCGACCTCTCAAGTCAGCCTCTACCAACAGGGCGACATCAGCTACGTCCCTGAAGGTCTTGTGACGCAGGGCGTCACAGCAGAACGGATGTCTGGCCTCAAGCCACTCTCAAACTTCCTGGCCTTCCTATGCTCGTCAGGCTCAGGTGCAAACTTAGACAGGCTGATAATTCGGACGTACTCCTCAACGCTCATGTCCCGACCCTGGCGTAGTCGGTTATACTCCAGATGCGCTGATCCTTGTAGACGTCGGGGTAGAACTGTTGTTGAACTCCCCAGTGAACTGCTCCCACGTCCAAGGCTGTGGGAACTTCCCCATAACTGACCTCCACCACTCCTTGGCTTCGGCCTTGAACAGAAAGGTGGCGAAGTCGACCTTCTGCTCCTCCTCTGAGCCCATCACACGTAGCAATCCTCCACCTCTGACAGCCAATGACTGGCCTCCTGGGGATCTCCTGCCCCATCGAACGACGGCGGCTTCAGCTTCATGAACTCCTGAAGCGCCTTCACGTTCCTCCCTCCAGCATCTGCCCCAGCTGGGCCTGCTCCGCCAGCTGGTCCTCCTCCAGCTGGACCACCCCTGCAGCCATGGTCTGCATGAGCTGCGTCATGAACTGCTGAACAGCATCAGCCACATTCCCTGGAGGGTTATTTGCTCTTCTTGGCGGCATTCTGAAAGTCCAACAGCAAGCAGTTAAACTCAGACACTAACACTGACATTTCTGACTGACTGGCTAACTTAAAATCCCAGCAGATTAGAACCCAGAGCTCTGATACCACTAAATGTAACACCCCCAAACACTGGCCTAGGAGTTAGGGGTATTACACGCCGCGTATTATTACATAATAACGCAAGGCTCTAATAAACAACTTAAACAGATAATCAAATAAGGCCCAAACGAAATACTTAATAAAGTATATCGAAGAGATGTTAAAACATCCCCAAAAGTCATTACAGAACCCACCAAACAGATGTCAAAAGCGGAAGCTAACAAATATGCCCAAAGGCTCAAATTCAATACAAAGGTCTCAAAAAAGCTAAATACAAAGCAGCTAAACTCCAGAAGCTGAGGGGACGATCCTCGCTAATCAATCTGCAAAAGCGTTAGAAGTAGGGGAATGAGCACACAACTATGCCCAGTAGATGACCAACTTCATCAACCAGCATGCTCAAAACATTTACAGAATATTGACAAATCAGAAGGAGTCAAGAATCCACAAATATGTCAGAAACCAGAAACAGAAGTCCATTCATTAAGGGACTAAACAGAGCAGAAGCAGACAGAAGCAAAAACAGAGTGGGACACTAGCGATCACAGCATACAGACAGAACGAGCAACCAGCTCGTGAACAGAACGAGGAAACCTCACTCGTAAACAGAACAGGTGTAAACACCCGTGAACAGAACGGGGAACATCACCCGTGAACAGAAGGATCCTACATAGCGCGCTACGAGACAGCGTAACCAGCCATCCAAAGGCTCAGACACAGAGATAACTAGGTCCCAAAACAGAAGCTTAAATACAGATAAGCATATGTGCACCAAAGGCACCAGAAAGCACATAGATGGCTTGGAAATCAGAAGGGGAATCCAACCCCGCAAACGGAAGTCAAAACGGAGCTCAAACGAGCAAGTTATGGTCAAAACAGTACCTGTCCGAACTTGTGTCCGGACATCAATGTTCGGACACAAGTCGAGACTCAGAAGAAATCAGACAGATGTCCGAACTGTGTCCGACATCAAGTTCGGACACAGTCGAACCTTAAAACAGAAGAATCAGAGGTGTCCGAACATCCAAGTTCGGACGGATGTTCGGACATCTTCGGAAACAGAACGTGGAGAGTCCGAACTTGTGTCCGGACATCATGTTCGGACACAAGTCGAAGCCAAAATCAGAGAATGCAGAAGGCTGTGTCCGAACTTCAAAGCTCGGACGGAAGTTCGGACACAGCGAAAACTTCAGAATAAAAGCGCAGAAGGGCATGTCCGAACTTCAACGGTCGGACAGAAGTTCGGACACGCCGAAAACAGAGAACAGAGGCGATTCAACACAACAGAGGCACAAAACCAATCAAATCACACACACATTTACAAAACAACCTTGGGGGTTTAATCCATTGAAATGGCATTAAACACATAAACACACACAACACAAGATCAAATCAGTGAGTTAATTTGCAGAACCCAAACTCCCCAAGGCTGAACACACGGATCGAATCCGAAAGCCACCTACCTCAGTATACAGCAGAGACAAATTCCTCAATTCTGAATAGCAGAATCCAGCCAGAGTAGACCCTCGAACGCAGACCGAACGCAAACCAAAACACTGAGCGAAACACAATTGCAATCCCAAATCAGAAACGCAACCAAAACCCCGAAACTGAAACTGTAACCTGAACGGGAACTATTCTCACCTGAATCTGACAGTAGGACAACGGATTCGCGGACGACGCCAACAGTAGAAGAGAATTGACAGAGAATGCGGAGTAGCCACTGATTCACAATCAGATTGCAGAGGGGAATTAGAAAGCGAAAATCCTCAGAACCATAGAACCGAAGAATCAAAGAGAAAGCAATCTGACCACCCACCTCGAAGAAACCAGCAATTCGCAAGGACTAGCAATCTGCAGTGGAACCTTGACAGCAGAATAATGAGGCTTGACTGATCGAGAGAAGGAACTGCTTTGAGAGAGAAGAGAGAGAGCAAGGAAGAGAGGAGCGTGAATGATCGTGAGAACGTGCTTTGAAGAGAGAGTAATTAAGAGAATATGGAATAAATAGGTTAGGGAATTAATATGAAGTTAACTCACCAGAAACTAAAACGGATGGGGATAAAGACTTCCTCGTCCCCAACTTCATTATTAAGGACTTCCATGTCCTAAATTCAGAATGAACCAACTTAACGAACCATAGTAACTTAAATAAAATATAACCAAATCTTGGGTTATAACAATTTGTACTCAAACTTGTTACTTAATCAATGGCAATCTTATGTTTTCAAAAAAAAAAAAACTTCAAACCCGAAATCAAAATGCTATCAACAAATTAAGTATATAAACCCTAAAATAGTATCAGCAAATATTGTAAAAGACAAAATAGTTCATTATACAGCCAAAAATTTAAGTTATTTATCAAAAAAGATTCAACAAAATAATAACAATACATATGTATGACGAGACCTGGCAATTTTGACCCAACCCGAAACCCAACGAACCCAACCCATTTTACGGGTAGGGTCTTGATTATTGACCCATCTATTTTTGGGTTGGTTGGTTAGGTAATAAGCTAATTTTATGGGTGGAGTGGTTAGGGTAGAGATCTTAACAATGACCCAACCCGAAACCCGAAAATTATTTGTTAGTATCAAAAAACAAAAATATAATTCACATATATAATATTATTTTCAGATCAAACTATACCTTAGCCTTAAGCCCAAGTGCAGTTGGGCTTTCCCACCTTTAATAATATCAATAATATCTTAACTAAACAAACAGCTCAATCAGCTGCATATCAAACAAAGGCACAACCATACCTTAACATAATGTTGAAAACTCAAAATGCTCTCGTCTTGCATACTTACATCCATTTTTCTTCTCTACGTCGTGTTTATGTCTATGTCGCTCTTCATCTCTGCCCAATGTGTGTTTTTCTTATTCTACTGCCATAGTTGTTCTTGAGAACAAGATATGTCAGTGTAATCTAGAAGGGTGAACAAAAAGTAGATGATATGTATTTTTTAAGTAGTAGAATCTTGATTCTAGACCTCTTAGTGAATTCTGATGCCAACAATGCGGATAGTGTGTTGCTATAAAAGTTCCTCAACATATGTGGTACCGAGATTAAGTGATTGTTATTGTACTTTTCTCAGGCATGACCATCAGTTTAAAACAAGTGTAATTATTTTAAAACTATCAGTCATAGTTTTGAGGCCTTGAGCTCTCAGTTTATAATTATTTCTAATTTTAGAAGATTTGTCTTAGTATATTTCTCTAATGCATAATGAAGATTTTCATTTTCATTCCTCTTTTTATTAAGGGCAATAAGGGAAATATGCATATCTAGATAGGATCCTCCCAACAGTGGTAGAGCTTTAGGCTTAGATTGATAAATAAACTTATGAAAAAAGTACGTATTATTCTATTCATGGAAATTGGTTCCGTACTTTTCCATCTTTGCCATAACATGGAATTCGTTTAAAGTTTGGTCGATCAAGCAAGATTACTTCTCTCCTTTTGTTTCATCCTAATTAGTGTGCCAGATAGCATTGGATGTTTTTGGATTTTTCAATAATTTATACTCCTAATCCATCTAAATTATTGTATGCTTTGAAAAAATGGGTTGGGTGGGTTGGGTTAGGGTGAAGGATTTTTAAACGGGTCGGGTTAGGTCATAATTTTATGACCCATAAATTTTGGGTTGGTTTAGGGTTGATGATATTTTAAATGGGTAGGGTTAGGGTTGATATCAACCCGACCCAGCGACCAAAATTGCACAGGTTATGTATGACCTCTCTTTTTAATCCTACAGCCATTGTTTTTCTAAGGTAAACGATCTTATCCAACTTATACATGCCAAAGTCCACGATTTCGGAAGGATTCAAAAAACAGAAAATTGCATCATGGCAAACAATTGCCATCTCCTCCCGGTAGAAAAGGCCCATATTTAGCTGAAAGGCCAGCTATTTACTAGTCAGATTTTTAGTCTGTCCATTTGTCGCACTAAATTTGAGAATAGATCAGATAACACGTTTCTTTGTCCGAATTCGTAAAGCAAACAAATCGAAATTCCCTGTGTTGGTCGTTTAATTGAAAGGATTTAACCAGAAGGTTGGAATTGTCTGTCAATTTGCTATGCGATTCGTTAGGCAGGCATTTTGAACTTGCCTTGTTGTACAAAGAAAGAAAACATCCCTCAACATCTTCAATAAAACCCAATTTGGTCTTGCGACCCACCCAGAAATGTCGAAACCCTCTAACAAGCGAAGGATAAATACCATTTCTACGATTCAACCTACTCAACTGACATCCAAGACTTTTTTATTCACAAAAAGCCCAACCCACCCTCCTCCTTCATATGTCCCGAATCAATCGCCACCAACCTCCCCTCCGCCGTTGCAGCAGCAATTCCCCTAGCGGCTAATTAGCTACCATTCATTCATTTCCCTCCTTTTCCATTTCTGCATCTGAGATGGCCGAGCTGAGCGACGACGAGCTCGGCGTGATCTTCCGCTTGGTATCCGACCCCATAGATCGCCGCTCCATCTCCACCGTAAGCAAGCAGTGGTTCCGCGTTGAGAGTTTGACCAGATTATCCGTCCGCGTCCTTCGCCCCGATCTTCTCTCCCAGTTCATCCGCAGGTTCCCAAATCTAACCACCTTTGAATCCTCCGCCCCGATCGATGATTCCAAGCTAGTCTGCCTTGCTAGCTACTGTCCCAAACTCGAAACCCTAAACCTCAACGCCGACGAGAATCGCGACAACCACGACCAGCTCGTCGGGCACGATAATCCCGCTCCTGTTCCCGACGGCAACCTCAACGAAGATGATGTCAGTGATGTGGGTTTGTACGCTATTGCCAAATGGTGCACGAATCTGACAACTTTATCGGTCCGGAACAGACCCCGGATCGGGGATATTGGGGTATTCGGGCTGGCAAGGTTTCTCCGCAACTTGAACTCCCTGGATCTCTCCGGCTGTGTCGGTGTAACCGATCAGGCCCTCCTCGCTCTAGGCTGGATGGGTTCGATCCGAAGCTTGAGTCTGCAAGGCTGTACGATGATAACCGACAAGGGTCTAGCAATGCTATCATTCGAACCCTTGTCAAAATCCTTGATGAAACTGGATCTTTCTGGGTGTGAACAGATCAGTGATTTGGGAATAGTTTCTCTGTCGAAGATGACGAGTTTGGAGGAGCTGAATCTGGGTGGCTGTGGGTCAGGGATAACTGAGCTTGGCGGGCTGGCAATTTCACGCATCGTAACGCTCAAAAGGCTCAATCTTTCGAAGCTTAGCATTGCTGATCTGACTCTAGTTATGGTGTCCGGTGGATGCCAGAGGTTGGTGGAAGTGGATATTACTGCCTGCCAGAATGTCACTGGTTATGGGGTTTGTGCCTTCTCCACGCATAAGTGTTTGGAGGCTTTTGTGATGGGTGATTGCTGTAATGTGTCGCTTGAGGATGTGAAGCAGTTGGTTCTTGGTTGTTCGTCTCTGAAACGGATTGGGCTTAATGGAAAGTTGAGATCAGAGATGACCATGGCTTGGGAAGAAGTGATCAGCATTGTCTGCAGGTTGGATTGGATGTGACAACTTGGTTGTTTCATAATGAATGGAAGACTTGATTGCAGTGGTGGAAGGAATAAATTGATCGAGGGCGGCGATATAGGATTGGTTGGAGAAGCGAAAGGGGGCAATTTGGTTTCTTTGTTCTTTCTCTGTCTTTTCCCTACATGAAGATGCTGGCCTATTGCGGTCACTGTTAGAGATAACAGGAAAGCAATCCTCCTCCTCGAACATGATTGCCATTGGAGGGATGGCGTTTGACATTTGCTGGAGTTATAAATGGCTACTCGAGGCTGGGTTGTAATGATTTGCCTGCCTGAAGAAGATGTGGCCTATGGTATATGCTCATTCATATTGGGGACAGGAGACAACTATTCTCTTGGTTAAGATGTGCATGCTCCAATTCGATTTCAACGTATCAGAGTTGTAATTTTAGGCCACGCATTGGAAGTAATCTGTTGGCATTCAATTTGAAATTCTTGGAAGCTGTTTGTTTACGCGTAGGCTGCAGCAGACTGAAGTCTTCTTCATACTATGATATGAGGGAGACTGGCTTCTTCTGGTCAGTGAAGTTTATCATCCTGAAAGAAAGCACTCTTCTGCATTTACATTAAATAGCAGTTGCAGATACTTCATAATTCCGTTAAAAGATGGAAATAGCGGTTTCTTTATTCGCATGTGGTATTCTAACCGCACCTCTGTGCTCGTCATCATCTTGGTCGAGACAAACTGAATCAGACGTAGGTGTTCTCATTTTTATGCTGGCTGCTGCCTGGCTTAACGCCATGTGTGGTTATATTAGACCTGGCAATTTTGACCCAACCCAAAACCCAACCCGAACCCAACCCATATTTTTGCGGGTTAGGGTCTTGATTATTGACCCATCTATTTTTTGGTTGGGTTAGGGTAATAAGCTAATTTTATGGGTTGGGTTAGGGTAGAGATCTTAACCCATGACCCAACCCGAAACCCGAAAATATTTATTAATAATGAAAAATAAAAATATTAATTCACAATTATATATATTATTTTCAGATCAAGCTATACCTTAGCCTTAAGCCCAAGTGCAGTTGGACTATTCCACCTTTAATAATATCACATAATCTTAACTAAACAAATGGCCTAACCTGCTGCATATCAAACAAAGGGCCCAAGCAGACCTTAACATAATGTGAAAACCCAAGACTCACATCCGTTTTTCTTCTCTATGTCGTTGTTCATGTCTATGTCGCTCTTCATCTCTGCCCAAGGTTTATTTTTCTAATTCTCACTACCTTAGTTGTTCTTGAGAACATATGTACATTTAGATTATCTAGAAGGGTGAACAATAGTAGGTGTTATTTATTTTTTGTAAGTAGGATCTTGATTGTAGACCTCTTAGTGAATTCTGAAGCCAACAATACAGATAGTGTGCTGTATAAAATTTCTTATTTTTGGTTGGTAACGATTAAGTTATTGTGATTGTACTTTTCTCAGGCATGAGCAATCAATTTTAACAAGTGTAATTATTTTAAACTATCAGTCATAGTTTGAGGCTTTGAGCTCTCAGTTTATAAATTATTTCTAACTTTAGAAGATTTGTCTTTAGTATATTCTCTAATGCATAATGAAGATTTTCATTTTCATTCCCCCTTTTTATTAAGGGCAATAGGATTATGTGCATGTCTAGATAGGATTCCTCCCCAACAGTGGTAGAGCTTTAGGCTCAGATTGAAATATAAACTTATGGAAAAAGGACGTGTTATTCTATTCATGGGAAATTGGTGCAGTACTTTTACATTCTTTATATAACATAGAATTTGTTTAAAGTTGAGTCGATCAAGCAAGATTAATTCTCTTCCTTTTGTGTCATCCTAATTAGATTTTTTATTAATTTCTCCTCCTAATCCATCTAAATTATTGTATGCTTAAAAAATGGGTTGGGTGGGTTGGGTTAGGGTTGAAGGATTTTAAACGGGTTGGGTTAGGGTCATGATTTTCTGACCCATCCATTTTTGGGTTGGGTTGGGGTTGATGATATTTTAAATGGGTTGGGTTAGGGTTGATATCAACCCGACCCAGCGACCCAAATTGCCAGGTCTAGTTATATACTTTGGTCAAGTCCTTGATCTTCTGATAGCATATAATCGATGAAGATACTGTAGGACTTTTGACTAAAATTCTAATCCTTTGATTCCGTAAAAATAATTCCAAAACTTACATTTCTTTCCCATATTTATTACTAGTACAATCCAAACGCTAAATCATTTGAGATAAAAAAAATTAGGAAATTTTATCAAATATCATTGAGTTTTTGCTTAATTCACGATATACTATTGTGTAATTTTAAAAACACCGGATAACACTAAATACTTATTTATTTTATCAAATAATATTATGTCTCATATTTTGTTAAATGTTCTATCAATATTCTAGAAAAATGACTAAATTACCCCGGTTATTAATTATTAACTTGAAAGCAATTTGTCACACTGATAAATTTCATAAGACTCTTTTATTTAACTATTTATACGTGTAGATAAGTATTTTTTAGGAATATTAGTGGAACATTTAATAAAATATGAGATAAAGTGTTATTTGATAGAAATAATTAAAAACTTAGTGTTATAATTTTAAAAACATAATGTTATATTGTGAATTAAATAAAAACTCAGTGATATTTAGTGAAAATTCTCATAAACACGAAAATTAATTAAAATAATTATTTAATATTTTAAACTTGATATTAGTTTATTTATATATTTAGACAAGTTAAAAGTTTTATTTTTCAGATTTAATTATTTTTTAAAAGGAAAAACTAGCTTATTATTTAGATTTTATCAACAACATACCTCACGGTTCAAAGAATCAGTAACCAAACCCAAAAAATCTTAAAGAAGTACGTAGCATTACACTATGAGCTACCGTGTTATTACTTCTAAAAACAAAAAATCAACGAAAGATTCCACATTATATTTTCCATTAAATAATTGATATATTGTAACCTTTTAATCTTTTTTTACAGCATATCGCTCATAGATATTGTTCTTCCTTATTAATTATTGTAGATAATGAAATATGATTCAGGCTACAAATTTATTTAACAAATTACAAGGGCAAATACAACTTAAATAGGAGGAAGTACTATTTAATGAACTTAAAAAATGTGTTTATTTGATTGGCTGTCAAAAAAAATCAAAATTTGGAAACAACTAAAAAATTAACTGTTATGATTGGAGAACACAAAAAGGTCACTAATTAATAATTGAAATCGTAAAAAAATTACCGTGAAATATAGAAATATGTACAGTGAAAGTAGCAACGCAGGAAGAGAAACGAAGAAAGGGAGCCCTAAAGGCAGAGCTATCAAACGAGCGGGCTGGATTCGGACTGAGGTAACATTAAATGTTAGGTCTGAACGGATTTATATATTTTTTTATGTCTGGTTTTAATTTTTTCGGACCAGGTTAGGCCTGGATTTATTTTAATCATTGTCATTGTCTGACCCGGTTTTATAATATTTTAAAATTATTATTAATTTTTTAAAAAAATATTTAGATTATGTATAATATTAATATTTATTAATTATAATATGTATATATGTTGTATGTAATATTAATAGATATTATATATAATTTAAATAAATAGTAAAAGGTATTATATAAAGTTAAATTAAATATATACTCCCTTTGTTATCAACACTTGATTTTCTAGCTATAGGCACAAGAATTAAAGATGAAAATGTTAGACTATTTTGCCCTTAATTTTTTTATTGGGAATTGAAATAATTTGAAAACTAGAGTTGTAAAATTAAAGATGAGGGATAGAATTGAAAAGTAGATTACAAAAGACTATAATACGTTATATTTTGAAAATAGTGAAAGTACCCAAAAAATCATATATTAAGAAGGGAGTATAATATTTATATTTATAAAACTCTATAAGATAATAAACCGGGTCAGGCCAGACTTAGTTACAGGTCTAAAATTTTGCTGAATCCCGGTCCAGTTTTTCATTCGGGTCTAATTTATTGTCCAAGTCCGTTTGCTATTTTTTTCAAACGGACTTTTCAGACTTTATTTTCAGCCTGGGTCGGATTTGACTGTCAGGCCGGATCAATGTTGATCAGCTATACCTGAAGGTAACAAAAGTTCTCATTCATCTTGCAGCGACAGGAATGAAATGTGTTAAACAGGATAAGCTCCTACCTCAACTTCTAACTCATCTTGGTTATTTAGTAACAAAAGTTCTTGCACCTCTCCTCCCCTACATTTTAATTCGTCGTTCGTATGCCTAATTGAATGATCGGTTATGTAGTTCCATACGAGGTTCACTTTGCTCTCGTTGTTCGTATGCTTAATTGAGTGGCTAAAAGGATGTAGTCCTATTATGGCATGATTGGTGGTGAATGATCTCTTTTCGTTTGAATTTCTTCTTTTTGGAGAGTTCGGGTTTATGTACCAGGGGCGGACCCAGAGATTGAAAATTTTAGAGTCACTAACAAATAAAAATTTTTATACTTGTTTTTTTATAATATTTGTGGGGTCACTAAGAAATATCTACTATTTTATAAAACACTACATTAAAACTTAATATAATTAAAAAAAAAATTACAAAAGTCATGGGGTCATGTGACCCCACGTGACCCGTCTTCACTCGCGCCTGTTATGTACATTGTTTGAAGTTCAACCATTTACAAATAATTTTTGTACTGAAGAATTTGATATTTGTTCAAGGAAGTACTCATATATGCATGCATGTTGTATCTTTTCCTCTTCTCACTTTGAAAACTCTCAATATAAAATCGATCAAATTCAAACAAGGCTTAATGTAATGATGGATCATCTTTCTTTTAACCTTCTCAATCGATAAGCAATGTATTCACAACAAAATGTAGCAGTGTCTATAATTTCTCGCTTAATTGAGTCTGTGGGTTCACATCCTTCTCTAGCTCTACATTTATCTACTCTATATGTGTGTTGCAAATTCAAACCTCACTTGCATCACCTTGGTATGGGAATTGTCACCTCTCGTGCAGGTGCGCAAGCTCCCTCTCCTACTTAGGTCAGGGCTTCAAATTCCACCAGTCAAGTGGTGATGTCTCATCCAAGGTGCACTAATATTGCATATGCAACGACCCCAAAATCACCCTAGTTCTGAGATCATCACACGTCGCGTGCTTATTAACTAATTCACGCAAGGGTACATGCTAAAAAATCTCAAAACAGAACTAGTGCTCATATATTAACAAATAAGGTTACAACTTGTCTTACAATTTACAAGTAGAAACCAAATACTTTACAAAGCGAAAGCCAAAAATAAATACAAAGCCACAAGGCCCCAAAGCAAAAACAGAATCTGAATCTAAAACAAAAGATAAAAGCGGAAGACTCTAGCTAGATGCTAAAACCTGCAAATCAAACAGATAATAGGGGTGAACAAACCACTACTCAGCACGTGAAAAACTTCATCAACTGAGCATGCTCAAAATAGATACATAACATATACATAAATATATATACATAAACGCTTAGCCAAAACAGAATAAGAGTTAAAGCGGAAGACAGATAGAAAGCAGAAGCTTTTTAGAAGACAGAAAGCACACAATAGACCGTCAGAGATTAAACACAGACAGAGCAGACGAAAGCGGATCACTTTACAAAGTAGAGGCGGGATCCTAGCTCACAACACACACATACAAAAAGGGAAAATACCCAAGGATTGAAAGATCCATAGACAACGCAGAAATGGTCAGAAGACCAATGGGTCTGTTATCCCCCAAAACAGAAATGGCCCAAAGATCAAGAACCCGTCGGTCCCACAGAAACTGATAGACGTCTACTTAGCAGGCTACACGTTAACCTGACCCAGTCAACCACGGCTCAAAATATATAGAAACTAGGTCCCAAAACAAAGGCTTAAACATTTTAGAACAGAAGGTGTACACTAAAGCACAAAGTTTTAAACATAACGAAATTGGGATCATAACTGAACTAGAAGTCTTTGAGCCAAGACTAGCAAAACACGGAAAGCCGAATGGAAACAGAAGTCGAAATCATACTCTTAAAGCCATTCAAAGGTTATAAACAAACTGAGCACTTTCGGAACACATGCTAAAACATGTCAAAATAGATAATACAGACTTAGGGGGTCATAACCCCGCAAATGGAAGTCAAAACGGAGCTCAAACAACTGTTTTAGACAGAATCGGAGGCTGTTTGGACGCATGCCCAGCGCCAAATTAACACGTGTCCGGACATTTGACCGTACAAGGCAGGATAGAGTCCAAAAAACAATATATGCGTGTCCGAACTTGCGTTTGGGCTTGCAAGTTCAGACACAAATTCAAATTATAAACCCAACACTCGTCCTCGCACCCCGTCCGGACTTACATGTTCGGACGCGTTCAAAAATTGAACATATAGCCATCCAGCCGGCCCTGTCCGGACTACAGGTTTGGACGTGGCCAAAAACTACAATTCGAAGCAAACCAATGCTGATAACCATGGGCACAAAGTCACATTACAATCATAGTCTTTCTTCGTATCAAAATAGCCAAATCAAAGCAATTCCCACGGGGTTTTAATGGAGCGAAACGCAACTCAAACTCCAAGTCAGATTCACACAAATCAAATAATAAACAACACATTCGAAAACAAAAACAAAATCGGAAACCCCCGTGGGTGAACACACAACTGAATCCATCTACCACCTACCTCACATCCGACACACAACACACCTCTACGAACTCCACACATTGTCTTCCTCGAATCTTCACTCAACACAACGAACGACGAACTGAATAATCCCAGAATCAAAAATAAAATCAGGAATGAGAAATGAAACTAACAAGAACATATACAGATAAATTTACGCTTCTCAAACCTGAATGACGACGGATAGACGTACAGAATCCACAAGAGATCAATTCCAGTGATCAATCACTTGGAGAAGATTGGAGAAGAAGAATGCAAAGGGAGGAAGTTTAATGGAGAGAAGAAGCAAAACGGAGATGAAGAATGAACATGAAAACTGTCGTGAGGGAGGAGGAGGGAAAACTTAACAAAATAGAAAATCCCTTCCTTATCTAATAAATAAATGACAAAGAAAAAGTCATTCTAACCCTCCTCCCACAAAATATAATTGTCCATAAAATATCATGAGCTTACAAATAGAAAATTAGAAAATAACACAAGCCCCCTTTACGAATTAAAAACAAAATTTAAAAAAATCTGGGTCACAACACCATATCTACAAAGCAATGACTTCCCCCACTTGCTTCCGAAATGGTGCCTCTTTGCCTAGACCTACTTTTTTTTCTTCGGAATTTGCCCATTGTAAACTTGTGGAGAAGTTCGTGAGGCAACTTCACCAATGTAAAACTATGGAAAAATGACCATGATGATGGTTAGGTTATATGTTTTCCTGATAAAAAAACAAAGCATTGGACTAAGTTTAACCCAACAGTACTAGTGGTGGATCCAGGAGTTTTGTTTGGGGTAAAAAAAAATTTTACACTATCTTTCTTTAAAACATTATGTTATTTTGTATTTTTTTTAAATTCATAAGAGAATTCGACAAATTTTCAAAAGTTTTAGAGGACGGTGCCCTCGACTCCAACCTAGATCCGCCCCTGAACAGTACACAGAAATATATATATATGTTTTTTTCTTTGAAAAGTGAAGTTTTAAGCAGGCAAGCATGGTAAATTTACAAGTTTATCACATTTAAATATACGTTCCTTAAAATAATGTTTCAAATGAGCTGCGGGCAGAAAATTTCCTTACACATTAGTGTCTTTTAAAGATACAACTCAGATCGAAGTAAGAACAGAGTAAATGAAGTTTAAGCTAGACATGTTTATGACACTCTTTCGAGTACCATATTTAACATCTTGGAAGCTCTTTTCTGGCCATGTGACCTCACGAGGAGAATTATGAAGATTCACCTGTCTGCAATGGTACATCACTATTTACAAGCTTGAAACACGAACACTAGTGAAGCTATACAACCTAAACAAAATTCATGATGATTTCGGCAAAAAAAAAAAAAAGAAAGGCTCTCTTGATGTTCTATCACATGGCATAAGGATCATCCTAATGATACATACGAGTAGTGACTAGTGACTGCAAGCAATTGATTCATGATAATAAACCAATTAAGGAAAAACACGTATGCGGTCATCATTAATTCCAGTTTGAGTTACAAGTGATAATTTCCAGCGCCGACCATTTAATTTAGACATGCAAACGTGATTAAACCCAAAGAACCGAACTGAGTCGATGGATCCGAATTTGAAATTTGATTCAATAATATAGTCCCCATTCTTTACATAGCTGATAATCCAGCTGATGTCAGTTGTCAGTTGAAAGTTAGAAAAAGTAGAGAGAAAAAATAGTTGATATGACAATTGATGTATATGACATACAGAGACAATAAACTAGCTGATCAAATAAACTCGGTGCAAAAGAATGAGACCATAGTTTATTATAAGGTCTGAAATCTGAAACAGAATCGAACCAAACCGAACAACAAAATAAGTTCAGCCAAAAATCAACCAGATAGAAGTTACCCAAACCACAATCACCTGAACCGAAATCCCCCGAATCCCCTTTATGACCTAACATGTATAGAACATATAAATTAACATGATTTGTTTCTTCAACTGAATCTCATCCAAATCGAGATTATCCAAACCAATCCAATTACGACCTAAAGTATCACAAACCTAAACACAACTGAAAAATCAAATTCACCAATCCAAACCGAACTCATATCATATATCAACAATTTTAAGCTGACTTGAACCAGACCTATCCGAACCAAACCCCAATTGAGTGACTCAAATTGCCAAGTCTAATCTAATTCCATTTTAGTGATATGAGGAAATCAGTTAGACCTGACAGAAGTGAACGAAACTGGAAAAACTGAACCAACCTGATTCAAACCCGAAATTGAACAATAATACAATTTATAAAATGTCCCAAATCCGAAAAATCCGAATTGAGCCAAACTAAACCGACCCACAAAATAGGTCCAACCAAAAGCCACCTATATTGAAGTTTTCCAAACCACAATCACCTAGACCAAAGTCACCCGAATCCCCATTACGACCTAACACTTATATAATACATGAATTAACATGATTTGATACTTCAACTGAATCTCATCCAAACCGAAATTACCTAAACCGATCCACACACGACCCGAAGTATCACAAACCCGGACATGACAAAAAATCCAAATTTACCTGATCCAAATCAAATATCTAACAATCTTAAACTAACCCAAACCAGACCGATCCAAACCAAACCTAGACCCAGTGACCCAAATTGCCAAATCTAGGTTCAATTATGTAAAAGTGAATATCTTTTCAAACCACCTTATTCTTAGGGAACATAATGGAATCTTCAAACCATATGATTCTTTAATATGTTTGGTCATGCATGGAAAAGAGAAATAAATTATCAGTCAATGATAACTGATTAATGGCCACTATAATCGGTTAGTAGCCACAAGTTATTGGTCACTAGTCAATAGCCAGTGATATCAGTCAATGGTCATTTAATCACTGGACAATAAGTACCAGAAAAGGAGAATCACAATCTCAAAGAGGAGGTGTGGATGAGTTAAAGAAGTAGTACTAGTTTTTTTATCTTTATTCATTTGTGATATTAATGAGAATATGTATTTTCCTCAATTTATTGCGTAATTTTCTTCAGGCATCTACACATCGATTGTGGTTAGTATATGTCTCTGCTGAAATGTTTATATTTTATTAATAAACTTTATACAACAAGGCTTGAGATGCTTACAGATTAAAGATATATATATATATCATTTGTGAGCAATGAACACCTAGTGAATGTCTAAAGTTCTATTTCAAGATTAATGTTTATGGTTGGAACAACTATATTAGATTTAGGCATTAACAAAGCATTCAAGTGATTCGGTTTGGGTGAATTCAGTTTGGACTGGGTTGTACCAAATTGCGGTTGAGTTCAGTTTGGTTCAAGTTGTTTCAGGTTTCGAGTTACATTTTGAATCACATGATTCAGTTTAAAATCAGATTGAGATGGGTTGAGTCACATCGGGTTTTCGGGTTCGCGTGTCTATATCCTAATTTAGGTAGACATTGACCGACTAAGCCTTTAAATACTCGTCGTTATCAACGATATATAATATTATTTCTCTACTATTTCAGAAGCTTAAGCGTTAATTATTTAATCTCACCCATGAAGATATTGATTTACCCTTGTAAGCTTTGATCCCTGAGAATGTAGTAAATAGATTTATCATTTTCCTCCTTCGCTCTTTTGTCTTTGGTAAGAGACTATGTTGGCGGTTTTAAAGCAAATATGTTGAAGGTGTTTTTTATGTTTGGATAGGATGCAAAATTGTAATTGGTGTGCTAACTCCATTAGCAATCTGTTAAGAAACCAAGAAAAGGGAAGGGGGTTAGGATATAGTTGACAATTGTGTGTCAGTCCTTTTTTTGGAAGCTTGTAGCATATACAATATCAATGGTTAACGAGTCACATTGACAGTACTTCTTTACTTGTAAAGAAAGGTTGTATGTTCAACGTCCCACCCCATAGGTACAGCCTAATGAAACCGAAGCGCTTGATCTTGTTTATTTCCCCATAAAAGAAGGTATTCTATTTCAGCTCGTGACTACAAGGTTCAAACCTGAATGGGCGAAGCCCAAAAGATTTCAAGTGTCGACTGTTGCAAGTAAACACAATGAAAACAAGAGTCGAAAATAAGTGAAGAACCAGGTCAGGGGTGCACCGATGTTCTGGCAGAACTGCGGCAGAGCTTTGGAAGACAGTAGATCACAAGGTCATGTTCTCAAATTTACATAAGTGGTTGTGTTAGGACACTAGGTGAATAATAAATTTACGCTTATTCTGTCTGTTAGGAGCATATTAGTGTTTCTGATAATAGTAGTTAGTACTCTAATGTTAGTCTAGTTAAGCAGAGTGGGGACTACGGGATAATTCATCGAGAATAGTTTTGGCCTCTTAAAAACGGATCACTTCGATGGAGTCCCTTAGCAAAATAGGGTTTGACCCCATCAGATTGTGCGTGCAATTTAGTGCCTAATGTTATCACAATGTAGCCTATTATTGTCCATTCACTACTCAACTTCCACCATGCCCTCGTAAAGAGTTTCACTTCATAACACTAAATTATAAAGACATCAAAACTAGCTCCACTAGAATTTCTCACTGTGGGGGCAACAAGAGCCTTACGAAAGGCATATGGAAAATTGCTTCAGCCAGGACCAGATTCCACGTTCAACTACGGTCACCACCATACACTAGGGTATCAATATAGAATGTCATAAGAACGAACTATACCCACCACCAAGTGGGACTCTCGGTTTGAATTCAGCAGATACCATCAAGCAAGGACAACTTTTGAATCCAATGCTCTGTAAAAGATAAAGAAAACTACTGGTCATCATTCACTAACAAATTTGAAAATAGGCAAAGGTACCGAAAGAGTAGTGTAGTGCTTACAGGTATGCTTAGTAACGCGCCTTGTGCACTGACCAGAATAGGCAACCCCCTTCGAGCAGCAGCTGGAATAGATTTCAAGGCTTTTAGTGCTTGTAGAGCGGATAATTTTGCAGAATCAGAACACGATGATGACTTGTTCTTCATTGTCGACGTATCCAAACTATCCGCAGAAATCTTTTCCCCTTGAAACTCAACAGAATCATGTGAAGACTCGGCAATTCTGGCAAGAGTTAGCCAATCAGCGTCGACCATGGGACATACTTTAGCTGACATGTGATCACTAACTACACAACATCCACCGCATTCAGAATCTCTAGTTTCCTCCTTTCTAGGTTGATCATCCTTGAAACGTACATTATTGCAGAGATTGCTTCGTCTCTTGCTCGGTTTCATCCAAGTTATCAAGAACCTGTTCATGAAATAGCAACACTGCCCAGGATGAAACAGTATTTCACCAACTGAGGAATTCACAGATCCTTCTTGGCAGTGTGACTCGTTGCTCAATGTGGATACAGAGTTGGACCTGAAGCGCTCCGTCTCAAAAGTTTTCATGCCAATAATGCACTGGTAGGTCTTTTCACTGATGATGTTCAGCCTCATTGCTTCGTCTAGAAGCTTTTCGGAAGAGACAGTGTTCAGGAACTTTACATCTAACGCATCGGAGGTCCCGCGATCTAGATGGGACTTGCCCCCCAAAATGATTTCATCAACTTCTGCCGGAATTTTATGGCAACTCTCGTCATCGGCATAGGTAGGGATAACTTCAATAGGCGATCGAACCAGTGATTGAACAGAGCAGCAAACAATTAGTTTGGTCCCCTTGGTGCCAGGGGCTGGGCAGAGGTAACAACCACTCACAGTAAGAGAAGTCTGGCATGTAATAAAAAGTAGAAAAGATAGATAAGTTAGGCACGGACATCCCAGAAAATAATACCATGTTGACTATACAGCAGCATCAGAAGCAAGGTGAACACACCTTGCATGGAAAAGCACGAATATAATCAAGTAGCAATCTCAAAGCGCTGCCACGAATTGGCTTATGCCTTTGAGAGATGAACTGAGAATCAAAGAGATAGAAAAAAGGGACCCACAGCATAAATAAATAGGTCACGAAGGAATAAACAAGTACAACATCTGGTAAGAAAGAGGAAGATTTATGAGACATGCAAGTTGTTAGATGGAAGATCTCCAAGAAGTAAATTACCTGCAAGACCGACGACAAAAATTTTGAAAGAAAAATGTCCTCCTTGTTGAATGCATCTAGAGTAACCAAGTCCACAACTATGTATCCATGCTACAATACCCAAATTTATCTAGATCAATCAAAAATAGCACCAAACTCTTGAAGTAAATTGTTAGATGATTTGCTTACATCAATCGTTTCTACGGCCTGGTTTATCATTCTGCGACAAAAGAAATCAACATATGCTCTAGTCTTTCGACAATTAGAAATTAACTTCTGAAGTTCTGACTTAAAAGTACCTGCAAAATGATCAAACTAAATCATCACATAAACTTGAAGCAGCTGCCTCATGCCCCATGGAGGACATAAAAGTAAAATGAGCGAGATCATAAATTTACAAGATGACTTCTCCTGTAACGCCATCCTGATTCTGTTTCGGGCAAACTTATGGCTTTGATTGGTTGGGTCTTCCACCCATTTTTGATGAGCCCTTTTGCACACCTGCCATCAATCAACAAAGATGCATTATAGTTACTAGAGGTTTTTATACAATCATTTAGAGCTGAAATTGAAGATGTCAAGTTGCGAACATTAATAATAATATTTTTCCTCATCAAATGGCTCACAAACCTCGTACAGGTCTTCCTTTGACAGATCCAACAGGGGACGGATTAATATAATACCTTGATTGTCTGAAGATCTGCTAGGAGCATATGGAAGTGAAGAATACAATTGAGAAGCTAGTGCCATTCCCGCCAAGCCGAGCAGTCCACTGTTCCGAGATAGTCTGAGAACGAATAACTCTGCCTGCATCAGTATGACATTTAGATATTCTTTATTTACGAGTTGTAGAGTATATCACTGTTGACAATTCAAGCAAACTCAATCACAACAACAGAGTTCACGTCCCAAACCTGATCATCCGCATGATGAGCAACAAGTAGCACACCAATTTGATGTTGGAGACAGACATTGTACAAAATCTGATACCTTTAAGTAAACAGTCTAACTCAGAACCAAAAATAGCTCTTACACACAATTTTCCACAATGGATTAAGGATTTAATTACCTCATATCACGAGCTGCCTCTTGTATGTGACCTTGCTTGGGATGACCATTGGACCAATTAGCTTGTGCAATCTCACATCGGATCCCTATCACAGCCAATTTAAGTAAACATGTCTCTAAAAATGGAATTGGTACCAAGAAATTGACAGGTTTGGAATCTTCGGAGAAGAGTTAAACATACCCAAATCAGAAACTCTACTTGAAACCATCTCTGCTTCTTCTCTACTTTCCGGGCGAAGCCTATGATCAACAATTATTGCCAACAACCCATCAACGAACCCTCTTTTATCATCACGAACAGCAGCAGCAGCACTGCCAGCCGAATTCAATTTCCATTGAGATGCTAACACACACAAGGCCATACTATCCGGACCCCCAGAAACACCCAAAGCTGAACAAGCAAAAATTTTAAATGCTACTCAGAAGAAGCTGAAAACATAAATCAGACTCACAATTGACGGTGTCGTCTAAGACCAGCATACCAAGGCGGTGACAGGGTTTGATTCCGGCGATAGCCATCCGCTTGGCGAATGCTTCTTTCTGCACCGCAATATCGATAGAAGAGTAGGTGGATTTGCAGGAGAGTTGGAAAGGAGAGGAACATGGAACTGAAAGTGGTAGAAGAAGCATGACCCTAGGGTTTGTTGGAGGGAACAACCTTGATAAAAACTTGGTAGACACAGAGGTGGTCATGTTGACGACGGGAGAGGGATAATAAGAAGAGGAAGAAAGAGAGGAGACAATGAACCCTCGCGCCATTTTCTTCCACTCTGAGATGTCAAACTGAGTTCAATGTAAGTTAGCATACTAAGATGCAAGAGAGGTTTGAATTTACAGACACAAATACAGTAATAAAATAAAATGTAGTGCAAATGCTATATGAACCCACGGACTCAGTTGTGCAAGAAAGCTATATACCCTGCTGCGTTTTCATGGGAGTACATTACTTATCGATTTAGAAAGTTAATGGAAAGCTGATTAGCATCAAGTTAAGCCTTGTTTGAATTTGAATGGTTTTATATTGCGAGTTTTCATAAAAAAAAAAGAGGAAAAGAAAGCACACGAGCCCTAAGTTATAGGTAGTACTTCTATGAATAAAACCAAATTCATCAGTACAAAACTCCTTGGTCAATGGTTGAACTTCAAGAAAAGCACACAAGCCCCAACTCTCTGAAAAGGACAATAATAAAATGGAAACAAATCAATCACAGTCAATCATGCCAAAATAGATCTACATCCTTTCAGACAGTCGACAATTATGGGGAACCATAGATATAATAACACTAGTTCAATCTACTTGTTCTACAAACAATATTTTCCTTAAACACCAGGAACTAAACTAAATATGCATGAGAACTTGTATTTATGTGGACTCTTGCCTGTGGACATTCACTAGCGAAGAGCTATAACAACAGAATGCTGCAGATACACATAGAAAGCCACACATAGGACATACCAGCCAAACGCACGTTGTACGTTGTATATTATACATACACACACTAGAAGAAGGGAACATGTACATCAATTAAATGAACTTGTCAGCATCAACTTCACCAATAAACCTGAGTTCAACAAAGAAAAATTTCACCAGTAAACACCCCTTGCCCCTATTATCACTTCCAAAAGTCCACAACCCAAATGATAATTTGCCCCAACAGACTACAATATGCTTTTGGTCACAGTATATAGTAGTTAGCGTTTATTTTTTACTATGATGCATGATGTAGTTTACTTCCATAAAAAGGCATGATAATTCACTGAATAAAAAAAGCATCCCTTCCATGACCCTTTATTCATATTGGAAACATCATGCTAATTTTCTATTAAAATATTGTAGTTAGGACAAGCATAGATGAGTAACATTTAGGATATTTATACATGGAGTGTGGCTGAGTTTGTTTTAAACTTTTTACAGCCTTCTGAAGGTAGATTTTGGCAGATAATGCATCTCTTCTTCGATTGCCTTAATTCGACAAACAAAATAACTTACACAAAACAACTGTAAAATAAGTAACACAAACAAAACCGTGTATCGTAACTATCATAGTTTCAACCAAATTTATGAAAGGATTAAAAAGACGGCAGGGTGGGGAGTTGGGGAAAACCAGAACTCGAAATTTTGTAGACAGAAATGCAAGAATCAGAAACAACCGCAGAGCAAAATCGCACCAACTACCACCATTGCAACCCATAATTCATTTATTCGATTTCAAACTCACCATGGCTCCATAAAAGCTTAAATTAGGTCTAGAAACTTACCTTCTTGGCTGAGAAGATAAATCGAAGAAAATAGAGAGGAAGGGTTTGCGCTCTTGTGCTTCGTCCCTCGCGTCTGCTCCTGGTTCCGTCTTCGCGTTTCTTCTCTCGCGAACTGAGGCAGCGGAGGAGATGGCGGAGTTCGAACAGAGAGACAGAGGCTTGACGGAAATGGCGGAGCTTGGCAGAAATCGTCGAGTTCGAATAGAGAGACAGATGACCCGTGAATTATTTAAAACCCCTCATAGATTAAAGATGGAAACGCTGCCACTAGTAGCGTCTGATGATAATCCACCCTTATAATCTACATTGTGAACGGAGCTTAAGGATAGAGAAGCGAGGAGACCGGCGGGTTGCACGTACATCCACTTCCTGTGTAGCTTTGATCGTATTGTATATTAATTTTAAATGGTTGTAAATTTTAGAGAATTTCACCGATATCTCTGAGCTTTAACTGAATTTTATCAAATATCTCTACCTTTTCAGAATTACTATGAGATACTTTTGAGATTTGATTTTTAATACGAGATACTCTTATGTCTATTTCAGTAAACGTCCGTCAACTTTTACAATTTCTTCCCATTTGACCCATAATCTGATTTTTCATGAGATACCCCTACATATTGGTAACGACTACTTTCACCAGATACCCATGTATGTTTCAAATAGCTAGTTTCACCAGATACCCATATAACGGATACTTTTACCAGATACCCCTGCCATAAATAGCTAGTTTTGGTCTATAAAATCAGAAAAAACACGACATTTTGACATTATAGTTTTCATAAAAAAAACAATGTCTTCCTCACAATCAAGTTACTCGGTCACTACTGCCGTTGAAGGTAGAAGATGCAATTGTGGAAGAGAAACTGAAGTCCTTATTTCAAGAAAAAACACTTCATCCAGAAGAATGTACTACAAATGCTTACATTGCAATAGATTGATAGATTGGACAAAACCACAACTGATCAACAGAATCCAGTAGCACAACAACATTATATCCCCAACCAGCAGAGCTTATAAGCAGTGCAGCATGAGCTGATGAAGATCAAGTAGGAAGTGAAGGACTTGAAGATGCAAGTTCAATAGGCGATGAGAGTAGGAGTAATTATATGCATATTATGTATTGTTGCTGCTGAAAATGTAAACCAAATGCTAGAATGTAACAAAACCAAAAGTATAATAAAGCTGTTACTTTTCAGCTTGATCATTTCTCAAAGTTGTGGCAGCTTACACATTAAGCTAGTGCATTTACATAGTTCCAGCAACTAATATTTCAGCTTGCACTTGCACTATATCAAAAAAATACTACTTTCTTCACTTCACACTATATCCAAAAAATACTACTTTCTTCACTTCACACTATATCCAAAAAGAAACAAGTACCTTCCCCACTTCACAATATGTCCAAAAAGAGACTACTATCCCACTTTACACTTCATCCAAAACATACTATTTTCCCACCAAAATGTAACAGCATTGTAGTATCTATCAGAATCCAAAATGTCAAAAACCAAAAAGAAGTGGAACCTGTGTGAATTTACGGCTGACATGGTGCAGCAGCTGATGATGAAGTCTCTGCATTAGGGATAGCTCCACTAGCTTGCTCTATTTGCTCCCTAGCAGTTGGTCCTCCCTTACATGTGCTCTTATTATGACCAAATTGCAAACAGGTTGTGCATCTTGACATACTTGACATCTTGCTTGCTGGTTCCTCCCATCCTTCCCTTCTTCTATTTCTCGAAGGCCTTCGAATTCACCTTTTCAGCACTGGAGGTAGAACTTTAGGATAATCTCCAACCGCCCAATACCGTTGATCAGGTACCGCCTCCAAGTTAAAAGTGTACATTATCCTATAGTTCTTGACAGAATAAATCTCATCCACATATTCCCGGGGCTCCTCACCAGAATCTAGAATTGCCCTTACCCCATGCTTAAAAGGGATGCCAGATATTTGTCATGCTCCACAAATGCACTTTTTTCGATTCAAATCCACCGTCACTACATCATCAAAGTCTTTCACCTCAAACATCCCTCCACCAGGTGGATGGGAGATACAAAACATACTCCTTCTCACAATCTTCTGCAATTTCTTCTTTATTTTAGGGCAGATTTTATCCTCTGACGAGTTAAACGCTTATTGTTGTCTCGTATGGTACCTAATCATGATCGTTCTTCTTACCCCTGTCAACCAGAACGATAATTAGAAAATGACAACTACCAGATAGATGGGAGATACAAAACATATTCCTTCTCACAATCTTCTGTAATTTCTTCTTTATTTTAGGGCAGATTTCATCCTCTGACGAGTTAAACGTTTATTGTTGTCTCTTATGGTGCCTAATCATGATCGTTCTTCTTACCTTGTCAACCAGATCGATAATTAGAAAATGACAACTACCAGATGGATGGGAGATACAAAACATACTCCTTCTCACAATCTTCTGCAATTTCTTCTTTATTTTAGGGCAGATTTCATCCTCTGACGAGTTAAACGCTTATTGTTGTCTCGTATGGTGCCTAATCATGATCGTTTCTTCTTACCCCGTCAACCAGATCGATAATTAGAAAATGACAACTATCAATAGGTTATAGTTGTCCAGACTATCCATCTATTGCAATCTAAGCATTTGTAGTAAATTCTTCCGGATGAAGTCTTTTTTCTTTAAAAAGGACTTCAGTTTCTCTTCCACAATTGCATCTTCTACCTTCTACAACAGCACTGGCCGAGTAACTTGATTGTAAGGAAGTCATTATCTTATTATGAAAATTACAATGTCAAAATGTTGTGTTTTCTCTGATTTTATAGGGCAAAACTAGTTGTTTTATGTTGCAGGGGTATCTGGTAAAATATCGTTACAGGGGTCTGGTGAAACTAGTCGTTTGAAACATGCAAGGGTATCTGGTGAAAGTAGTCGTTACAAATATGTAGGGGTATCTCATGAAAAATAGGATTAAGGGTAAAATGGGAAGAAATTGTAAAAGTTAACGAACATTTACTGAGGAAATAAACGGAAGGGTATCTCGTATTAAAAACCAAATCTTAGGGGTATCTCATAGTAATTCTGAAAAGGTAGGGGTATTTGGTGAAATTCGGTCAAACCTTACGGGTATCTGGTGAAAATTCCCTAAATTTTAATATATAAGTCCAAAATGAAAAAAATTATACCACCGTTCACCTAAATTTAAGCTATTCAAAACAAGACCAGACATGTATATGCTTTGACAACTTTGAAAAAAAAATTATTTTTACATGTGTATGATGATACACTAAAATGATAATATGATTCATTAATTTGATATTATGATTCATTAAAATTGATATTATCATTCATTAATTAATAAGTGGTGAAATAGATTATAAATTCCAGAACCGATAAAAATCATTATTATTTGTAGTATATTATTATTGTTGTATGGTGTATTTAAAACCTTATACAGTGAATCATGTATTTTTCATACATACCAAATATTTTTTTGTGTTATATTATTGTTTATTTTTTTTATATGTTTACGTTGACTAAAATGATTATGATTCATTAAATTTGATATTATGATTTATTAAAATTGATATTATGATTCATTAATTAATAAGCGGTGAATTAGATAACAAACTTCATAACCGATAAAGAATCATTATTGTTTTTTGGTGTATTATTGTTTATATGGTGTATTTAAATCTTCTACGGTGAATCATGTTTCATCCATATTTTTTTGTGTTGTATTATTGTTTAAATTGTTTTTATTTTTATATCTTTATAATGATACACTAAAATGAAGATATGATTTATTAATTTTGATATTATGATTCATTAAAATAGATATTATGATACACTAAAATGATGTTATGTGTTTACAATGATACACTAAATTGATGTTATGAATCCTAAGTCTCATTTAATATATGGATACATATACATGTAATTATTATAAATTTGTAAACTTCTCAAAGCATATTCGTGTATGATCTTTTTAAAGAGCTTGAACTTTATATTTTAAAATATATAATAATTTAAACTAATATAATAAAAAATAACCCAATCAGCAACTAACTAGACTGCTGACTGGGCTGTCAACTCAAATACCCGCACAAAACATTGTGCGATCACCCTGCACCATCTTCGATCCCATTGGGAAAAGTAGCACCAATAAAAACAAGCACAAATTGATCCCTGAGGACCTTATTTTTTAAGTTCCCTGGAAAATAACTTGATGATTCGACTTAGATATCTTGGAAATATTTTTTGCGCTAATTTTTATTTGGATTTTCGTTAATTTTTCTGGTTATATTCCTCAAAAAATAAGAAAATTCCCTGAAAACTTCAGAAATTTCAGAGAAAAATAGATCCATATTTTATCACAAATGAATGATTTGTCTTTTTCTTTTGCTACATCATCATGTCTCCAATAATTAACCGACCTACTATCAATTTCTGCTATTATCTGACTCTGTTTGGTTCTGCCAATGTAGTACTACATCACTGAATTCCCCTTGATCGACCATGGCATCTTCTATTCATTCACTTCCACGAGCACTAGCATGCTACAATGATTAAAATATTCCACTCCATATTGACAGCATTAGATTGACTGCAAACCCGTATCCTCAAGAGAACAAGCACAAAAACCATCCTGATCATTTTCAAGCGTTCAATATGGCAATAGAACAAAAAATATGAGTATGATCCTCAATGAATTTCATGTGACAAGACAATCTTACTTCATTTTAAGAAAAAGCTCAAGATTTTTACTATAAGTTTCCGTTCATAATGATTATAACATAGTCACTCCTTTAAATTATGCTTCTACACAAATCTAAGTCACCAGACTCACCACAGCATTAATAGCACACACAGCACTTAATCGCATACACAGCATTTAATAGCACACACAGCACTTAATCGCATACACCACATCTGCTATCTATCATTATATGTGGTGTACAGATACAAAATGGCATCTCCACCATATGCTTTTGACTTCACGAAGCATTATAACCATGCCCATTGCTTACTCGACATCATATCCCTTCTCTTGAAGCTCAGCTAAGACCTCATTCCTCATCCTAAACCAAAGCTTTTGAGCCTCTTGATCCAGTTTTGTCTTGCAAAGCCTTCTGGTAATTAAACGCGTCTTTGTCTGTCTCCACAATCCCTTTAGGCCCGATCGTAGTCCCAATCATCCCACCTTGGCCACAAACTCTTCCATTGCCTCCTCATCACCTGGGTATGGGAATTGTCGCCTCTCATATAGGTGTGCAAGCTCCCTCTCCTCCTTAGGTCGAGGCTTCAAAGTCCACCAGCCGAATGGTGAGGTCTCATTGTAGATCCAAGCTGCTCCGAATATTGCATATGTACAAAGCAATGACTTCCCCACTTGCTTCCAAAAGTGATGATCTTCTTTGCCTAGACCTATTTTTTTCAAGAGCTTCGCCCAATGGAAACCTGTGGAGAAGTTTGTGAGACAACTTGACCAAAGTAAAACTACGGAAAGGTGATATGTTCATATCATTCAAAGGTCTGACAAAGCATTAGATTAAGTTTAAACTGCCATTTTGTAGAAACAAGAATCTATATGATACTTTGAAGCTGTAAGGAGATAACCATAGAAGATTCACAAATTCACATTTATATTATTTCATTTAAAAACAATGTTTCAAATGAGTTGCTGACAGATAATGTCATTATATATTAGTGTTTCCTCAAGATG
The DNA here is from genome assembly GCA_023374045.1 of Limonium bicolor. Classification (NCBI taxonomy): domain Eukaryota; kingdom Viridiplantae; phylum Streptophyta; class Magnoliopsida; order Caryophyllales; family Plumbaginaceae; genus Limonium; species Limonium bicolor. The sequence goes on along the minus strand of CM041776.1, from coordinate 364,222,701 downwards.
TAGCTGAAATCAAAGTAAGAACAGAGTACATAAATTAATACTAGACATGGTCTATTATGCTCTTTCGATTACCTTGTTTAACATCTTGGAAGCTCTTTCTAACCATGTGAACTGACGATGAGAGTTACAAAGATTCACCTCTCTGCATTGGTACAGCCACTATTAATAAGGCTACACGCCAAGCACCAGTGAAGCTATAACACCAAAACATAAGTCATAGTGATGTCAGGGATTCAAATTATTGATTAATGGTAACAAAACAATGAAGGAAAAATGGTTATATGAGGTCTCATCCGAGTTATAGGTAATACTTTCCAGCCCCAGCTATCTCTAATTCCATTCTAGTGATTTCACGGGTACAATTATGTAAAAGTGAATGCACCATTTCTAACCACCTCGCTCTTACAAGAATAGCATTTTTCAAGCTAAAGGAAACTTGTGCAGCCCAACCATTTACAGTAGAGTACAGCATACCGTGCTGAAGTGTATAAGATAATTATACAAAAGAACAGAACACTAACCGCAAACAAAAGTGCCACCAAAGCCGTATTCAGAAGACTACACAATAAGGCATATTGAGGGGGGGGGGGGGGGGGGGGGGGGGGGGGGGTATGAATTTTTAATCATAAATCAACAAGCAATAGTGTGGCCAAGGTTTTTAAATGTTTGATGCGCTCAGATGTGATAAGGTTTCAGAAGCGATGGGCGAGATGGGTTGATGCGAGCGCATCAAGGTCTGCTAAAAAAAAATCATCAGTAATTTTTTCTAGACAAATGAAGTAATGAACACAATCTCTACGGCATATGCATACAACAGTGTGCCTCCCTCTGCTATGATAGCTTCATTAAAAGTGAACACAATAACGATAAGTAACGATTGAAATTGATAAGTTCATTCAACAGAAAATAAATCAGATTTAGGGTCAAAGGGAAAGGGAAACTGCAGCGCATATAAACCTGCTGCTGTGGCCCTCTGCTCGTCAGTGGGGGTGGCGCGGCGTCGGGTCTGCTCGCCGGTGGAAGCGTGGTGGAGAAGCAAGCAGGGCGGCGGCGAAGCAAGGAGGGCGGTGCGGCGAGGCCAGAAGATCGGAGAACGCAGAAGGAAGATGGAAGCGCGGTGATGAAGCGAAGGGTCGGGAAAAAAACAGAGATCAGGGATTTCATTTTGGCATGGTTATTTTTTAAAAGAAAAAAAAATCAATTAACAAAACGACATTGTTTTATAAGTGACTCGGAAATTGAAAAAAAAAAAAGTCTGGCGCCAAACAGGTCTTAACCTCAAGCTCCCAGGCTCAGAATTTCCATATCACGACTTTGCAACCCTAACTAAGTCGGTTGTCTTTCCTGCCCAAGAGGGTTTCCTCCCCAGGCCCCGAAGCCCAACCCCTCGTCTTCTGCACTGCATGCAACGCCTCAGTCTTCTTTCTAATCACAATTGAGCTGTCAATGGATCCTGATTACTATCACACGCTTCCTATCTCTCAAAGCTCCGAGTACCGCTTAGCAGCATGCAAAGCATCATTAGCCCTACCCCTAGCTTTGCATGGTTGTCTTTTTTTCAGGTTTCAATCCTACATAAACCCATCTTCGGTTTCCGGTACTATCACGCTTGCATCAACAACGCTTTACCCTTATCAAACACTCACACTGCTATTTTCATCCCTCGAGCGATTACTGCGATCCTACTCGAAATTTCCACCACCCCTTTTGTCAATCCACTCATTATGGCTGCTGCTCCGCCACCACCACCAGTTGAGGATCTGGCCTCTCACTGTGCGCAGCTCACTCTCACTGCTGCGGAGGAGGAGACGGTCCAGGTTGATGATCTTCTTCACGCATCTACTGAGGCGCTGACTCAATGCTGTTTTTTGGGGAAATTATTGATGCCTCGCCATGTTGATATCAAAGTCTTGGAAAAGACTCTTGCTAGGGCTTGGAAATGTGAATACACGCTCCGGGTTCGTCATCTTGAAGACGGGATTCTTTTGTTCCGGCTGCCAGATGAAGCTTTTGTCAACTCCATCCTCTCTCGTGGGCCGTGGACTCACGATGGTGGTCTTTTGGTGCTTTCTGAAGTTGATAGAGCCACTGCTCCCCGAGACCATGCGTTTCAGTGGGTTCCGTTCTGGGTACATGTGCATGATGTACCATTCCAGTTCATGCATCATCTGTTTGCTAAGAGGGTTGGGAATCAAATTGGAAGATTCATGGACTACGCAGAATTTGATCGTCGTCGGGCAGGTTCTTATATGCGTATTAAAGTTAATTTGGACGTCACCAGGCCCCTTCTGTGTTTTACCTCTGTCCATTCTGAAGGGAGAACTTATACTTTGCCTCTGACTTATGAAAAGTTACCTAACATTTGCTTTCTGTGTGGATTCTTCACACATCTCCTGAGGGATTGTCCTTATCGTACCGAAGCTACCCAGGAAGAATTAAACTATGGGATGTGGTTGAAGGCTGGAACTGCTGGTGGTGCCAGGCTGCTTATGATGCAAGAGGTGATGGTTCTGTTAGACCACGTTGTTTTACTCCCCCACCTCGCCCGACTGTTACACCGGTTGTTCAAGGTGCTGATACTGAAGCAGAAGTTGCTAACCAAGGCCATTCGCATACTGGGGAAGTGGTTGCTGAGCCGGGTCATGGGCAAGGTGGAGTTCATGTTCTGGGGATATTAATGAAGACCCGATGCTGGAAGAATGAGAGCTTACCCATGTGTCTGATGGCCGTAAGCGCAAGCTCATCACAGTGCAATGTTCTTCGTCAGAATCAGAGCTGCGGGAGTTTGAGGTTGTGGAAGAGATTACTAAACGTGGTAAAGGTGAAGCTGGAATATCAACTGCGATGGCGATGCTGGGGGACTCCCAGTATTGCCCAATATAATGTCTGTGTTGGTTGCGAATTGCAGGGTTTGGGTGCACCTGCTGCTATTCGCTGGATTAAGGAGGTGATACATCATCAAGCACCTTTTTTTGTTTTCTTAACAGAGACCAAGTTGTCCACTTTTGAGCTTAGGACCTTTGCTAGTTCTTATAGAAAGTATTACTGGGTAGGTGGGGATAGTGAAGGTCGAAGTGCTGGTGTAGCTTTGTTTTGGTTAACCTCTCTTGATGTTTCAGTTCTTAGTGTGTCAAGTCGGCATGTTGATGTTATTGTAGGTTCTCAGGGGGGGTTCAGTGGCGTTTCTCGGGTTTGTATGGTTGGACTGATTACCGTTTTAAATGGAAGACATGGGATTTAGTTCGGTATCTTGAAAACCCAGTGGCAAGGGCCATGGGTGTTGGGCGGTGACTTCAACGAGGTCTTATTTTCGCATGAGCATAAAGGCAGAGGTAAACGGTCTGCTACTATATGACCGCATTTCGCAATTGTTTGCTCGACTGTGATCTTCAGGATCTGGGTTTTAGGGGTTCTCAATTCACATTCACTAACAAAAGCAGAGACAATAGTCCAACCCATAGTCGTCTGGATCGCTTTTTATGTAATACGACATGGTTATCTGCATTCCACACGCCATAAATTATCATCTCCCATGGGGTCACTCAGATCATAAACTATTAAGTTGGTATTGCATCCAATGCGAAATCAAGGCCACAACCTTTTCGGTTTGAAAATTGTTGGGCAAATCACCCACAATGCAAGTTTTTAGTCCAATCGGTTTGGCACTCCACTGCATCTGGTTACTGTCACAAAGTTGCACGTTGTGGTCAAAAGTTGCGCACATGGGGCGACACCAATATTGGGTCGAGAAGCGCTTATTACATCAGACACAACAGGAGATTAATCGACTCGCTTCAGCTGCGCCAAACACTACTCACATATCTCGTTGGAATGAATTAAATCAGATATGACTCTCTTTTGATCAAAGAAGAAGTGCGATTACAGCAGCGTTCTGGCCAGCAATGGTTACTAGCGGGAGATTGTAACTCGGCTTTTTCTTTGGGAGATATAGAATGCGCAGTAGACGAAATTTATTAATTCCTTGTCATCGGATACAGAGCCACCGCAATCGTCATGGGTAGGCATTGAGCGGTTGCACGTCAGTATTTTGAAGGTTTATTCACTCCACATGCCCAGATTCAGACCCACATATTCAGGCTTGTATTGTCAACAGAGTCTCACAGGATCATTTTCAGGCCATGGGGCAGCCGTATACCAAAGAAGAGGTTATCAGAGCATATAACCAAATGCATCCGGGGAAAGCACCTGGACCTGATGGCATTAACGGAACATTTTTTACACACCTATTGGTCAATCATCAGTGATGACTTCCTGAGCACCTGTCTAAGTTTTCTCAATGACAATATAGCACCTTCGGCACTGAATGACACACATATTGTTTCATACCCAAATCACCAGGTGCTACATCGATCGCAAATTACAGGCCAATATCTTTATGTAATACTATTTATCGGGTTATCTCAAAGACTTTGGTTAATCGTATATCAGATGCTCTTCCAGTGGTAATCTCCCATAACCAAGCTGCTTTTGTTCATAATCGTTAATATCAGATCAGATTCTGTTGTCTCATGAAATCTTGCACTCAATGCGACGATCAACAGCAAAGACTAAGGGGCATTTTGCATACAAAGTGGACATGTCTAAGGCTTTCGATTGGTTGGAATGGAGTTTCATCTTCGATGTTCTTACCACCATGGGTTTTCATTCGTCTTGGATCACACTGGTTCGTCAGTGTATTACAATAGTCCGCACAGCTGTTATGATCAATGGGTATCCGGGACAGTTTTTTCAGCCTCAGTGGGGTCTTCGGTAAGGGGACCCTTTGTCGCCTATCTTATTTATCATATGCATGGAGGCTTTAACTTTGACTCTTACATTCGCAACACAGGTGGGACTACTTCGGCCTTTCAGTATCCCTGGGCTTGATACCCCAATCTCTAATCTGTTATTTGCTGATGATAATGTCCTCTTTGGGGAGGCTACTGAATCTAATGCGGTAGCTTTACTGGACATTTTGGAGGAGTTCAAAGCTGCCTCCGGCTAATGCATTAATCCCAACAAGTCTGTTGTGATGTTCTCCTATGGGTTACGTCGCCAGTTGAAGGAGTGTATTGCTGCAACGCTACAAGCAAACAATGGATTTAGGGGTTTATCTTGGCTTTTCAAGTTCAGTTGGTAAGAACAAATGCTCAGTTTTTAGCTACATCAAGGATCGGGTTGCGAAACGAATACAAAGTTGGCCCTGCAGGACTTCTCAAGCTGGAAGAACTTATTAATTCAAGCGGTCCTGCAGGCCATCCCTTCGTATGCTATGTCCATTATTCAGCTTCCATGTTCAATCATTAAGAAGATACAGCAAATGATTAACAATTTCTGGTGGGGGGGTTCTAAGGATTCCCACACAATCCATTGGACAAAGTGGTCCACAATGTGCCAGGATAGACGGGAGGGGGGTATGGGGTTCTGTGACTTACGCTGTTTTAATCAAGCTCTCTTGGCAAAGCAGTTGTGGAGGATTTTAACACAACCCTCCTCTCTCCTCTCAAGGTTTTACCATGCCAAGTATTTGCAGGGCTCTACTTGTTTCCAAGTTCAGTTGACTTCCTCATCCAGCCCGATATGGAGAGCCCTCCTTAATGTTCGTCATCTGTTGCAACTTGGTGGCCGTCGGGGAATTGTCACAGGCACAAATACTAAGCTCACAGACAGGTGGAAAAACAAAGGAGGGAGGTAAGCTTTTTCCATGGTGTCTCCCACCTCTGGTGCATAGACATGCGTCAGTAGCAACGTTAATCACTCCGGCCAACAGATGGAACGAAGACTTACTGGCATCATGGTGCGATGTTTCAGATATTCTGCATATTCTAGCCACTCCAATTGTTCCACCAACCTCTCAGCAATCCACCACTGATTATTGGTATTGAGGCCTTTCTAAATCGGGAGATTACACGGTATCATTGGCATATTATGCAGCCTTATCCCTCAAGCATGCTGCTCTTCCATCATCATCGCACCACGAGGTTAAGGCCAAGGTTTATAAGAAAATATGGGGATTGCATGTCCCACCCCGCCTTAGGCTGTTTACGTGGAAATTTGTTTCGTCAAAGATTGCATGCAAGACGGCTATTAAGGACAGAATACGCATTGACATCCCAACCATGTGCGATATGTGTGACTCTGATGAACCATGCTACATGTTTTTCATGCATGCCCCAGTGAACTTTCTCTGGCACCAGTTTGGGTTTCATTTGCGTCTCGCATCTCTACTGATCAAGGATTGCAGAATTGGTTTTTCCAGTTATCTTGCATGAGCCTGCAAAGAAGAAGTGCAGAGATATGTGTGTGTCTTCTGGCAACTTTGGTATGCACGGTTTCAAGTTTCTCATGGCCAAGTACGACATTTCGAAGCAGGGATGGAGTCAGGCTGCCAGTTTTCTCATCATTCCATGGCCCAAGATCATGCAATTCCCAGGCAGACAGGAGCATCGTGCAGCCAATCCCCTGTGGCCGGAATTTACGATAGATGCTAGTATAGATGCCTACAAGCGGGTGGGCCTGGCATGGGTGGGTCGGCTGCAGGATCAGTTGTTATTAGCGGGGAGTGTTAGTTTTCGGAGGGATGCGGATAGAACAGTTGCGGATGCGGAGGCTAGCGCTTTGAAGGGTTAGTGCATGCAGCAGTAGGTGCGGGGATTACATCCTTACGAATCATGTCGGATTGCAACCGCTCATACAATACTTGCAGAATGGTACAAATACTACTTTTCTGCCCACCACACTCAACATCTTAGACCGTATATTGGCAAACTTAGGAGTTTTTCATGATGTATCTTGGTTCCACATCCCTAGAGACGCCAATTTTTTAGCGCATAATTTAGCTAACCATGCCCGTACTACGCAGACGTCGGGTTCATGGACGCCGGAGACTATTCCAGAGATTGTACTGAACTTACTTTCATAATATAATATCGTAATCTTTTTCGAAAAAAAAAACATGAAATGAGCTTCTTCCTTGGTCATAAAGGAACTTCGTGTATGTATCCAGTTGGGACATAGGGAGAGACGGATATCATTATTCATTGTAATAATAAAGGTGATTTCGAACCTGGCGCTTAGGTTCCAATATGGCGACAACTCACTCTTTTTTTACTTTATCATTTTGTAAAATTTTAAAATGTTGTATCTTATTATATAAGTCCAAATAACATAACTTTTATATCATTGTTAATCATAATTTGAGCTCTTTAAAATAGACCAAACATGAATATGTTTTGATAAATTTAATTTTTTTATTTTTATATGTACAAAATATGTTTTAAGATTCACTGTGAGTCTTAACTAGGAAAAGTGAATCAAAGATTATTAAAAGTTGAACCCAAGATTGTTAAAAAGTGAATCAAAGGTCATTAAAATGCTATAAAAATGCCTTCGACGATTTTAGCATTCCTAGGGGGTTTTTTTAGGGTGTTTTGGGGGGTAGGGTGATAAGTGTGAAACATATAGGCTTTTAAGGGCTTAATTACCTTATAATCTGCTACAATTTAAGCAATCTTTCCCACTTATTCTATGTTTTTCCTAAGATTGATGTTTTGATATGAACTGATGCATTTTATATGCTAAATATAGGAAAAACCCAGAGAAATGAAGATTTTACATCATAAGGATTGCAACACAACAAACGGGAACAAATCCGGAAAAAGAGACAAAGATTGGTCACGTCCGGATCAACTTGGCCGGACGCAAATCCGGACGTCTCATGTCCGGATCGGGTGCAACCCGGACGTGACCTAAAATCCAGATCCGAGAGTTCTCTGTCTTGTCCGGTTCCAGACACAGACCCGGACATATTCTGAATTTCAGATCTAAAAGTTCTGTGTCACGTCCGGATCCGGACACAGATCCGGACGTCACACAGAGATGAAAAATAAAAATGCAATCGCGCTGATAATCGGGCTTTCGGCGCAATTATCAGCCTAAGCTCATACTTCCCTTAAATTAAGCAGCAGCCATGCTCAATTAATGTCGAGCACACCAAACTTCCACTAACCCATGTCTATTTCTAAGCCTACTTAAGCAGTCACTCAGCCTTCATTCCAATTCGTCCCAGACTTGCGAGTCTAACCCCTTCTCTTCCTCTCTATACATCCTCTCATCCACGATAAACCATCCATCTCCATTCAGTAAACTTTCCTCCGTAACTCTTCACACTCACTCACAGACAAAACTTTGCTCACAACGCTTCAATTACCCGCGTCCGGATTTGACGTCCGGATCCGGACAGCACCAGGAGAATGCGTCCGGATCTACGTCCGACCCAATACAGCCGGACGTGACTCAGAAGAGTGTGGAAATTACAGAATCGACCACGGCTTCTAAATCAGTTTTTTGCTAAATCCCTCTATCCTTATGCTATTTATATTGAGCATTATTATATTGTCCATGGCTGAGTAGTCGCTTTTAATTTCGGTTTACTATGTATCTCTAGAATAATTATTTCTGAACCTTTGTGATTTTCTGCAGTACACTAGAATAAAGTTCTTTTCCCTATGAATTCCTAAACTTGTTAATCTGATCAATTAAATGAGTTTATCAGTTTTTTAGCTTATAAGTGAGAAATGAGGCTATCAATTGACTACAGGGAAAGAACCAGTTAGTATAGAGATGGTAATTCCTCTAAACACTAGCTGACCATTAATCTAGACTACTCTTAAAGCAATAGTAAACAGTGGATTCATAACGAGAGTTAGGATTCGGTCTTTGCTAATTAGAATTCGTGGAGCGGGAGACCGAATACGAGTTATCCTTATTCTAGGGTTTTATTCAGAATACTGTAGAAATCACATAGGGGAAGAAATTGCAATCTAGAGAGAAGTAGTAAACCGAAATTTCCCTTATCAAACAAAATCAAAACAATTATTTACCTGTTATTTATTGCTTATTGAACTCCTTTACAATATTCACCATCACATACAAAACCCCCAATTTCCTGTTATTTTTATTGTTCTTGTTTTGTAAGTAGAAATTAAACTAGCCACTGCCTCCTTGGATTCGATACTCAGGGAATACTGTGAGATTTAAACTTGCTATAATCGACCGGTACACTTGCCGTTAGGTTAAACCCCCCAACAACAATTTACCGTTAGGTTTTACCCCGAACAAGTTTTTGGTGCCGTTGCTGGGGAGGCACGGTTGCTTAGTTTAATTTTTCTTATATTGGTATTATCTCATTTAATTTCGTTTTGTTTTTATTTTTAGTTTAGTTTATTTTTGTTTTGTTTTTATTTTATTTTATTTTCCTTTGTTCATTGTCTTAGTTTTGTGCAATTTGTTTTTGGTTCTAGTATTATTTTGGTTTTACCGATTGAGTTTACTTTTACAACTACATTACTGTCAGTTATTTGATTTTGGTTTATGGTTAAAACTCGTTCTAAAGGAAATCCTGAATTTGAGCTGGAACATGAGATAGAACGACTTACAAGAAGAAGTCGTCAAGGATTGGTACAGGAAATGGCAGTTGAACCAGAAGTGTTTCTCAAAGACTCACCAGGTGATACCTTTGTTCAAGAAGAAGAGTATCTTATGGACGGTATCAGCAGAGAAAGAAGGATGAACGACTACACTCGCCCAAATGTGGAGGGACTCACATCGCCAATAGTAATCCCTGCACTACCGGAAGGGATAGAATGGCAATTCAAGACCCACTATGTTACGATGGTCCTGGATGCTCCACAGTTCAGTGGAGTAGTCACTGAAGACCCAAATGTTCACCTTCATCTTTCCTGCGAATGGTTGGAGCATGTTCAACCCCAGCTTCTCAAGAGGTAGCCAGGCTAACTTTGTTTCCTTTCTCACTCAGGGACAGAGCTGCAGAGTGGCTGAACTCCCTATCTCCGAGCAGTATCACTTCCTGGAGCGAGCTAGCAAATGCGTTCCTAGCAAAGTACTTTCTACCGTCCCGAATGCTGGCAATGAGAGGTGAGATCACAAACTTCAAACAGTATAGCGGTGAAACTCTTTCTGAAGCTTAGGAGTGATTCAAAGGAATTGTAAGAAGAGTGCCCCATCATGGTCTGGGAGAGGAAGTTGTATTGCAATCATTTTATAAGGATCTAGACCCCCAGAGCCGCCTATTAGTTGATACCTGTGCAGGAGGAAGTCTTATGGAGCTTCCAATCACCAGGATAAAGGAGTTGTTGGAAACTCTTTCTAATTCAGCTAACCAATGGGGAGGTGCTAGAGCTTCCACTGAGATCTTTCCAAAGAAGAATGCAGGAATTTATGAGGTAGACTCGAACACCCTCTTAGCTGCTAAGATGGATAGCATTTCTAAGCAGTTTGAGAAGATGTGCACACTGATGAACCCAAAATCAAACGCATCGGCTATCACTGATTCATTCCCTCAATGTGAGTATTGTGGTAGAAGCTCTAACATGTGCCAGTGTGTTCCACCGCAAGAAGAGGTAGCAAACTATGTTGGTAACAGACCGGGTAATTATTTCGGAAATCAAAACAACCCGGGTTACCATTCTCAGCAGCAGAATCGTTACCAAGCTGGCGGTAACAGCAATTACAACCAAAGACCTCAACAGTATAATTCCTCTTATCAGAAGCAACCACTACAGAATCAGCAAGTACAGAATTCAGGTGCTGATGCGTCCTCTAGTATGGATGAAGTTCTGGCCAGAATTAATGATTCATCACGGTTAACACCAAGAAATTTAATGAGCTAGAAGCTTTCAATCAGGAGCAGAGGACCTTCAACAATGATAAAAGGACATTCAATAGGAACATCGAGACTCAGCTATCTCAGATATCACAACAGTTGGCTCAGCGTCCTTTGGGTTCTTTGCCCAGTCATTCAGAGCAGAATCCAAGAGAGCATGCCAAGGCAATCACATTGAGGAGTGGTACACAGCTTGATCCTGTGATCCCTGAAGCTGAGCCCCCTCTTCCTAATGTTGAGCGAAATGAAGAAACTACACCAGCAGGTTCTCAGGAGGAACCAGTTGAAGAGGAGGTGGTGATTAGCAAGACTCCAAAATTTCCCCACCCCCACGCCGCGCAGTTGATGAAGCGTCGGTTCCTTTTCCAAACCGGTAAAGAAGAGAGACCTGGATGAGCAGTTTGGTAAGTTCTTAAGTATTTTTAAGAAGCTAACCATTAACATTCCTTTTTCTGAAGCGTTGAAGCAGATGCCAATATATGCTAAGTTCATGAAGGACATCCTGTCCAATAGACGGTCTTTAGTGGAGAAGGATATTGTGCAGCTTACGAGAGTGTTTCAGCCGTCCTTTCGAAGAAGCTTCCACCTAAGCTTGATGAATCCAGGTACTCCGGTCATACCTTGCGCGATAGGTAATGTGAACTGTGGTAAGGGTTTATGTGACTTAGGTGCGAGTATTAATCTAATGCCCTTATCAATGTATTTGAAGCTTGGTTTAGGAGAATGTGAACCTACCCGAATTACTCTACAATTAGCTGATAGGTCAATCATCCTACCTAAAGGGGTGGTAAGGGATTTAATTGTTTCGGTTGGTACTTTTGCTTTCCCTGCTGACTTTGTTATTTTAGACATGGAGGAGGACAAGGTAGTACCGCTTATCTTAGGCGACCATTCATGCGTACAGCAAGGACCCTCATTGATGTCGAAGGAGGGAAGATTATACTTCGGTTACATGATGAGCAGCTTGTATTTGATATGACCAAGGCTACTACTCACCCTTCTGATGTTCATGCTTGTTTCAGTTTAGATTGTATTGATACCTTGATGCAGGACTATTCTTACAGCTCCACGGAGCTGGATGCTTTGGAGAAGTGCTTGGTAGAATCCATAGAAACAATTCATGATGATTCTGAGATTTCTGCTGCAGCATTTCAGCTTGCTGCTGGGAGGCCATATAGGAAGAACCACAGAATCGAAGAGGAACCGCTGGACCGAGTTCCAAAGATGCTAACTCCTTCTGTGGACTCACCACCTTCCCTTGAAATTAACCCTCTCCCTAGTCACCTTAAATATGTTTTCTTAGTTCCTCCATCTGATTTGCCTGTCATTATTTCTAATAGTTTAACCAATGAACAAGAGGAAGCCTTGTTGCAGGTTCTAAAGAGGAACAAAGAGGCACTAGGGTGGTCCATTGCTGATATCAAAGGCATTGCCCCTACATTCTGCACTCACCGCATTTACCTTGAGGAGAATGACAAACCAACGAGACAGCCTCAGCGAAGACTGAACCCGCACATGAAAGAGGTGGTTAAGAAGGAGGTTATCAAGCTCTTGGATGCAGGTATCATCTACCATTTCTGACAGCGAATGGGTAAGTCCTACACAGGTCGTACCTAAGAAAGGAGGTTTAACTGTGGTGCCTAATGATAAAGGTGAATTAATCCTCAGCGTACTATTACCGGGCATAGAGTTTGCATTGATTACAGGAAATTAAATGCCGCCACTAGGAAGGACCATTTCCCCCTTCCTTTTATTGACCAGATGCTGGAGAGACTTGCAGGACAAGAATATTACTGTTTCTTAGATGGTTACTCCGGTTATTTTCAGATTCCAATTGCTAAGGAAGACCAAGAGAAAACCACTTTTACATGTCCGTATGGTACTTATGCTTATCGACGCATGCCCTTTGGTTTGTGTAATGCACCAGCTACATTTCAAAGATGCATGACTGCTATCTTTGCTGATTTTATTGAAAAGTGCATCGAAATCTTTATGGATGATTTTTCTGTCTTTGGACCGACTTTTGATTCTTGTTTGAGAAACTTGGATTTAATCTTAGCTAGGTGCAAAGAAACTAACTTGGTGCTCAATTGGGAGAAGTGCCACTTCATGGTGCAGGAAGGCATCGTGCTCGGACATAAGATTTCTAAGAAAGGGATCGAGGTAGACAAATCAAAGATCGAAGTAATAGAGCAGCTGCCACCACCATCGTCGGTAAAGGATGTTCGGAGTTTTCTCGGTCATGCAGGTTTTTATAGGCGTTTTGTTAAGGATTTTTCTAAGATCTCTAAGCCTCTTTGCGATTTATTACTTAAGGATGCTAAATTTGAGTTTACAAAAGAGTGCTTGGATGCGTTTAATTTGCTTAAAGCAAAGTTGATTTCTGCACCCATTATTGTTGCTCCTGATTGGTCGTTGCCTTTCGAGATTATGTGTGATGCCAGCGATTACGCATTGGAGCAGCTTTGGGTCAGAGGCATGACAAGGTATTGAGGATAGTCTACTATGCTAGTAAGACTATGAATGAGGCGCAGAAGAACTACGCCACGACGGAGAAGGAGTTGCTGGCGATTGTCTTTGCTTGTGATAAGTTTCGACCATACATCATTGGCAGCAAAGTCATCGTGCACACAGACCACTCCGCTCTCAGGTATCTCTTTGGAAAAGTTGACGCTAAACCTCGTTTGATCAGATGGATTTTGCTTTTACAGGAATTTGACATTGAGATTAGAGACAAACCTGGAGCGCAGAACGGAGTAGCGGATCACTTATCCCGTATGGAAGTTCCAGATGATGGCAGGCTGATCAATGAGTATTTCCCTGATGAATATGTCTACATGATCGGTCATTCCACGGACCCTTGGTATGCTGATATTGCAAATTACCTAGCCAAGGGCATCGTTCCTCCAGAGTTGTCGTATCAGCAGAAGAAGAAGTTCTTCTCCATGGTCAAGCATTACCTTTGGGACGACCCGTTTCTGTTTAAAGTCTGTGCAGATGGTATGATTCGTCGTTGTGTATCTGAGAATGAAGCTAGAGACATCCTGACGCACTGCCATTCTAGAGAAGCAGGGGGTCATTTTGGTCCGGCTAGGACAGCTGCGAAAGTTTTGGAGGCTGGCTTCTTTTGGAAAAGCCTGAACAAGGATTGCTATCAATTTGTTTCCACTTGTGATCAATGTCAAAGGCAAGGGAATTTATCCAGACGCCACGAGATGCCATTGAATTCGATCTTGAGTTGAGCCGTTTGATCTTTGGGGCATTGATTTCATGGGACCGTTCCCACCATCTCAAGGTAACCTCTACATCTTGGTAGCAGTAGATTATGTCACCAAGTGGGCTGAAGCAATAGCAGCACCTACCAATGATGCAAGAGTGGTGCTTAAGTTTTTAAAGAGGAATATCTTTTCCCGTTTTGGTGTCCACGAGCGATCATTAGTGACGGGGGTACACACTTCTGCAACAAACAGTTTGAAGCTCTTCTGCAGAAGTATGGTGTACGACATAAGGTTTCTCTACCGTATCATCCACAAACAACGGACAGCTGAGATCACCAACAGGGAGCTTAAGTGGATTCTCAGAAATCTATCACATCCTCAGGCGAGACTGGTCCCTTAAGTTAGATGATGCCTTGTGGGCATACCGCACTTTAAAACACCTTTAGGTATGTCCCCATACAAGTTGGTTTATGGCAAGGCATGTCACTTACCTGTGGAGCTGGAGCACAAGTCTTTTTGGGCACTTAAGGCATTGAATTTTGATCTCCAAAAGGCTGGTGAAAAGCGTAAGCTACAGCTGTGTGATCTAGAGAAGTTTAGAGAGGCAGCTTATGAAAACGCCAAGATTTATAAGGAGAAACGAAGAGGTGGCATGATAAGCTGTTGGTCAAGCGTGAGTTTCACGTGGGGATAAGGTTCTTCTATTCAACTCCCGCCTGAAACTATTCCCGGGGAAGTTAAAATCTCGTTGGCCCGGTCCATTCACAGTGACAAGTGTCTCACCTTATGGATCCATTGATCTAATCAACACAGAAGGTGAGACATTCAAGGTCAACGGATCCCAGCTAAAGCATTATTTGAGTAGTAACAGTGCCGAAGTTCACTCGGTGATCACTGTTTACAACCCGCCATGCTGAGTACACAATTGAAAGGTCTAGCCAAAGACCGAAAAGACGGGCAGCTTGGTGGGAGGCAACCCACCAGTATAAAATCTTCTCTCCACTTCTTTTTACACTTTCCTATTACTTGATATAATTTACTTTTAATTTTGAGAATTTTTTTTACAATTTACAACACGAGCCCGGACTCCGCTATTTCAATACAAATTCTGCCTGGTTCCACTTAAGTCCTTCTGGTTTTGCAGATTTAATCTTTCAGGTACTTCATTTAATGCTAAACTGGACTCAAGTGTGAGGAAATATCACGGCAGTGTTCATCACGGATCAGGGAGTCCTTTACACTCTTGCTATTTAACTTCTGCATTTCTTGTGGTTGTTTTATTTTTTTGTAATATTTCATATTTTTTATATAATTGAGGTGTTTTAGATTAGTGGATTTTTAATTTAATTTAATATAAAAAAGAGAAGAGCTTTTCAACGCGTCCGGCTAAACCCAGCCGGACGCAAATCCGGTCACGAAACCTACCTTGTCCGGATCCGGACGCCTCATCCGGACGTGACTAAGAACAGCGCACCCGCGAATTTCTTTTCTTCTTTTCTTTTCTTTTCTTTTCTTCTTTCTTCTTTCTTTCGACATTCTCCTTTCTTCTTCCTCCCGACACAATCAAACCCAGTAAACCCCCAAACTCCATTAATGCCACCACCACCACTCCCCGTTCCGACACCGTCGTGCCGCCAAGACCACCAGGACCGCCAGACACAAACACCACCGTCGTCGCCCCCATTTTTCCCCCCTGTCGAATTCCTAACCAAAACCTAAACGAATCAGGTTTCAAAAATTTTTAATTATGCGATTTTGTTTGAAATTTCTGTCATACTGCGTTGGATTAAGTGGTTTGAGTGGGTTATATGGTTAATTCGATGATTGGTGTCGAGTTTGTGTATCTGTTTGTGCGAGTTCTGTGAATTTTGGTAATTGTCTGGTTGAAATTGAGTTTAAACGCGATCTCTGTTAGCGGCGCTATTTTTTTTTGGGTTCATAGGGCGTCCGGATCTGCGTCCGGCTAAGTTGACCCGACGTGGATCCGGACATGTTAAAATTTTCTGATTTTTCAATTGTTTTCCAATTTTATGTTGTGTTTATTGCTATTGTTTGCTATGTTTAGATGTTTTAATGCATTGGTAATTGTAGATTAACTATGTGAAAGAATATGTTCAAATAGAACTTACTGCTCGATCGGTTTCGGGTTTTGGTGTGTCTTTTGCTTCTCTTTTCTTGCTGTTTAGGTTTCTTACTGCATTTGTTTATCGTTTAGATGGCTCGCACTAGAGGAGGTTTCGCACGGGTTCTTCTTCGAGGAACCCACGCCCCGACGACCAGTCTGAGCCAGCCGCTACCCCATGCGCTGACGGATTCAGATCTGCTAGAGCCCGGGCTTGGTATGATCAGGGCGGGGCCTTCGTCATTGAGAGGTGCATCAGCGACAAGGCATCAGCTGCCGCCGGGATTACAGACTTATTTGAGGGTACTGGCGCCAGCAGCATCTTGCGCATGGGCGTGGGTGTCTTCTCTCCGAGCTGGTACGAGAGTTCTACGCCAATGCTATGGCGTCAGACACGACATCCATCATTCTCTCCTACGTGCACCAGTTCCAGGTGGAGGTAACCCTTGAGACTTTTGCTCTTCTTTTACGCCTCCCGGACAACACGGACGCACATTTAGATTTTTCAGAGGAGTCGCTTAGGGAGAGTAAGTCTAGGTGGTTACAAGAGGTCGGGAGTACTACTCGCCGACGGGGTGAGGAAAATAAAATTGTGCTCCCCTATGCTATCCTCCCCTCCCTTCCACAGAGGACCCTGGCAGAGATCCTCAGTCATCAGATCCGGCCTCATGCCGGAAATGATGCTTCTGACGAGGATTGTGTGCTCCTAGACTACCTCCTGGCCTCACCACATCCACCAGCTCAGCAGCTCTCGCTTCCTTTCGTCATGTTTAGGCAGCTGCATAAGGTGGTGACTTATCTGTGGACGAAGAAGAAGAAGATCACCCCTATCTTTCCCATTTTCATCCAGCATCTTCTTGTCTCTACCCTCCCCGAGGAGATCTTCACTGATATGGTAGTGAGGGAGGGTGAGACACTCATCTCCCTTGGGACCTTCAGGAGATGGGGCTTCTTACGCCTTGATGACGGCAGCTGGGTGAAGGGCAGCTCGGGCCTAGGCTCCACAGGCACCTCTGCGAGTTCCAGCTCTACTCCGGCGGCCACTGCTACCATGGCACCCCTACGGCCCCAGTAATGAGCATCCCACCAGAGATGCAGACCATGATGGACTCCCTACTTCAGCAGCAGCAGAGGATGGAGCAGCGCTTTGGGGGCATGGAGCAGCAGTTTGGGGATGTCCAGCAGCGCCAGGTGCGCATGGAGGGACACATAGATGACATCCGCCAGACGCAGGAGCACCTCCAGGCAGAGCAGACTTCTATCCGCGACACACAGACTACGCTTGCAGAGCGCTTGAGCGCAGTGATGCTTTGCAGAGAGACAGCCGCTCATCAGACCCAGACTACCCAGATCTTACAGATGCTCATGGCCCAGATAGGCGCGAGACCTCCACCACCACCGCCGCCTCAGTGACAGCCATCCTATCTTTACTGCTTTCTTTTATTTATTTGTCTTTCTGTACTTTTCTATTTTTCTGAATTGCCTAACTTTTGTCTGTTAAACTAACGATGCAACACGAGACTGATAGGTGAAGTAATGGTGTTTATATTTGGCAGTGCTTAAATTCTTAATTACTAATTTCATGTTTCTCTGAGCAGTACAACATTCGTCACTGATTTATTTACATGTCCTATCTACTGCGAAACAATGGCTTGGGAAACTCGCAATTTTTGCTCTGGACACACATACTATCTGTGACTCATGAGGAATATCTCGACCCCTGCAAAACTTCAAGTGTGAGGAAGAACATCTTCCTCAATCTATAACACCAGGGGAGTCTCAGTTCCTAATTTTACTTATTGATGTTCCACCTTTTGCGTTGAGGGTTACTTATTGCATATGCATCTATTATGAGTATAACATGTTTTGAAAGCTCTTTTCACTGCTTTTCTTCTATGATCAATGGGGACATTGCTCCTCTTAAGTGTGAGGAAGGAAAGACCTTTCCCTGAAAACATGCCAGTTGTTCTTTAATGCCACACTTGCTTTTTGCTGCTCTAATGACTGTGCACACCAATAAAATAATTAAAGGAGCATTTAAATTAAACCAAGTGACAGCCGTAAGAATCGTTTTGCTTGATGAGGTTTGATAAATAATTTTTCAAAAATACTCTATTTTCACTTAAACCAGGTGGATTAGCTAGTTGTGGAAACCAGATTATTTTAGCTTGGGATTTTGGAAATGAAGAGAATGTTTGGAATGAAATGGATAAGGCAAGGTACTCCGCTGATCAAAAATTCTTTCCTAACAATAGCAGGCCTCGTCTATCCGGTTATTAAGTCTTAAGGGTGCTTTAACACCTATCTACCTAAGGTCTCGGGATCTGGGATAGTTGGCCCAACACCATCTCAAGGATAGAGAGAAAAGTCTGGGTTACGGAATAACTCTGCAAAAATTTTCAATATTAGCTTGTTTTATACATAATTCTTGAAGAAGAATGCTTTTGCTTATAGAAGAGATAATTGCAGTTAAAATTATGCTTTTGATCATGAGTGTGTGGTGTTGAAAGGTATTGCGGAATAAGGCATTACTTCACACCCCTTGTCATCCAAAGGTTAGAGGAATGAAAATTGGTGGAAAGTCCCAAGCTAAGTTAACTTGTTTTCTACAATGTAGTTTCTCTATGCTTTTACAAAATTGTTCTTCCTTCACTGTTTATGAAAACCTACCTCTAAAGAGCAAGATTATTCTTTCATTTGTCACTTTGCTTGATTTCCCTCTGCACCTGTTTAATCTTGAGATTATGTGACGGTTTTAGAGACATTCTTATTCCTTATTTTGCTTGAGGACAAGCAAAAGATTAAGTGTGAGGAAGTTGATAAGTGTGAAACATATAGGCTTTTAAGGGCTTAATTACCTTATAATCTGCTACAATTTAAGCAATGTTTCCCACTTATTCTATGTTTTTCCTAAGATTGATGTTTTGATATGAACTGATGCATTTTATATGCTAAATATAGGAAAAACCCAGAGAAATGAAGATTTTACATCATAAGGATTGCAACACAACAAACGGGGAACAAATCCGGAAAAAGAGACAAAGATTGGTCACGTCCGGAACAACTTGGCCGGACGCAAATCCGGACGTCTCATGTCCGGATCCGGACGCAACCCGGACGTGACCTAAAATCCAGATCCGAGAGTTCTCTGTCTTGTCCGGTTCCGGACACAGACCCGGACATATTCCGAATTTCATATCTAAAAGTTCTGTGTCACGTCCGGATCCGGACACAGATCCGGACGTCACACAGAGATGAAAAATAAAAATGCAATCGCGCTGATAATCGAGCTTTCGGCGCAATTATCAGCCTAAGCCCATACTTCCCTTAAATTATGCAGCAGCCATGCTCAATTAATGTCGAGCACACCAAACTTCCACTAACCCATGTCTATTTCTAAGCCTATTTAAGCAGTCACTCAGCCTTCATTCCAATTCGTCCCAGACTTGCGAGTCTAACCCCTTCTCTTCCTCTCTATACATCCTCTCATCCACGATAAACCATCCATCTCCATTCAGTAAACTTTCCTCCGTAACTCTTCACACTCACTCACAGACAGAACTTTGCTCACAGCGCTTCAATTACCCGCGTCCGGATTTGACGTCCGGATCCGGACAGCACCAGGAGAACGCGTCCGGATCTACGTCCGACCCAATACAGCCGGACGTGACTCAGACGAGTGTGGAAATTGCAGAATTGACCACGGCTTCTAAAATCAGTTTTTCTGCTAAATCCCTCTATCCTTATGCTATTTTATTGAGCATTGTTTTTTTGTCCATGGCTGAGTATTCGCTTTTAATTTCGGTTTACTATGTATCTCTAGAATAATTATTTATGAACCTTTGTGATTTTCTGCAGTACACTAGAATAAAGTTCTTTTCCCTTATGAATTCTTAAACTTGTTAATCTGATCAATTAAATGAGTTTATCAGTTTGTTAGCTTATAAGTGAGAACTGCGGCTATCAATTGACTTCAGGAAAGAACCAGTTAGTATAGAGATGGTAATTCCTCTAAACACTAGCTGACCATTAATCTAGACTACTCTTAAAGTAATTAGTAAACAGTGGATTCATAACAAGAGTTAGGATTCGGTCTTTGCTAATTAGAATTCATGGAGCGGGAGACCGAATACGAGTTATCCTTATTCTAGGGTTTTATTCAGAATACTGTAGAAATCACTTAGGGGAAGAAATTGCAATCTAGAGAGAAGTAGTAAACCGGAATTTCCCTTATCAAACAAAATCAAAACAATTATTTACCTGTTATTTATTGCTTATTGAACTCCTTTACAATATTCACCATCACATACAAAAACCCCCAATTTCCTGTTATTTTTATTGTTCTTGTTTTGTAAGTAGAAATTAAACTAGCCACTGCCTCCTTGGATTCGATACTCAGGGAATACTCCGATTTTAAACTTGCTATAATCGACCGGTACACTTGCCGTTAGGTTAAACCCCCCAACAAAATTTACCGTTAGGTTTTACCCCGAACATAGGGTAATCTTTTTGGCATTAGTTCTACACTTTATATTGTCGTCACTGACTCGACAGTAACGATCCTAAACCCTATACTACTAACCATAAAAATGTCTTCGACGTTTTTAGCATTCATAGGGTGGTTTTTAGGGTGTTTGGGGGGTAGGGTAATCTTTTTGGCATTAGTTCTACGCTTTATATTGTCGTCACTGACTCGACAGTTTTTAGGGTTTGTAGTAACGACCCTAAACCCTGTACTACAAACCCTAAAAATGCGTTCGACGTTTTAGCTATCCTAGGGTGGGTTTTTGGGTGTTTGGGGGGTAGGGTAATCTTTTTGGCATTAGTTCTATGCTTTATATTGTCGTCACTGACTCGACAGTTTTTAGGGTTTGTGGTTTAGGGTTTAGGGTCGTTAGACCCAAAACCCTGTACTACAAACCCTAAAAATGCCTTCGACGTTTTTAGCTATCCTAGGGTGGTTTTTTGGGTGTTTGGGGGTAGGGTAATCTTTTTGGCATTAGTTATACACTTTATATTGTCGTCACTGACTCGACAGTTTTTTAGGGTTTAGGGTCGTTCTACAAACCCTAAAAATGCCTTCGACGTTTTTAGCTATCCTAGGGTGGTTTTTAGGGTGTTTGGGGTAAGATTCATTTTACTAATGAATATGGTTCATTTTATTATTTAAGAAGATTCATTTTACTAATGAGTAAGATTCACTTTAAAAATACCTAATACTCATTCTAAAAACATAAAATTTTAAGTTTACCAAAAACATATCCATGATATATCTTGTTTTGAAGAGCACGAAAAATAATGAACAATGTTATAATTTTTTTTATTTTTGCACTTTTATTTTATAAGTTATAACATTTTGAAAAAAAGTATTATTTCTCTCTCCTACCATATCCACCCCTCATTTTTCCTACATTTTCTTGTTCAATACAATTTTGACACATGGCTGAAGCCATCTTGTTTTTTTGAAAAGTTGGGCATTAAGCCATATTATTGAAATTAAAAATTGGATGGGATATTATGGGCCTCGTTAAAACCTCCCTAAGCAAAACCCAGTGGGAAAAAACTTAGGAAGGAAAAAGAGTACCCCGCATCCGAATACAAGCCTAAGAACCACTATAATAAAAATAATCAAACATCAACTATGCAATCCAAAAACATACTCTTCAGGAGTCCAATCCCACTCAACCAGCACATCCCTCATAAAGACCCTTACAACCTACACAAGATCTTTTAATGATGCAACATCAACAAACATAGCACAAGAGAAGGGAAGATCTTTCCACCAAGTCTTCGTCCACCGCCACACTCCCAGTTTGATATGAATCACTGTTCTTTGCACATCAAATGGTTCGTCACGAAAGACCACATTATTACAAAGCATCCAAATGTGATAAATGCTATAACAAAACGTCGATTGCCACATTCGCTTTGCCTTGCTTGGTAACTGAGTAGCGAACCAGCCCGTATATATATCTCCTACCATGGTAGGAAAAACAAATGCTACATTCCACCATCTCAGTATGAGCTTCCAAACTTCTTGAATTTTAGAGCAGTGAAACAATACATGTCCCACATTCTCCAAGACCCTTTTAACCCATGGACACATACTTTGGCCAAGGGGGATAACATCCCTCTCGAACAGCAAATCCTTAGTTAATAATCTCCTAAGCAGAGAGAACCATACCGTCATGATGACTTGCGGCTCACAAAGCCCCTTCCATAATTTTTTCAAGTCAATATCGTCAGTCATATTCGCCGCCTCTATATCGGTCACAAGTAGCGAGTCAGTAACCGATTTGACAAGGGAACATTTGTCCTCCCTTGGCCACTTGTAATCGTCTGGGAGATGAGGATTGACAGGTGCCATCGTCAGCATATCATTCATCTGGGAGACCAACTCTAACTCATAACCAAACAATTCACGGCGCCACTGAAAAACCCACCGCCAAGCTCCATGATCCCACACTCCCATCTGCGAAATGACAAATTCTTTCTGCAGACTTAGGTGAAATAATCGTGGGAATTTGTTTTAGGAACTCAGCGCTTATCCACCTATCATACCAAAAAAGAGTCGCTTCTCCATTTCCCACCAAGACACGGATATTCTCGTCAATGAGCTGCTGGAGATGAGCATTCGTGGCCGTACTACTGTAATACCCCCATCCCACATCGGGATATGAGTAGTATTGTGAGTTCCTTATATGTAAACACATGGGTTGACTACAACAAACAGGCCTTCCACTTTTAAGCCCAAGTGAGGATTGAGGGCCTAAAGTGGCTAGTTTTCAAGCCTGAATGGTTTGAGAGCTAGGTTGTTGGACAGTTACCCATATGGGTGTTACAAAATGGTATCAGAGCGGACTCGGGACCGTGTCGGATGGGCAACCCGACACCTACCGAGGAGGTCCATGGGACTTGGATATTAGACTTGCGACGAGGAGTCGCGTTCTTTGAGGGGGAGTATGTAATACCCCCATCCCACATCGGGATATGAGTAGTATTGTGAGTTCCTTATATGTAAACACATGGGTGACTACAACAACAGGCCTTCCACTTTTAAGCCCAAGTGAGGATTGAGGGCCTAAAGTGGCTAGTTTTCAAGCCTGAATGGTTTGAGAGCTAGGTTGTTGGACAGTTACCCATATGGGGTGTTACAACTACGAACTATTGCCGGCCATACTCCTCCTTTCTTAAGCAACGAGTCCTTTATTTCTCCGCATGCATCCCATTACGCATGTCATAGATCGACTTCAATACTCTCTTCCAAAGGGAACAACTGTTTTGCGCAAAGTTGTACCTCCATTGGTCAAGAATGACAGGTTTTTCTACTGCAGATCTGTAAAACCTAGGCCTCCTCAGCTTTGACCGGGCCATTCTTTTCCATGATACCTGAGTTAAGAACCGTGACTTGTTTTTCCCCAAAAGAACTGACGCTGAAGTGTTGCTAGTTTCCTTCGGACTTTGACCGGTATCACAAATAAGCTAGCATAATATAAGGGAATTGCTTCAAGAACTGACCGTATTAAAACCGCACGACCTGCTTTTGACAAGCTTGTAGCTTTCCATGTTGCAAGCTTTGCTTTGACCTTTTGCACCACTGGCTCCCAGGTAGCTGCTTTTCGCATGTTTGCCCCCAACGGACAACCTAGGTATATAATCAGTAACTTTCTTATAGAACATTTAAAAATACCGGCTACCACACGCTCCTCGCGTTCGCTGGCATTAATACAAAAGGCTTTGGATTTTTCCAAGTTGAGCCTTAAGCCACTCAGTTCCCCGAAGGCAGTGAGGATTCTGTTCATATACACCAGCTCTTCGTTATTCAATTCGCTAAAAGTCATCAAGTCATCAGGAAACTGCAAGTAAGTCACTTGTACTCTATTTGCACCCACGTTTAATCCAGAGATCTTGTTTTTTGCCACTGCTTCTTTGATTAACCAGTTTAGTACTTCAACCGCAAGGACAAATAGGGAGGGTGACATCGATCGGGTCCCCTTGCCTTATGCCACGATGTGGGGAAAAGGGTTTAGTAGGAGACCCATTAACTAACACCGAGATCCTCGTTGTTGTTATACATTCTTGTATCCATAATCGCCATTTCTCCAAAGCCTATATGCTCGAGAATCTGATCAATGAACACCCAAGATATAGAGTCATATGCCTTTTTCAAATCAATTTTCAGCAGGACTCC
Organism: Limonium bicolor; assembly: GCA_023374045.1. Taxonomy (NCBI): domain Eukaryota; kingdom Viridiplantae; phylum Streptophyta; class Magnoliopsida; order Caryophyllales; family Plumbaginaceae; genus Limonium; species Limonium bicolor. The sequence continues at coordinate 364,198,486 of CM041776.1, read as the reverse complement.
TTTCCTTTGCTCCTTTTCAACCATGATATTATTCATTCGCGATTAAGGGCCCTTCAAGGATGTTCCGTCCTTTAACAAATCCGGATTGAGTTTCTCTAATGATTTCTGGAAGGGCGGGCTTAAGCGGTTACTTATCACTTTAGCCACCACCTTGTACATGCAACCTACCATACTTATTGGCCGGTAATCCTCTAGCCGTGTAGCATCCGGTTTTCGGGATTAATGTTATCCAAGCGACATTTAACCCTCGCTCAAGCCTCGATGATATGAAGAACCTTCTACATCCTTAGCAAATTCTGCTCCAATAATATGCCACATCTTTTGAGAAATCTCATGTTGTATCCATCAAATCCTGGAGCCTTGGAACTATCGCATTGTTGGACTGTTCGCCAAATTTCATGAAGGGATGGGATTATTTTTAATGAGGTTGCTTGCTTAGTTGACAGTCTGGGGTGCATGCCCAAAGGCGGAATGAGTCCTGACGTCGGGACATCCGGAAAAACTTATGGTAGTATTCAAAGATGGCTGTCTTGATTTCAGTCGGTCCATCAACAACACCATTCTCAGTCACCAGACAGTTAATGAGTTTCGTTCTGTAGTTGATAGTGCACACCTATGAAAATATTTGGAGTTGTTGTCCGCATGTTTTACCCTTCTGTCCCACGCCATGTCTCATGTGAACCTCTTTATATTTTCAGCCCCTATTCAACTCTTGCATGGAATGAAACTCATGGGTTTCAATCAGAGGTGAGGCGTCTCCGTCTTCAATTTTATTTTCAATCTCCCGTAATCTATCCTTGCACTTCATGATTTTCTGGTTCATATCCCCAAAGATTCTTTATGCATTTTCTCAACGCTCCCTTCATGCTTTTTAGTTTATAAAAGGTTGATCTCCCTTGCAAACCTGTCCATTCCTTAGCAACGAATTTTTCAAATCTGGATGTTCTAACCAGGAGTCCATAGATCTGAATGGCTTCGGACCCCAGTTAATTCCCCCTGTACTCACCACCAAGAACTATGGTCAGATATTGACCATTCACTTGACCGCAGTTTCACCTCCGAGTACTGGTTTAGGAATCATCTGAGGCAACACCCGGTCAATTTTGCTAAGGGATCCACCTCCTCTCCACGTAAATTGAGTCATGCAACTGGATTTCATGCAGCTGCATCTTCGTCTACCCATGTTTGGAAGTCTCTCATTCCTCTAGAGGATCGGTTTGAAGTAGCTGGCATTCTTTCGGTTGCTCTCAGAACTTCATTGAAATCACCCATAATCAACATCTCTTGTCGCCAATTGTCTTTTACCTGAAGGAGCTCTTCAAACATGGTTTTCCTTCATGCAAATCGCATGGGGCATACACCACCGATATGGAGCTGATGAGAATACCATCATCTCTGGACTTTATGTCTATCCTCATCCATCTTTCACCTTTTTCTATGCTTAGCATCTCTACTTCCTCCTCGTCCCACATGATTATGATGCCCCCTGATCTTCCCTAACTCGGTATATCGTCCCATGCTAAATTTTATTTTTCTTTCCCCAGAAACATGGAATCTTCTGTGTTCTGTTCTACTGTGGGTCTTCACAAGTCCCAGAATAGAAATTCTGTGATTTTCACTTCTTCCCTCATTTTTTGCTGTTTTCATTTAGAGCCTATTCCCCTTATATTTTGAAGCCTTATATCACCATCTCCCTTCCTTTAATTATTGACAGAGATTGGAGTTGGTTAATAATGTTTACCTTGGTAAGGGCTGGGTTAGGCACTAGCAACCCAGTTCGAGTAGTACGTCGATGCATTCCTCAGCTTCTTTTTCAACATTACGATCTGCCCATTATCGTCCCTGGCCTGGTATATCATTTCTTGTTAAACTGGAGATGGAGTGTTATGAAAATGGTCAACAGATAACCTGCTACCCTCCCTATTAATTGGGGGGTTTGATCGAGTTTTCTAACTGTGGCCCTTTTCTTCCAGATGTTGCGTCACTCAAATCCTCTCCCGGTACGGACTGTATACTATGATTATGGATTTCTGAGTCTTGCACGGGGATTGGTTGAGTTTTGGGAAAATTTCTTCTTTGTCGTTTCCCTTCCGTAACAATTCTCCTTCATCAATATTTTGAATTAATAATTCCGTATTTTGGGCCCTCTCGTATCTCCAAATTCTATTGTATCTTGCAATTTTTATCTTCCGAGATTCTGTCGCTTCCGTTCATTCGGGATTTGTGCAACCAATTTACTGCTATCGCCATCAATCCAGCCCGAAAAATCTACGCCTGTTCATTAAGAATTCCAAATTCTGTGCTCTATGGACAACCTTGGGAGTTCACGTCGTTTCATTCTCTGAGCTGGCCCTGCTACTCTGAGTTATTCTTTGACCCACTGCAAACTGTCCCTTCGTTGCATGTGCGGACAACATTATTTGTTGACTTGAGGTTGTGCGTCTATCTGATTCGACTAGTTGGTATTATACTATCAGATGATCCAGAATTTTTGCATGTATCCCGTGCTCATGGACTTCGACAATGCTTAAAGGGAATTTCTGATCGTCCACTGTCACTGTGATTTTCCAATTAATTAATGGAGAGTTGTGGTCTCAACTTGCAATTGATTTCAGCGTTCTCGACCACCTGATTGTCTTTATCGTCAATTTTTAGGACTTCTCCAACTGTCTGGCTATTTTTCGTACATTCGATTTGTTCCATGCATGTAGGTGGTATCCCTCGAATAATACCCATGCTCTTTTCTTCTACTGATATGTAGTACTACAACGATGGAATTCGATCCCTAATAGTTTCTTCACCTCTTCTTTCCATTTGCCTATCACTGCTTAGGTCTGTGCCGTATGGAACACCATCAAAAAAACTTCTTTTGGGACAGGGCTAGCAGACCTCCCATGTTCGGCCATCGGCTATGGAGATATTCCATCGTTGTTTCGGTTGTTTCTCTTCTGATAGGTTATGACCGCAGACATATCCAGGCACGCTTCATCATATCATCAGACTTAATGTTAATGGATAGTCTTGACATAGCGGTACCTTTCTCCTTTCGAACCCAGCTGTTGGGAGGCTTCTTCCGGTTAGTACGATCTGCCTTGTCTTTTTTCTTAAGACTCTCTTCTTTTCTCATCCTCCTTGCCGTATCTCCTTGATACTCCATTCTAGCCCACAATTTTGTGCCATTGATGTTCCATCCACGTATGCCATGTATCAATATTTTAGCATCTTGTATATGCGCCACATCTACGAAGGCGCATGCATTACGGTTTGCCTTCCTGGTTTTTCTACTGATGTAGATCCTATTCCATCTGGTGAATCCTTGTAATCCCGCCTAGTTGATATCGGGAGACGTTATGGTTGATATTATCAATAAAGATCGTTGCTAGGTGGTTGCTACCTCTCGTCTTCATATTGTTCCTCTTCATTCAATCTGATTTCTCTCTATGATATATGACCGTCGCTGATCTTTCTCTCTTGCTGTTGGTATTCCTTTTCTTGGTTTCTACGGTAGCCTCCTGATCCATATCTCCATCTTGGCCGTCTTTCTGTCCATCTCGCCTCCTCTCATAAGGCTTGGTATGTTTTTGAGGCTGTGGTTGATGCCGTGTGTGTGTATTTTCAGAGAATTTGGTTTGACAGTTGTTTAATGTGTGGGGATGGTGTGTGGTGGTGATTTGACGGTGTAGGTTTAGGAGGTTTTGACTGGTATGTGGTGGTGGTACGTGGTTACGGCCTGGTGAATCGTATAATTGGTGTCGTTTCTGATTTCTCTGCTCAAACAGAACCATCCTCAACAGTGAGTATGGAGATACTGGCAGCATTTGATGGCAGTGATGTTGAGTGATAGGGAGTTCATGAGGTTGTACATAGGCGTGGTTGTTGATGATGGTAGTTTTAACGGAGAGTTTGGTGTTGCTGGTGTGTGAGGATGACAGACGATGTCACGACGGTTTGGTTTACCCTAACCGTGGCGAACAATGGTGGTGACTAGACTACAATGTTCAATGCGGTCGATGGCGGCATGAGCAAAGGTTAGGCGGTGACGATTGTCGTGCGGCGCTGTGGCATTGGCAAGTGGCGTTGCCCTGTTTCACACATGTTCACGAAAAAACTACCGAGAAATGGGGTACTGCACTGGTCATGCCCTGAAACGGTGGAGATGGGCTGAGGTTTATCACCACTACGAAAGAAGGAGCCTTGTTTGCTGCTGTTGTTTGGAGTCGGTTTATGTATAACTGAGGTGGAAGAAGATTGAATGGAGACAGGTCTGTACTAAGCTAATATAGTCCGGCCCATATCATTCTAGGCCCAGTCTCAATAATAGTCCATCGGTAGTCTGTATGTTGTCTGCTATTGTAAACAGCTCAGTCTATAAATACTTTGCTGTAATATCTCTGCTATTAATGAAACAGTATCTTCATTGCATTTCGAATTCTTTTGCTCTCTCACGATGTAGCTCTCTTCGTATGGTATCAGAGCTCTCCTCCAACGAGCTCAGATGGCGTCTCTCAACTCACCTCCTAACCTTGAATTATCGAACTCACAAAATTCTTCTCTCATTTCCTCCTCCGCCACTTCCACCACCACTACTATTCCTAACCTAGTTGGACCTGCGGCCTCTTTCCTCAAACTTACCGGCGACAACTATCCTCTGTGGAAGCGCCAGTTGGAATCGTACCTCCGCGGTTACGATTTGTTTGGTCATGTTGACGATCTAAGTCTTCTCCGACATCAGATCAGGCTGTCGAGTTTGCTCAGTGGAACCAACGCGTTCAAATGATCGTCTCCATCCTGATGACATCCTTGACAGAAGATGTACAAGGTCAGGTAATAGACTGTGACACTTCTTATCAGATCTGGAATTACCTACATGAGATATATGCTTCTCAAGCAGCAGCACGTCTCCAACAGTTACGTTTCCAACTGTATTCTCTTAAGAAGGATACCGATTCCATTACCGGTTATTTTAATAGAGCCAAGCGGCTTGCCTCCTCTTTATCTGCAGCTGGATCTGCTGTAAATGAGAATGATCTGTGTCATTGCATTTTGCATGGTCTTCTGAGGAATTTGACTCCATTTCGACTATTCTGTTGAGTCAATCTGGTAAACTCAGTACGTCCTTTGTTATGAGTCAATTGTTGGCTGTTGAAAATCGGTTAAATCGTTATGCTGCAAACACTGCTGCTAATAACAATCTATCGGTCAATAACACTTCTACTGAATCATCTCTGTCTGCAAATCAAACCTCTCGATAAGGGGAATTATAGCTCGCGTGGTCGCGGTAACAGTAGAGGAGGACGTTCTCGGGGACGTGGTCGAAATAACAGTGGCGGTAGAGGCTTTGGTTCGACAGCTGGATCAGGTTATTATTATTTCAATGGGAAGCCTGATATGAGACCAGTGTGCCAGATTTGTGAGAAACCTGGTCATAAGGCTATAGCCTGCTACCACTACTACAATCACTCCTATCAACCGGTCATTCCAGTTCAACCTTCTGCCAATTTTTCATCTGCTGGTCATAAGTATACTTCAGTTCCAGATCAGTCTTGGTATCCCGACACTGCGGCTTCAGATCATTTTACTCATGATCTGTCAAATCTGTCTGTAACTTCTCATCCTTATACTGGAACAGATGCAGTGTCAATGAGTGATGGATCTATGATTCCGATTGAAAATCAAGGCTCGGGTCGGTTTTCTCTGCCTGATCGTGTTTTTCGATTGTCACATATCTTTCATGTGCCGCATGTTTCTAAGAATTTGTTATCTGTTCGACAGTTTTGCACAGATAATGGAGTATTCTTTGAATTTCATTCTTCTCATTTTAATGTGAAGGATCAGGATACTCAGGATATACTTCTCACGGGAGGAGTTAAAGATGGGCTATATCATTTTGAAGCTGCTGTCCCAGCTACTGTCCAGCGACGGTCTGCGCATTTTTCTGCCAAAACAGACTCGACAACTTGGCATCTTCGGCTAGGACATACTAATGATAGAATAACAAGTTTTATTCTGAATAAGTACAATTTACCTTGTACCTCCAAACATAGTCCTGTATCTCTTGTTTGTGTGGCTGTCGGGCAGGAAAAACCCATGCTCTACCCTATCCCTCCTCTCCCTCTCGGTCTACTAAACCTTTTCAATTAGTGTTTATGGACGTTTGGGGACCTGCCCCTTTACTTGCTTCAGATGGTTGCAGATATTATTTGTCTTTGGTGGATGATTATAGTAAATACATATGGTTGTTTACCTTGTCTTTGAAGTCTGGTGTCGTTGCTGCTGTTAAAGAATTTCTAGCTTATGTCACAATCAGTTTGGGACTTCTATTTTGTCTTTCCAAGCAGATGGTGGTGGGGAGTTTTCTGCTCTTATGCCTCTGTTCAAAGAATTGGGAATCATTCATCGTATTACATGTCCGCATGCTCATTCCCAAAACGGGAGTGTTGAGAATCGGCATAGGACCATTGTGGATAGAGGACTATCCTTATTATATAATCATCTGTACCATTCAAATACTGGATTTTCTTTCTTTACTATGGTGTATCTGCTCAATCGCACACCTACTGCTACTCTTGCTATGAAAAGTCCGTACGAAGTTTTGTTTGGTAAAGTACCCGACTATACTGCGTGAAATACCCCTAACCTTTAAAATATAATTAAATGATCTAATATGATTAATAAACATCTAAATATTATTGGGGAACAATCTAAAAGATCTCAACAAGGCAAAACACGCCTTAAGATGGGTAAAGCCAAAAATGTGCTTTAAGACACCATAAAGATTGTATGACCTCAAATAGGATCCAAAGTGGATTCCTAAGTATTATAATGAAGTAAGGAACACAACAAAACCGTTCTCAAGGAGAACTAAGCTCGGGAACATCCTGTGACACAAAATGTGCACTAAAACACCTTAAAGCACGTTTTTGTGAGATTGCCTTTTAAATTGATTTTTAATGGGCTTAAAGATTATAATTACCCTTAAATATGATATTTTATCATATTATATCATATTAGGAATTTAATTCCAGAAATTTACGAATTTTTACAAATTTAATATTAAAATATTAATAAAACCCTAAAGTGGGGCCCGCATGAGTCAATATTGACCAAGTATGGTCAATGGTCAATTAATTGACCCACTTGAACCATGGAGATCGGCAGGCAAGGAGGGAGGAGACAACTCACAATCATTAGTAGACAAATTGCTACCTAATATTCAATTTGCAATAGTAAAACCTACTTTTTTTCAATTATTCAAGCCTTTCCACTCTCTTCTCTTGCTCTTGTCCGATTCCCTTCTGCCCAGCCGAGTTCCTCTCCTTCCTAGCAGCTCTCAAGCTTTGTTCTTGAGCATGGAAGGCAGATCTAACTCCTAAGCTCTTAAGGTAAGTGTTTTAAGGTCATTTTTAGCTCTTTTTCTTCATCTCTTCACTACCAACACCTAGATTTCGTGGCTCATCTGTTCCTATGGCTCATTCTCAGTGTTCTAAGGTTAGAACAACTTCCAAACTCGGTTGAGACAAGTAGAGGGACCAAGGTTGCTCAAAATTGCATTTTAAGGTAAAAACATACCTTAAGCCTCTCCACTCTACATCCGGTTTTCTTACTTGAATTTTTATGAGTTTATACACTCATAATCTTCATATTTACATGTTCATTCAGTTGGTTAGCCATTTAAAGCAAGTGTGGCCGAGATCCAAGAGAAATACTCTCTTTTAAGGCATTTTTCCAAGGTAAAACCTAATAACAAGGCAGCTTGTTGTGATCTAGCTATTTCCTATGTCAATATGGTGGATCTAACACCTTGTGGTGTGTTTGATTCAGGCCGAAACCAGCTTGAACTTCCCTTGCATTTTTAAGGTGATTTTTGCCTTAAATCTTACATTAATTGTTCCTTATGGTTAAGCTCAAGCTTGGAGTATAACCATATCTTGTTTTTGTGTATTAAACATGTCTAAATGAAGTGGTGAATTTTCCTACAAGTGATCGAGCCCATACAAGGAATAATCAAGGTATAAACACCTTAAACTTATGATTTTTATAATTTCTAAGCTTATATATATATATATATATATATATATATATATATATTATATTATATATATATATATATCTATTATATTATATATATATATATGGCCGAGAGTGAAATTATAAATATGGGTCATATTGACCTAAAATGGAAAAAAATGGCTAAGATAAATTAAACTAGTCATTTAAGAGATTTAATTAACATAATGGTCAAATTATGACATTATGTGGAAAAATAATTAAACCAAGGTGAGGCCGAGAATATATGCTATATTTTGAGACATTTATTGTGTAATTTATTTGCAAGTTCAAGGTTGTAATAAGGCCATGTCATTAGGCCATTTAATTTAAGTTTATAAGCTTATTTAGTTTTATTTATGCTTATAATTAAAATTGGGGCCAATTCGTAATTACTAGGAAATTAGAAAGCCGTGGGATTAATTTAGAGCAATTTAGGGTTTTTAAATGAATTTAATAAAAATTATAACATTTTATAAAGTTTTGGGTCAAAATTGTAAAAATAGAAAAGTATAGGTTATTATTAGTGATTACCGAAAAATTGGTTCCCATTTGGTATTAGAAGTCAAAGTTGACTATATAGGAGACTTTGACCAAGTTTGGAAAATTTAAGAAATTAAAATACTATCTTATAATAAGATACGTATTAAATTGTAAAAGATTTATAAAAATGGGGCTATAATGTAAATTCCGAAACTTAGGGGTATTAAATGGAATTTAGAATAATCCTTAAGTTATTAGGAATTTTTAGAAGTTTATTTGGTTAAATTTGGAGTTTATATGAATTATATAAGTATAATATATGGTATTTTATAACATTGTTACAAATGGGTAACAAAGGGGTAAAAACCGAGATTTAAAGGAAGTATAAGGTTAGGAATAATATTTATAACCTTTTGGTATAGTTTGGTAATTTTTGGAATGGTATAAAAGGGTTTATAAAGATATGTGTATAATATATAGTTTTAATGAAATTAGAAAACTATGTATTATAAATTGGGAAGATTTGTGATTTATAGAAGTTTAGTGGTATATAATGGAAGCCGAAAATATAAGGGACTATTTGGTATTTTATAAACAAAATATAACTATAGGTTATAATTGTTTTAATGACTTAAATGTCATAATATATATTATATAACTATAATGTAACATTACATTAATTAGGTGGTGGATTTTGTAAATATTTAAGAACATGGGTGCTGTTCGGAAATATTAACATTTTTAAATGGAATTTATAATATGGTTTTAATGTTATAAGAGTTATAACATTTATAATATAAGAGGTATTCATTAAAAAGAATGAATATATATTATAAGATTTACCATATAGAAAATAGTTTCACAAATACATACACATAAATAAATATGTGTTATGATGGGAAAATATAATATGGTTTAATGACCATGTACTTTCATAATTAAAATGGCATATGGTAAAAGGAAAAAGAATTACAAACATGGGATATGGGATTCTAAAGCTAAGAAGGTACATGTGATAATAAGGATTCATGTAATTAAAAGTATTGTTTACAAATGAGTTATACCACATTGAATAAAAAAAAAGAGACAAACCTTAGAAAAATAAATACTAAGGTGAGATGCATAGTGCATGACAAAGGATCACACATGCAATAATGAAATAAACTATACGACATACAAGGGTGAGTTAAGTCACATGCGATAACGAGTTCAACAATAAGTATATTAATATACAAGACAAACTACGCATGTAATATAACACTTTTCCAATCTCGAGTTAAACCTAAAACCCGACAACTATTGATAACTAATAACGGGGGGTTAACCGGAAGGTGTTAGTGACGGTACGGGGTACCGTAGGATTGTGTTGCTATACGGTATGCTAATCAGTAGCATTATGTATTGTTTAGACTGTTAGAGACTACACAAGGAGCATAGGATCTTGCTGATTCATACTCCACCGTAATACATCAGGGTGAACGGTATGTTGTTATGTGTCTCTGATTGTCTCTGAGGGCTTCCTCAGTTCAGACTTCTGTGTGATCTGTGATAAGATTGTTTGTCTGAATGTGATAATTAATATGCATGAATTGTATATTTATAGCTGCTTATTATTACTGTTGTTGTGTTAACAGTATCGGTTCGTATATATGGACCAATATATATAAAACGAACTAGCGGCTATGGTGCTATCTTATATGAAATATAAGGATCGTCAGAAAAACGTTGTAGCACTAGGATAATAAGATATACATATTATCCGAGACTTTTATACGGAGCATTGGCCTTTCTATACGCCGCTCTCGTAACTAACACTGGATCCCGAGTTTACAGACTCCGGATTGGACTAATGACCTTAGTCTGCTGTGTTAGGAAAATTTGGTAATGCGATGCGATGGAATAAATAAATAATTAATTAAGTAATGAAGGAAAGTAAAGCCAGGAGGATGTGGCTCTTGGTGCGCGCTGTGATCACAAAAACGATACCAGGATGTCCGCATACGGGTCCGCAAGTATCAAGAAAATTTCCCGTGAGCTAGAATGGCTCGTTGGTCGGAGACTCTACCGTTGGAGTGGCTACTGCCGTGGGTGACCCGCCATAATCTATGGGTAACTAGAGACATGTCGTTTTAACGAGACATTGTCACTAGGTATAACTGAACAAATAATACATTTAAGAATTATACAGTGGCGAACGATATTGGTTTCTACACCATGGACGAGAACTAGTACTTGTTTATTATTCTCGTTGTTTCGCTTGGTTGTTCATTGGTTATACCTGTGGTTATGTTATATATGTCGATGGTTGTGTTATTGTATGGATATTACTATTAATTGTTTTACAGTTTTAAATATTAAAACGGTATTGCATGTAACGAATCTCATGCTCTCGACCAAATAATTGAGGGGTTTTTGGGGGCCTGACGGGGCATGTGTGACATACTCAGCAAGGGCTGATTCCATACCACAAACCATTTTCATGCAGGTGACTAGCTGGTGGGTCGCAACGAGGCGTGACTATTGTGATATTACTGTTGGTTTAGACTTGGTACGGTGTGATACTCAGGTTGTTTTGGACTCGGGTTGTTTAACCGAGGTGTATTTGGTTTAGATGCTCACGGTCTGTAATAATTGGTTGTTGTTAGATTTGTTTTAAATTGTTTAAGTACTACTATCTATCTCTTGTGGTCACTGCGGGAATACGTTTCGCATGTTGATTATCAGGTAACTCGTTATCACCCGTATGGGCGAGTGATAACTGTGACACCATTAGAACGACAATCTGTTATTTACCGTTGCGATTATATTATTTTTAGAAGAAGGATTAGTAGGGGTGTTACACTGCGCTTCGTGTATTTGGCTGCACAGTTTGGCCTAATCTTCGTCCTTATCAGCCACATAAATTTTCCTTTCGGAGTATGCCGTGTGTATTCCTGGGGTATAGTCAGAAACATCGTGGTTATGTATGTTTAGATGCTAAATCTGGCCGCATCTATATCTCAAGAGATGTTGTTTTTGACGAACATACCTTCCCCTTTGCTAGTCGGTTGCCTGCTGATACGCACCCTCCCTCCACTTCCCACCAGATTGATCCTCTCCTGGATATCACCACTTTCACTCGACCAGCTTCAGCTCCAACTCAATCTCCCACTCATACTTCTGCTGACACTTTACCTTCATCCGACACCACCTCTTTACCCATTGTCTCAGAACCGACAGCTGCTACTCCATCTTCCGACTCTTCTAATACACAACTCATGTGTATCCTATGGTCACTCGTTCTCGAGCAAACATTATTAAACCTAAGATACGTACTGATGGTACCATTGCTTGGCATACCACCACTGTTTCATCTACCACTATACCAGACTCACCAACGTATAGTCAGGCTCTCCAATATCCTGAATGGTGTCAGGCCATGACAAAAGAATATGATGCTTTGCTTTCTACTAATACTTGGACGCTTGTTCCTCCTCCTGTCAATTCGAACATACTGGGCTGTAAATGGATTTTGAAGACAAAACTTCATTCAGATGGTACGATAGAGAGGCGTAAGGCAGGATTGGTAGCCCCAGGGTATACGCAGACATATGGGTTGGATTACTTGGAAACATTTAGCCCAGTCATTAAACCAGTTACTATTCGTCTGGTTCTTGCCTTGGCTGTCATCCGAAATTGGTCCATCCGTCAACTAGATATTTCAAATGCGTTTTTACATGGTGATTTGACTGAGGAGGTCTATATGAACAGCCCCCTGGCTTTTCTGATCCAGCTCATCCTGATTATGTCTGCAGGTTGAACAAATCCATCTACGGTTTAAAGCAGGCTCCTCGGGCTTGGTTTGAAAAATTGAGCAACACTCTTCTGTCTGCTGGGTTTGTTGCTGCCAAGGCTGACTCGTCTCTGTTTGTTTTCTCTTCCGGTGCTGATATGCTGTATCTGTTGGTTTATGTTGACGATATAATCGTTACCGGATCATCTAATGAATTAATTACCAAATTTATCCAGCATCTCACACGGTTCTTTCCTGTGCGTGATTTAGGACCTTTATCCTTTTTTTGGGAGTTCAAGTGCATCGGTCTTCTCAGGGCCTGTATCTCTCCCAAACCAAGTATATTACTGAAATTGTTGCTAAAGCGCAGATGACCTCTTGCAAACCTGTCGCTACTCCCCTTGCTTCCACTGCTGATTTCCATGACACACACAGTCCTCTTTTTGCTGATCAGTCTTTATTTCACAGCCTACTTGGAAGCTTGCAATATCTGAGTCTCACTAGACCGGATATATCTTATGCTGTGAACAAACTCTGTCAGTTTATGCACCGACCACAGCAAGTTCATTGGGTTGCTCTGAAACGTGTCATTCGTTACTTAAATGGCACCAGCAATTGCATTTATTTCTTCCACGTTTTTCCTCTGTGGATTTGGTCGGTTATACTGATGCAGATTGGGCTACCGATTCTTCTACTCGTCGCTCTACTTCGGCTTATGCAATTTTCTTGGGCTCCTCTCTTATTTTCCTGGTTATCCAAGAAACAGGAAACTGTTGCCCGATCAACAACTGAAGCTGAGTATCGGGCTGTTGCAGCTGTTGCAGCTGAACTACTTTGGATTCAGCAATTACTGCGTGAACTTTGTGTTCCTCTTCAGAAACCACCGGTGATATATTGTGACAATTTGAGAGCCAAGTATCTTGCTGCCAACCCAGTCCTGCATTTCAAAACGAAGCATGTTGGCCTGGACTTTCACTTTGTGCGTGAGCAGGTTAAAACTAAATCTCTGATTGTAACTCACCTTGCAGGCAAGGACCAGCTAGCTAATCTCTTGACTAAGTCACTTCCTGCTTCCGTTTTGCTACTCTGCGCTCGTCTCTTGGTCTTGCCTACGTTCCGATCGCGGGGGCATGCATACTAAGCTATATAGTCCGGCCCATATCATTCTAGGCCAAGTCTCAATAATAGTCCATCAGTAGTCTGTATGTTGTTTGCTATTGTAAACAGCTCAGTCTATAAATACTTTGCTGTAATATCTCTGCTATTAATGAAACAGTATCTTCATTGCATTTCGAATTGTTTTGCTCTCTCACGATGTAGCTCTCTTCGTAGTCTGAACCCAGTTGGCTTCTTAGCAGAAGCCATCTTGTATCTGACGCAAGGGCCAAGTTCTTCACGCCCGTAATATAAAAATATGATTTACGTAATCATTGTAGACGGACGACTTATGGATGGCCTGGCTGCTGGCTATGCACATGAAACACAACATCCTTGTGCTGTTCAAAGAAAATGAAAAGCATATTTTGTGCTTGTGTGTGTCCAAAGATACTATTGGTAATGGTATTTTAGTTTCTCTACCGTGAAATCCGACTTTTTCTTTATTTTTGTCGGTTATAGCTAGTTATCGTTTGGAAAAGGGCAATAGAAATCAATTGATTTTTCGCTCGATCTACTGTAGCATTTCGCTCTCCTTTGGAAGCGATTCAGAGGCGATCTGGTTCGTTCTCTTTGGTTCTCGTCTGAGTCTCAGCGAGTTTAGGCTGCGCTAGTCGTCGTCTTCATCCTGGAGTCTGGTGGTCGTCGTCTTCCTCCGGGAGTCTGGTGGTCATCGGCTTCTTTATCTCTGGGTCGTCTCCTAGGTTCTCCTATCGTCGGCTCCTCTATCGTTCGGTCGTTTGCGTTCAATTAGGGCAGTTTTTGGGGTCGTTTTTCCGGCGGTTTCAGTGCGGGATTTGGGCGCGTTTCTCCTTCTCAGCTTCGAAGGCCTGGTGGGCAACGGCTCATCCGTATCGCTCTGGTTTCTTAGGTGGTTCGTCCTGGGTTCTTGTTGGTGGCGGCCCGTACTCTAGGTCTGGAAGATCCTGTTGGATTTTGCTCCTGACGAGAGGTGCAGGCGTTCCTTCATCGGGGCGGCAACCTTGGTTTTATTCTCCCCAATTCGATTTGGACGTAAGCGATTTTGGCATCAGTTATTTCTTCATCAATCTGCTCTGGCGAGTGGAGTTGTGTGAGCTCGATCGAGCGTTTTTTGGGATTTTCCTCCACGGTATTGAGTGTTTGAGTGTGTAGCGTCTGCTCTCTGCTATTGTTGTCTACTGATTGACTGTGGTGAGCGTTTGAGTGTCGTCTGTTTCTTTGGTGTGGAAGTGCGCCTTGTGGTGGTGAATTGGGAGGATTTTATTCAGTTCCCTCTTCGGCATCCAGGTTTGGTCGGCTCGGGTTATCTCAGCCTCTGGGCTGTGTAGCTTCAGATGCCGGGACTGTGAATTGGGTTCTTGCTTGGGTCTGGTTCCTTTTCTGCTGGGGATTGTTGTCGTCTGGGTGCCCTTTGTGTTGCTTCTCTGGTGAAGTCCGGATTTGGCTTGTCGATTGAGTCTTCTAGATCATCAGTCTGTTGTGATTGTTTTCGGTGGTGCGCAGATTGTGATTCGGTGTCTGGTTCAGAAGATTTGATTGGTGGCCTCGAATTGATCGAATTGTTTAGGCCTTGCCGGATCCCTCTCTCAAATGAGTTGTCTAACGCTCAATTGTAGGGGCTTAGGTAAATCAAAGGCAGTCTATTGGGTTAAGAGCTTGATTCTTAAACTTAACCCAGATATCATTTTCCTCAGTGAGACTCATAAGTCGGACATTGATATGGAGCTCTTCTTTGTGATGTTTCCTCTATATCGAGGTCTAGCGGTTTCTAGCAGAGGGAGGAGTGGAGGTCTCTGTTTTATGTGGAAAAATTCCCTTGGATGTTCGATGATCTCTCAATCTAGGCACCATATGTCTGCCAGTATGTCTATGCCGGGTGATCTACATTTTGTTTTTACCGGGTTCTACGGGTGGTCCAATTGGTCTCTTAAGCACTTATCCTGGAAACTGCTCCGAATTCTTGGTAAGCAAGTTAGCTTGCCCTGGGTGATAGCTGGGGACTTCAATCAGATTTTGCACGCCTCAGAGAAGATTGGGGGTAGAATCAGGCAAGAAGTTCACATGGCTCCGTTCAGAGAGGCCATTACTGAGTGTGATCTCCATGATATCGGTTTCTTTGGTGAGGCCTCTACGTTTACCAATTGCCAGGATGGGATTCCCATTCTCACAGTAGATTGGATAGAGTGTTTTGCTCCTCGGCTGGGCTTCAGACTTCCAAATATCTCTGTCGAACATCTTCCCCGGGAACTCTGATCACTGCCCTCTTTCATTAGGTTCTTTGGTACCCATAAAGAACCGGCAAAAATTTTCAGATTTGAAAATGGTTGGTGTTTGGATCCCAAGTGTGCTGAGATAGTTACAGATGTCTGGAGTAACAATTATCCTATCATTACTACTTCTCTGGATTTATGTGCTCGGAAGCTAAGTGATGGAAGGGGTGGTCGATCTCCAAGATTAAATGGAAGATCATCAATAAGAAGAAAGAGTTAGGTAAGATCTCTATTAGTGATAGCTCTTTGGGAGCTATCAATAATAGGAAGAGGCTCCTCTTGGAAATTGAGTTACTTCGTTCCGGGAGGAAATATGGTGGAAGCAACGATCCAGAGATAAGTGGATTAAGGAAGGAGATAAAATACGGGTTACTTCCATGCTAGGGCTTCCTCTAATAAAATCCAAAGATCTTTGGTCTCCTGAATTCCGGGAACACTATGCAGTATACTTGGCAGAGTATAGAAGGCATTGCTAGAGAGTATTTCCAAAACCTCTTTCTTCTTCCCAACCCCAGGTGGATAGGGACCTTTTGGGAGTGGTGGAGGGTCGACTAAATGGAAACTTTATTTCTGAGCTGAGTAGACCCTATACTAGAGAGGAAATCATTTCCGCTGTGAAGCAACTAGGAGCCAACAAAGCTCCTGGGCCGGATGGATTTAATGGTAAATTCTTTACACCTTTTGGCATATCATTGGGGACCAAGTTATTGATGCAGTCTTGCCGATTCTTAGAGGCCAGCCCCTCCCTGATTCATTGAATGAGTACTTTATCACTCTTATCCCAAAGATGGCGGGGGCGACGGAGATGGATAAATTTAGACCGATTGCTCTCTGTAACTTTGCGTACAAGATTGCTTCCAAGACCCTGGCTAATAGGGTTCAACATATCTGCCGCATCTCATCTCTCATAATCAGTCAGGGTTTGTGAAAGGAAGGCTTATTACCGACAATATCATTCTAGCTGGCGAGCTCCAACACTTTTTAGAGAAGAATCAAGCTGTCAAAAATGGTTTCTTTGCTCTCAAGTTGGACTTTAGCAAGGCCTATGACAGATTAGAGTGGAGCTTCCTCCAAGATGTTCTTCTTTCCATGGGTTTCCCTTCTCATTGGATTCTCCAGTTATGAATTGTGTCCGCTCAGTCAGATGTGCTATCCTCATCAATGGCAAGCCGGGTAACTCTTTTGCCAGTCCAGGGGCATTCGACAAGGTGACCCTCTCTCCTTTCCTCTTCATTTTGGCTCAGGAAGCTTTGTCTAGTCTCCTTAATAAGTCTGATATTAATGGAGATTTCCATGGCATCAAGCTCTCCCCCCTTTGCCCGTCCATATCCCACCTAGCCTTTGCTGATGACCTCCTCCTCTTTGGTAAAGCCAATCCCACTAATATCTCCCGCCTGAACCATATTCTCACAAAATTCCTTCTAGCCTCTGGCCACAAAATCAATCACCTCAAATCTGAATTGGTGTTCAGCAAAAGATTATCCCCCCCCTTAAAGACAACCTCGCTAACCTCCTGAATGTCCAAGAGGTACCTTGTTTCTCAAAATACCTGGGCCTTCCCCTCAAGATAGGTAGGAGAAAAATGATCTCTTTACCTATCTTATCGAATCTGTTCACAAAAGGGTTTCCAGTTGGACTAAACCTATGGCTCAAGCAGCTAGATCCGTCATGGTGTCTAGTGTTCTCCAGTCTATACCCAACTACACCATGTCCCTCTTTGCTCTTCCCAAGGGCATTATTGCGAAACTCAATTCAGCTTTCTCTTCCTTCTGGTGGAGTGGGAAAGTCGATAAAAGAGCCCTCCACTGGACCAAATGGTCTAAGGTTTGTGATCCTCTGGACCAAGGCGGCCTTGGTTTCAGAGAAGTGGATAACTTCAATAAAGCTCTTTTGGTTAAACAGCTGTGGAGATTGCTTTCTTGCCCGGGGTCGTTAGTAGCTCAAGTTATGAAACAACTCTATTACCCTGACAACAATATTTGTGATTGCACCCCTTCAAATAAAGGTAGCCCCATATGGAAATCCATCTCCTCGGTCTTGGTCTTGCTCAGAGAGGGAGCTCGCCCCCTACCTTCGACGAGGGATCAGACTCAGTCTCCCAATTCTCTTGGCTTGGGTAGTTCTAATCAGTGGACCTGGGTCCTTTCCAAAGATAACAAATTCTCCGTCAAATCAGCATATCTCGCTCTGGTAAAGAATCAGGGAGGAAAGCTCTCCAACCCTCCACTCTCCATCGGTATGATTGGGAAGAAGTTATCTAGCTCTATCTGCTGCCCTAGATTAAGCTTAATCTCTGGAAGTTCTTGGGGAATATTATCCCTTGTCAGGATAATCTGCTAGACGGATTGTGGGGTGATTCCAAGTGTTTCTTCTGTGGGGTACAAGGATGACTTGGCTCATTGTTTCTTTTATTGTTGTGCTGTTAGAGACATATGGAGGGGCCTGGTGGAAGTAAGGATATTCCAAATAATGTGGATGGAATGTTGGACTGGTTCTTCGGATGGTTGAGGTGTGGAGTGTGAAGAAGCTATCTCGTATAGCTAACAAGCTTTGGGTCATATATGCGTCGAGGAACAAAGTTTAAGCATAATCCAGAGCTTTCTTGGTGGAAAGAAGTCGAGGTAAACAATTCTTTTACTGAGCTTACCTCTCGGTGATGAAAGTTCCCCCATCTCTTTTCTCCCAGGATTTGGCATCCCCTCCGCCTGGGTATCATAGTATTTTGTACGGGTGTGGCTTGCTAGTCGTTATGGGACCGAATCATTTCTGGTCTCATTCGCGACGATCGCGGTTTGCCTAGTGTTTTTTTCAATCGAAGAATTGCCAGCACCAGTAGTGTGCAGTTTACTGATATTAAAGCAAAAAGAATTGCCATGGAGCTTGGCTATCTCGGTGGGTAGCCATAGCATTTGCTTTGAATCAGTTGATAACTATTTTGAGGACATCCTCAATGTGGGAGACATCAGAAGACCCAATGCCAGTTTGGGATGATATTGTCAGGGTGAAGGATCCCTTCTTCTTTCACTAGTATTATTAGAAGTGATACTCCCTTGTATGAT